>OU015491.1:105707805-106307805 GCA_907164885.2 Dolomedes plantarius
AGAAGACTTAACTTAAAAGGATTTAGCCTCAGATCAAACACAACTTTTCGCAACATATAAACAGGTATAATTAAAACAATAGCATCAGCCTGCTGCATAATGCAAGAAGTCACGTTGCTCGGTCAGCAACTGGTGTAAAGGCTGGAACCTGTTACTAAACACGACTCCCCACGTATTCCCAGACTCCCCACATATCCCACGTATCCCCAGCTGCTATATAAAATTTAGAACTATGCCAACACGTGCGCAGGTGATGGAATTAGGGTACATTAATTAAAATAAGTAACTTACCAGATAGGAAAAGAATTATTTCTGAAAGGAGAGAATAAATAAAAGAGCATGCGCTGGGGTTTTCTCAACGTCCCTTAACATTTATAGAAATGTAACAAAAATATTCTAAACAAACAAGCGTAGATGTATATTCTAAAATCAAATAAACCGTTAGAAAGAAAATGACCGAGTCATTTGCTAGTGCAATTCTTACTTTAATTTGAAATTCAACCAAAATTTTCTGTTTAAAATTCTAAAAATTCTTTGAAGCAGCCTAATGGACAATAAATATATGGCATATCCTTCCAAAGACACGCCGAGCATGTTTACAAATACAATGGACAGAACTAGAGCCCCTCGATATATTTCCTGTCACGAAAACATACCAAAGATCCCAGCTGTCCTAATGAAATATTCATTTTCATCTATATTTTGAAGCCTCAAATGGCAACAATGCCACGCAAATTCATTGCTATAAATCTTAAGAGCAGAATTTCAAACTACGATATGGTACCTTCTTAAAAGCATTCTCTCGGTTTGCTTTATGAGAAAATACATTTCTGAAAGCTGCGTATTAAAGATGTATATGTATTTCCTCCAGGAAGAAAATGTGATGACATTCTTTTGAAGGCTATTGTGTTGTTTGAGAATACAAAAAAATTATGGTTATGAGAACCAAGTATGTTGAATTTATTTACCAGCAAAACACATCTACATGATTTTAAATATTAGTTCTCTTATATATTCTTCGAAAAACCATTAGGGAGCAAAGCAAGATAATAGTGAAATGTTATCTCTCTAATGTTATAATTATTCTACACAGAAGAAAAAGTATGTCGGATTTCCAAATAGTAAATTTTGGATTGAAATACTACCAGAAATTTGAGAAAAACACACAAATAAATAAATAGAATATATATATATATATATATATTTATTTATTTATTTGTTAGGTGAATTGGAGAATGTCGACATTCTCCGGTGAATGTCAACACATACCAAATACGTCGATGAAAGACCGAATATGTGGATATATTCTTATACATTAGGACCATCACCGGTGTATGTCGAGAAGCACAGATATGCTCTGGTGGATGTCGAAACGAGAAACCTCTAAAAATCACTTTAAATGCTCTCAAGAAATCTTTAAAAGCTCTCAATAAAAGTACTCTAGACTACTTTCTGAAGTGATTTCTGCTAAAACTAACTGCAGTACATCTTTGGATTACAGAGAATTAAAACGTTTTGGCGTTTTCAAAATTAATGATGAAGAGAAGTTTATTGTACCATTAAATCAAGGGGAAACAAATATACAGTATTACGTTACTAATGATGAATTGTTCAGTATACTATCTGAAACTCAGCTGTTGTTTCAATAAATAAGATTGTACAACGTCAATCACATAATTAAGTTTATTATTGATGTCATTTACTTTTCTCATTTATAATGTACTGATCGTTTTAAGATCAAGAGTTTATTTATATGTGCTGTTACTTAAGCTTTCTCCTATTTTGACATATATCATAATACGTTTTAATAATAAAGTATGATTTAAAAAATAACAAAAATAATTTTATTCAACATTCACCATCAGTGCATGGTGAATGTCGACATTCTCCAGATTTCGGTCTTTCACGGTAACTAACACACACACTAACGCACGCAAGCACGCACGCACGCACATGTAATATCCTTGACGGGGTGATACTCAACAGGCCGGTGAACTTGAACTAATCCAGGTATCAGGTAGGAGACCTCAATTCACATTATGAAGTCATAGTATTCGTAGTCGTCGGAGCATTAATAGTGGTCGACGAGTGGAGGCAATCACAATGCAGAGTCAAATAAAATGCGACGTCATAAAATAAGAGGAAGTTTAGTCACAGTACAGTTTTTTTATTCTTGGAAATGTTGCTGGACATCTTACAGGATACTCATTCCGAACAGTCCGAAGGCTACCGGAACAGCACACCATAAAACAAAAGAACGTAGAGCTAAAAGTTGTGCATGTTATCCGACTCGAGCAGAACACAGAAAACCCGAGAAAAACCTTAGGTTCACGCCCTGAGTACGGGCTCGCTGGGCTTTTAATTGGTTAAAATTGACACCTGACTTTAACGCGTCATATGGGGTGATGATTTTCGAATGTTCCACGACATTCGATCATATATAACTATTGTCCGCACGTGGCTTTTAGGATGGAAAACTAATAGCTTAATTTGGTATATCTAGATCAAAATCAAATTGAGGGTTAATGTTCTGTCACGGTAAGACAAAGTTAATGAAGGAAAACGTTATTGTTTCATATATATATATATATATATATATATATATATATATATATGTATATATATATGTATATATATATATATTTATATATATAAATAATTTTTTTATATATATATAATATATATATATATATATATATATATATATATAAATATATATATATATATATATATATATATATATATATATATATATATATATATATATATATATATATATATATATATATATATATATATATATATGTGTGTGTGTGTGTGTGTTGTGTGTATGCGTATACAATGAATGGCCAATTCATCACAACCTAAAAATTTAATGCAAATCAGCTTTGACGTTATGATGTTGATGCCAGAAAGTGAAATTGGTATAAAAAAAGGAATGCTCGATTATAACGAACTTGATGTGATTTGATTGTGAAGGAATGGACGATAAGCGGGATTTCATGTTGAACGTGAAATGATCGTGGGTGCTAGAAGCAGTGCTCTGAGTATCACCGAAATCACATATCTTGCGCACTGTTCCGGAGTAACTGTTCTTGGTGTATATAAAGTTTGGGGTACCAAACAAAAAACCGGGTTTCAACGTAATGTGTGTTATAACAGTACTGAAACGAGAGGCTCTGTAGTTCAAAATTAAATTCTAAATGTACACTGTCTGATCTTTTTATTAAGACCATATGATAATTCTGTATAAACCAGCCATGACACGCTGTTTCTGCTAGAGGATGAGATTTGCATAATTGCTGGATGATTTTAAAGACGGTTGAAGTATAGTGCTTACACACACACTTGCTAACTAACTTACTAACATACTTACTTACACACACACACACACACACACACACACATATATATATATATATATATATATATATATATAAGAATAAAGGTTCACCCTTCATTAATACTATACCTTTAATGTTCTCTTTCCCCTTATACATCAACTTCCGTTTCTGTTTTTGTGGCGCCTAACTGTCGCAAAGGATGAGCAAAGTATATGGCTTGTACACAAAAATCTCCCTTCGTTCCGATTTGTGAAATTGAGCATTATAAACTTGAAACTATTCAAATTTTTACTTAATCAGGATCTGAAATAAGTTGTAACAATAATACCAGCTCTTAAATCTGCAGGATAATTCTTAGAGATGTTTTAATAGTCTAAGATCACATTTTACTTACATGTAATAAAGAGAAAGACTGAATGAATATCGTATAGAGTTGTGGTGAGATGTGTTTTGATTCATGCAACTGAAACTTGCACACTTGGCAAGCATGATGAATTTTTGCTGCTTATCTTTGAGAGAAGGATCCTGGAAAGTATTTTTCAAGCAGTTCAGGAGGAAGGTGCTTCAGTATGACATGGGCTCGGCATGTTCAAAGAATAAATGTCATTAGAACTATGAAAAATCCTTTCCTATGAAAACTACTAAGCAACAGATTGAGGGAAAGGCCAGACCTCAGCTAAGTCGCCTGGGTGACCATGACTTCCATGCTATATAGAAATGGAAAAGGCCTAGAACCTCTCTCAATATTACGTCGTGGAAAAAAACTCCCAAAGGAGGCCAAGACGCGAACTGAGCAGTGGTGCTATTGCTTACACACACACATATTATATATATATATATATATATATATATATATATATATATATATATATATATATATATATATATATATATATATACTAAGTCTTGAATAATGGACCGGATGCCAGCGGATTTCCATAAGGTCCGACTGCATGTCGGATTTTATGCAAATTCAGTGCTTGTACGTGACCTGTTAAGGTTAAATGCGATACGCGAAATGGCAACGTGATGTGATGCCGCACATAAACAAAACATCACCCTATCGAACAAAACTGGCAGACTCCCTTGGTGTTTGCAACGTCGCAACTGGACTGTGGACCACTGGGAAATTGTTTTATTTATCGACGAGTCACGCTACACGCTTTTCCAGTCGGATAGGCGTGCTTGAGTTTGGCGAATGCCAGGCGAATGTCTGTTACCCGAGTGCATCGTTCCAACTCTCAAGTTTAGTTGTGGTGGTGTACTTGTTTGGAGGTGTTTTTCATGGTATGGCCTGGAACCTTTGCATGTTGTTACTGGTAAATTTAACGCTGACTCCTACATTAACATTTTGGATAATATCGTTCTTCCTACGCTCTGTCAATTCTATGGAATGCACGAATGTTACTTCTAGGACGACAGCGCTGCATGTCATGTTGAAACCTCTTTAAAGCAGTGGTATCAAGATATTGATGTAAAACGTCTTCCCTGACCTGCTCAGAGTCCAGACCTAAACCCCATAGAACATTTGTGGGACGCGTTAGAGCTACGCTTACGGACTTGGGAACCACGTCCGAAATCAACAGCTGTGCTGGCGATATTCTTGTAGCAGGAATGGACACAAATACCCATAGCTGTGTATGAAAACCTTGTTGAAAGTATGCCCAGAAGGGTCGCTAGTGTAATTTCTGCTCGTAGGGGACCATCCTCCTATTAAAGCATATATTTTTTCCCTCATAGCATTATATCTTGATGTCTGGTCCCTTTTTGTAGGGTAGTGTATATATATATAAAGACATTTTCACTTTTTGTTAATTACCTAAATTACACGTTACGTCACCGTTACTTGAAATATTAAAATCTCATCTAACACTGTAGACAACTCTAAAAAAAAATTTTAAAACTGTTCTACCGGACCGTAATGCAATGAAACTTTTACTTAATCTACTACATATATGACACCATTGTTGTGTTTGATCGAGAACATTCCCCGCACTCTGTTCTCACCCATACTAGTGTTGACGCAAGTGAATGAATCACGCTAGTAACTCTAGGCTCCTCACTTTGTAATCCATTGGACTGAAGGTTTGACTGATGTGTCACTTCGTTTGGTGAATGTCTTCTGTACTGTTAGCTCCTGATAAATGCGAATATCTTTTTATTCCATTTGATAGCGGATATTGTACACATATTGTACAATTCGGCTCTTTTCGTGCTTCGACACAGACTTTAATGTATCATATACAGGGTTCTTCCCTATATCCGTTACACCTCCTTAAATTCTAAGCAGTGACAGCTTAGGCCCTAAAGTTGGTGTTTAGGTATAGTAAAAAGGCTATGCGCTACTCGATTAGACAACTTACAACGCCATCTATCGGCAAATTTTGGAATTAGCGTTTTTGTCTCAAAAACGGTACGAGATACGGGAAAAAATCAATTACAAAGTTGTTCAGCATCACCGATTTAGTAAGAAAAGATACCTTGCGAACATTAATACTTAAAACAGAATGTAGCAAATGTATATTTGCTTGGTCATGATTTCGAAAATTGTCATGCCATAAAGTGTGGAAGAAAGAAACTGAGACATTTCTCTATCTTCAGGATTATTTATTTATGTTTCTGAAAATGCTCTCCTTTAGCCACTAAACACATTTGCACTTTGGACTGGATTTCTCTCTGCCACACGACGTTTCACGACGCCATAGTTTTGAAAATCACGACCAAACAAATGTTCATTTTTCACATTCTGTTTTGACTATTAATGTGCACAAGATGTCTTTTCTTACTGAATCGTTGATGCTGAACAACTTTGTATTTGACTTTTTTCCCGTATCTCGTACCGTTTTTGAGATAAAAACGCTAATTCTAAAATTTTCCGATAGATGGCGTCGTAAGTTGTCTCATCGAGTAGCTCACAGCCATTTTACTTTACCTAGACACCAACTCTATGGCCTAAACTGTCACCGTTTAAAAGTTAAGGTGGGTGTAACGGATGTAGGTGGGAACTCTATATATAGCTGAGAGAATAAGCGAAAATTGTATAACGTGTTTTAGAAATTTGTTTGAGAATTCTGTGAAACAAAGATTGAAAAAAAAAAATTAACTTTCTTTTTGTAACTATCTTGTATACAATTCAGTCTCAAAAATATTTTAAAACTTTCTGCACAACACATAAACCCGAACGCAACAATATTTGTTACCTTACAACTGTTTGTCTCTCAAATTATAGTCTACTTCTCATTTTCAGTTGTCTTTTTTCCTTTCGCAATGACGAAATCAGATGCAGTTTACGGGAAATATTATATGAATGATGCATGCGCGTATATACTTTTCACGATCAGAAATAACGACTTTTCTGTGCAATATTATTCAGGAAACATTAAAAATGGCCGAGAATGCCAAAAGGTCTTTCAGTACTCAGCCAGATTCGTGAGTTTATTATTTTATGCATAATTCATGGATATACAGAGCGAATTTGCTGCGAAAGATACTTTCTGGGACTTCGTAGTTAAGATAAATAGGGGCCATGATTTAAAACCTCTGCAGTGATATTTTTGTTGTTTAAATTGGCTCCATAGAAGTTTTATTAAAATAACCTGGCGTATATTCTCTTTGAAGTAAATAAGATTGAATTTCTGTAAACCGTGGCTAAGATTCAAGAATGAGAAATTTGTTTAAAAATAGAAATGTCTTAGTTTTAGTTTGACAGCTAAGTGGGTTGAATCAGAAAAAAAATAATGTATTAGTTTTCATTTCTTTTCAGATTCAACCCGCAAAGCTTTAGCACGTATAAATTCTCATCAGAGTTTTGAGTCATTAATTGTAAAAAATCAAAGATGAAAATAAATTGAAGTATAATTCAATGTATGAATTTTTTCTTAAAATTCGCTTGCAATTAGCTTACAAATTTATCTTTCTCCGTAAGTTTAATGTTCATGACATATTTTGAAATTCATGGTAGAATGCAAAAATGACCTCTATTTTAAAAATAATATGTTTAGTTAGGTCTTGCAAAGTGCTTATTGACACTAAATAAGATGCGATAAAAATTTACCCAAAATACTTTTATATGCTTCGCCAGGGAGACAACCACAACAAATGCTCTAAACGAGTTACTTGCTATTAAAAGACAACCTTTTAATAATATTGTAAATTTACTTTTCAAAACGGAAAATTACATGCAACATAAAAATTTTCGCTTTCAGAAATTAATGAAATGGGTGTTCGTGATACGAGGTAGGATTCAAAAGGTCCCGAACTGAGCCTATAACTAAAAACATTTTTGCAGTAGAGCGACTACGATAACGTTTCTGTGTTACTACGTTCTCCCCCTCTTCTAGAAGATACGAGATAGGATTCAAAAGTTCCCGGACTGAGCCTATAACTAAAAACATTTTTAGAGTAGAGCGACTACGATAACGTTTCTGTGTTACTACGTTCTCCCCCTCTTCTAGAAGATACAAGGTAGGATTCAAAAGTTCCCGGACTGAGCCTATAGCTAAAAACATTTTTGCAGTAGAGCGACTACGATAACGTTTCTGTGTTACTACGTTCTCCCCATCTTCTAGAAGATACGAGGTAGGTTTCAAAAGTTCCCGGACTGAGCTTATAACTTAAAACATTTTTGAAGTAGAGCAACTACGATAACTTTTCTGTGTTACTACGTTCTCCCCCTCTTCTAGAAGAGGTTTGACCCAAATCTCATGGTCAGTGACT
This sequence comes from Dolomedes plantarius, assembly GCA_907164885.2. NCBI lineage: Eukaryota > Metazoa > Arthropoda > Arachnida > Araneae > Dolomedidae > Dolomedes > Dolomedes plantarius. The sequence continues at coordinate 105,715,866 of OU015491.1, forward strand.
CACCACGGCGTAGTATTTTATTGGTGGGTGCATTTAGTAACCGGCGATTGAAAGAAATGATGTTTTTTGAGCAGAGAAATAATATCAAATTTTGTGTTCGCTTGGGAAAGAGAGCTACGGAGACACGATATGTTGAAGCATGTGTACGGCAGTGATACATTATCCAGAAAGCAAGCTTTTGAGTGGCATCGATGTTTCAGAGAAGGCAGGGAAAGTGCCGACGACGAATACGTTGGCCGTCCGCAGTCTTCCCGCACCGCTGGAAGCATCGAAAAGGTGTTCTTCTATATCCAGGGCATTGTGCATCTGGAATGTATCCCTGAAGAGCGCAGTGTGAACAAAGAACTCGATGTAGACATCCTGCGGCGTTTGCGTAAGTCGATCCGGAAGAAGAGACCAAAATTGTGGGCTGAGCAGTCATGGTTGCTTTTGCATGACAACCCTCCTGCACACCGATCCCTCCTCGTCGCCGACTTTCTTGCGAAAAAAAAAACAACTGTTTTACCACATCCTCCTTACTCCTCTGATCTCACCCCCTGCGACTTCAGCCTATTTCCTGAACTGGCAAGTCGCTTGCAGGGTCATCGATTTCAGTCTGCAATGAAGTTAAAAGTGCATCGCAGGCTGAATGAAAGGACATGGCTAAAAATGGATTCCAGAAATGTTTAATTGACCTTTACAAGCGATTGCAAAGTGTGTTGTTGCGCAAGGGTCTTATTTCGAAGGAGGATGTGTTTCAGCAATTTTATTGCTAATACTTTTTAAGTTATAGACTCAGTCCGGGAACTTTTGAAACCTACTCCATATTTCCCAACATGTGATCGCTTTGAAATCAAATTCGGAGATCACTCAATGCACTTATTTATAATAGTTCATACAAAGTGCAACGGACACAGAGAGGTCAGGGGATATGCTGGTAGAACTACAATGCTCAAAGGCGAGGCAAAAAGTTCTTAAGAATTTAGTGTCTGCTCGATGAGGATTCAAGGGTTCGAAGATCACAAACATACATATTTAACACACCTTCATATAGTTGTTACGAATTCCTACCCAGGATCCCATGGAAAGAAATCCAAATTTTTTATATATATATATATAATATATATATATATATAATATATATATATATATATATATAATATATATATATATATATATATATATATATGAAAATTATATGAATGATGCATGCGCGTATATACTTTTCACGATCAGAAATAACGACTTTTCTGTGCAATATTATTCAGGAAACATTAAAAATGGCCGAAAATGCCAAAAGGTCTTTCAGTACTCAGCCAGATTCGTGAGTTTATTATTTTATGCATAATTCATGGATATACAGAGCGAATTTGCTGCGAAAGATACTTTCTGGGACTTCGTAGTTAAGATAAATAGGGGCCATGATTTAAAACCTCTGCAGTGATATTTTTGTTGTTTAAATTGGCTCCATAGAAGTTTTATTAAAATAACCTGGCGTATATTCTCTTTGAAGTAAATAAGATTGAATTTCTGTAAACCGTGGCTAAGATTCAAGAATGAGAAATTTGTTTAAAAATAGAAATGTCTTAGTTTTAGTTTGACAGCTAAGTGGGTTGAATCAGAAAAAAAATAATGTATTAGTTTTCATTTCTTTTCAGATTCAACCCGCAAAGCTTTAGCACGTATAAATTCTCATCAGAGTTTTGAGTCATTAATTGTAAAAAATCAAAGATGAAAATAAATTTGAAGTATAATTCAATGTATGAATTTTTTCTTAAAATTCGCTTGCAATTAGCTTACAAATTTATCTTTCTCCGTAAGTTTAATGTTCATGACATATTTTGAAAATTCATGGTAGAATGCAAAAATGACCTCTATTTTAAAAATAATATGTTTAGTTAGGTCTTGCAAAGTGCTTATTGACACTAAATAAGATGCGATAAAAATTTACCCAAAATACTTTTATATGCTTCGCCAGGGAGACAACCACAACAAATGCTCTAAACGAGTTACTTGCTATTAAAAGACAACCTTTTAATAATATTGTAAATTTACTTTTCAAAACGGAAAATTACATGCAACATAAAAATTTTCGCTTTCAGAAATTAATGAAATGGGTGTTCGTGATACGAGGTAGGATTCAAAAGGTCCCGAACTGAGCCTATAACTAAAAACATTTTTGCAGTAGAGCGACTACGATAACGTTTCTGTGTTACTACGTTCTCCCCCTCTTCTAGAAGATACGAGATAGGATTCAAAAGTTCCCGGACTGAGCCTATAACTAAAAACATTTTTAGAGTAGAGCGACTACGATAACGTTTCTGTGTTACTACGTTCTCCCCCTCTTCTAGAAGATACAAGGTAGGATTCAAAAGTTCCCGGACTGAGCCTATAGCTAAAAACATTTTTGCAGTAGAGCGACTACGATAACGTTTCTGTGTTACTACGTTCTCCCCATCTTCTAGAAGATACGAGGTAGGTTTCAAAAGTTCCCGGACTGAGCTTATAACTTAAAACATTTTTGAAGTAGAGCAACTACGATAACTTTTCTGTGTTACTACGTTCTCCCCCTCTTCTAGAAGAGGTTTGACCCAAATCTCATGGTCAGTGACTCACCACGGCGTAGTATTTTATTGGTGGGTGCATTTAGTAACCGGCGATTGAAAGAAATGATGTTTTTTGAGCAGAGAAATAATATCAAATTTTGTGTTCGCTTGGGAAAGAGAGCTACGGAGACACGATATGTTGAAGCATGTGTACGGCAGTGATACATTATCCAGAAAGCAAGCTTTTGAGTGGCATCGATGTTTCAGAGAAGGCAGGGAAAGTGCCGACGACGAATACGTTGGCCGTCCGCAGTCTTCCCGCACCGCTGGAAGCATCGAAAAGGTGTTCTTCTATATCCAGGGCATTGTGCATCTGGAATGTATCCCTGAAGAGCGCAGTGTGAACAAAGAACTCGATGTAGACATCCTGCGGCGTTTGCGTAAGTCGATCCGGAAGAAGAGACCAAAATTGTGGGCTGAGCAGTCATGGTTGCTTTTGCATGACAACCCTCCTGCACACCGATCCCTCCTCGTCGCCGACTTTCTTGCGAAAAAAAAAACAACTGTTTTACCACATCCTCCTTACTCCTCTGATCTCACCCCCTGCGACTTCAGCCTATTTCCTGAACTGGCAAGTCGCTTGCAGGGTCATCGATTTCAGTCTGCAATGAAGTTAAAAGTGCATCGCAGGCTGAATGAAAGGACATGGCTAAAAATGGATTCCAGAAATGTTTAATTGACCTTTACAAGCGATTGCAAAGTGTGTTGTTGCGCAAGGGTCTTATTTCGAAGGAGGATGTGTTTCAGCAATTTTATTGCTAATACTTTTTAAGTTATAGACTCAGTCCGGGAACTTTTGAAACCTACTCCATATTTCCCAACATGTGATCGCTTTGAAATCAAATTCGGAGATCACTCAATGCACTTATTTATAATAGTTCATACAAAGTGCAACGGACACAGAGAGGTCAGGGGATATGCTGGTAGAACTACAATGCTCAAAGGCGAGGCAAAAAGTTCTTAAGAATTTAGTGTCTGCTCGATGAGGATTCAAGGGTTCGAAGATCACAAACATACATATTTAACACACCTTCATATAGTTGTTACGAATTCCTACCCAGGATCCCATGGAAAGAAATCCAAATTTTTTATATATATATATATAATATATATATATATATAATATATATATATATATATAATATATATATATATATATATATATATATGAAAATTTAATGAATGATGCATGCGCGTATATACTTTTCACGATCAGAAATAACGACTTTTTCTGTGCAATATTATTCAGGAAACATTAAAAATGGCCGAAAATGCCAAAAGGTCTTTCAGTACTCAGCCAGATTCGTGAGTTTATTATTTTATGCATAATTCATGGATATACAGAGCGAATTTGCTGCGAAAGATACTTTCTGGGACTTCGTAGTTAAGATAAATAGGGGCCATGATTTAAAACCTCTGCAGTGATATTTTGTTGTTTAAATTGGCTCCATAGAAGTTTTATTAAAATAACCTGGCGTATATTCTCTTTGAAGTAAATAAGATTGAATTTCTGTAAACCGTGGCTAAGATTCAAGAATGAGAAATTTGTTTAAAAATAGAAATGTCTTAGTTTTAGTTTGACAGCTAAGTGGGTTGAATCAGAAAAAAAATAATGTATTAGTTTTCATTTCTTTTCAGATTCAACCCGCAAAGCTTTAGCACGTATAAATTCTCATCAGAGTTTTGAGTCATTAATTGTAAAAAATCAAAGATGAAAATAAATTTGAAGTATAATTCAATGTATGAATTTTTTCTTAAAATTCGCTTGCAATTAGCTTACAAATTTATCTTTCTCCGTAAGTTTAATGTTCATGACATATTTTGAAAATTCATGGTAGAATGCAAAAATGACCTCTATTTTCAAAATAATATGTTTAGTTAGGTCTTGCAAAGTGCTTATTGACACTAAATAAGATGCGATAAAAATTTACCCAAAATACTTTTATATGCTTCGCCAGGGAGACAACCACAACAAATGCTCTAAACGAGTTACTCTAAAAAAGTTCCCGGACTGAGCCTATAACTAAAAACATTTTTAGAGTAGAGCGACTACGATAACGTTTCTGTGTTACTACGTTCTCCCCCTCTTCTAGAAGATACAAGGTAGGATTCAAAAGTTCCCGGACTGAGCCTATAGCTAAAAACATTTTTGCAGTAGAGCGACTACGATAACGTTTCTGTGTTACTACGTTCTCCCCATCTTCTAGAATATACGAGGTAGGTTTCAAAAGTTCCCGGACTGAGCTTATAACTTAAAACATTTTTGCAGTAGAGCAACTACGATAACGTTTCTGTGTTACTACGTTCTCCCTCTCTTCTAGAAGAGGTTTGACCCAAATCTCATGGTCAGTGACTCACCACGGCGTAGTATTTTATAGGTGGGTGCATTTAGTAACCGGCGATTGAAAGAAATGATGTTTTTTGAGCAGAGAAATAATATCAAATTTTGTGTTCGCTTGGGAAAGAGAGCTACGGAGACACGATATGTTGAAGCATGTGTACGGCAGTGATACATTATCCAGAAAGCAAGCTTTTGAGTGGCATCGATGTTTCAGAGAAGGCAGGGAAAGTGCCGACGACGAATACGTTGGCCGTCCGCAGTCTTCCCGCACCGCTGGAAGCATCGAAAAGGTGTTCTTCTATATCCAGGGCATTGTGCATCTGGAATGTATCCCTGAAGGACGCAGTGTGAACAAAGAACTCGATGTAGACATCCTGCGGCGTTTGCGTAAGTCGATCCGGAAGAAGAGACCAAAATTGTGGGCTGAGCAGTCATGGTTGCTTTTGCATGACAACCCTCCTGCACACCGATCCCTCCTCGTCGCCGACTTTCTTGCGAAAAAAAAAACAACTGTTTTACCACATCCTCCTTACTCCTCTGATCTCACCCCCTGCGACTTCAGCCTATTTCCTGAACTGGCAAGTCGCTTGCAGGGTCATCGATTTCAGTCTGCAATGAAGTTAAAAGTGCATCGCAGGCTGAATGAAAGGACATGGCTAAAAATGGATTCCAGAAATGTTTAATTGACCTTTACAAGCGATTGCAAAGTGTGTTGTTGCGCAAGGGTCTTATTTCGAAGGAGGATGTGTTTCAGCAATTTTATTGCTAATACTTTTTAAGTTATTGACTCAGTCCGGGAACTTTTGAAACCTACTCCATATTTCCCAACATGTGATCGCTTTGAAATCAAATTCGGAGATCACTCAATGCACTTATTTATAATAGTTCATACAAAGTGCAACGGACACAGAGAGGTCAGGGGATATGCTGGTAGAACTACAATGCTCAAAGGCGAGGCAAAAAGTTCTTAAGAATTTAGTGTCTGCTCGATGAGGATTCAAGGGTTCGAAGATCACAAACATACATATTTAACACACCTTCATATAGTTGTTACGAATTCCTACCCAGGATCCCATGGAAAGAAATCCAAATTGCTAATACACTAAACTGCGGTGCGAGATGAACATGACAAAATTGTCACACGTGTAATAAATATATAAAACAACTAATTAATATATATATATATATATATGTGTGTGTGTGTGTGTGTTTCTTCATATCTTATTGATTGTGATTTATCGCTGAAAACAATAATACTGGAAGTTTTATTGATTGAAGAAAAAATAGAGATATCAAACTAATCATAAACTGATGCCTACACTTAAAGAACCGTTAGGGCATGATAAGACTCTAGAAATCTCAAATTTCATGCTAGCTGAGCACTCTAGCTATCCCAGATTTAAACAAGATTTTCCTAATGCACTGAATTTTTTTTCTAACATCATTATTATTAAACAGAATATATGTAATGTGAATTACTGCATTTTCGCTTACTGGTCTGATCCACTAAATGCTTATCTAACTAATACATTGCTAGTTCTTTAAAGTAAAATGAAAAATAATTCAATTCTCTTAGAAAATCATTTTATAAATCCCTTCTTAAATGTTGTACTTTGCTTGAATTGACAGTAAAAATTCGCAATTATTCATAAATATATGACAGAGAATAACTTTTCAGTAAATGCTTTATGTTTGGAATAGAAATTAATAAAACCAACTTTGATAAATGGTACATAGGGTAACGAAAGTGTTACTTGTAATCATATCAAAAGATTTAAATGTAACAACAGATAAAGGCAATTTATTACATCGAAAAATCCCGTGAATTTTTATTTCTCAATGAAAAAATAAATACGCTTTCAAAACCATATTCCTGTCTGTAAGCCTCCTGATTCAAATGTTATCCACTGTATTTACCCAGCGTGTTTCTAATGGTTAAATTTTATAACCTCGTTACATTTCAAATGTGTAGTTGAGAAATCGATGGTTTTGCATGCTTGCTTTCTTTTGACGGGGGTTCCTCTCTCATTTTTCTTTCTTTATTTATGGATAACGATAAAAGGACATGAGATGTTCATAACATGATTGATTTCGCATTCTTAATGGAACAGATACTCCGAAAACAATTTTTATCAACTGTAGCACGCGATAAATTTCATCAGAGAATATATTTATGCAAGAAAGTAAAGATGGAGGACTGCGTTTTGTTCCTTCACTCGTGTTTTCTGAGGTACTACAGGGTTTTAAAAAAATTGCAACTTTGATTTTTAAGGAAATTCATTGCGTATAGTTGCTAAAATTTTTGTCTGTCCATTTGTTTCTTAAAATTTCAAGTAATTAGCTTTCAAATGGAAGAATAAACATAAAAACTTAGTAATTTATAAATAAAAAAAAAAAATTTGTTTAATTCATACAAATTTTAAAGAATTTCTAAAATGATAAATGAACATACATACACACACACACACGCAAATATATGTATGTATGTATGTGTGTATACACACATATATATATATATATATATATATATATATATATGTGTGTGTGTGTAATTTTCTTATAATATGTATATGTCAATCGTAATAAAATTTCGCATTGCTTTTTGATTTCAAACATTACTGTAAACAAATGAATGCAATGTTTAGAAAATGGCGTAAAATAAAATTTATATATAACTGTACGATATAACTGTATATATAACTAAAAAATTCACAATATTCTCCAATCCTGCCCGAGATCTCGTATGTTTTTTCACTGAAGTATTCCTTTGGGAAAATAAAAAATTATTGTACAATCAATACGTGTTTCAACTCATATTTTCGGAACTTTTTTAAAAGGCCTGAGAAAGCCACGGTAGAAATTCCCTTAGGAAAAATATCAATGAACAATTCTATATATAATTTCAAATATTTGAAACTTTGCCCTACAGCATATTATATTTCTCTAGAAACAATCATTACCCACTCTCCTTTAAAATACTACAAAGTTCCTCTCTTTTGCAGTTACTACATGTACTTTTAAGTACCTCGAAGATGCATTAATTAATAATATTCTCTATTCATGCGTTACGCCAGTTACACTTACTTCACAATGGCTTGAGGCCTGGAAGTAACTATCTCCGACATTTACAATTATCAGGGGCGTTCAGTCAACTCCCCGCAATTTCGAGCTGTGTTTACAGCAATTTGCATCACTTTATGAGCCTTTCTCTCCTAATAAGGTACTGTGTCCTGTTGCATAAATCATAACGCCTATTATTCGAAGCGGCCCAAACCGTCATTCTGAGGAGGGATATTGGAAAGCCCTCCCAGCACCCGTGTCACACGGCAATCTCTTAGAGGAAAGGGATTGTAAGTTATTATACGGTGTTTAATGCGGGCAATTGCTTAGAACTGACGTATAGAGAATAATATTTTTATCAATAAAATGTTACTCAAATTTTATTATCAACAGCATGGGTATATTTCTTTTTTTTCTATCCTTTTAACGTTCATATTTGTTCCCGCCTAGTGGATTCCCCCACCTTCAATCGAAGCTATATATATATATATATATATATATATATATATATATATATATATATATATATATATATACACATATATTTGGAATCTCGATCTATCGGTTTTCAAGGGAGCGACTGAATTGAACGATAAATACAGGAACATATCAAAGATATGTGATAATCGGACTGAGTGAAATAAACGACGCATACGGGAAAATGAAAATTCGGGGATCGATCGGTCACAATTCCACTGTATACACGCACACACACACACACACATATATATATATATATGTATATTCTTCCTTGTCTGTACTCATTAGACGTAAGTGACTAATTATTAATAATTAAAATAAATTATGTTTAAACTTTAATTATCAGATATGCTAAAAAACAGTATATATTACAAATAATTGATAAAAGTTCCAATATGATTTCAAAAAATCCAGATATTGTTTATAATATCAATGTAATGTTGGAAAATGTTCAGTAAAAGATTTTATGTTTTTCTAACTATGCACGTGGTAAATTGCGTGTGGTTAAAATTAGAATCATATAAATCGGCTAGGTTTAATCATACATTTTGCCTATAAGTGTGCGAACATTAGCATTATAAAAATGAAAATATTTCCTGATCGCAACCGGTCTTATAGACACACGTCTAACATTCTTTTCCTCCATCTTCCTTCCTAAACGGCAGAGCCACTAGCGCCATATTGCAGCTGTTGCTTATTCAATGATGTTTGATTGCGTATGAGTTAATTAAACCAAAATCTTCCCCAGTGGGTAAAGTTACCAAAGTAATCTGTCAGGGACATTTTGACTGATCTCGCAACATTTTGTAATTATTTTTAAAGTATAGAGGTTGTTCACACGTTTTTGTAACGATTTTGGAAAAAGAAATATATAAACAAAGATAAAAATTTTGTTTTCCAATATCTTTGATCAGATAGCCCCGTTGTTCAACTATCATATTACATCTTGAATTCCATGATAACAGAGTTTTCTTAAAATATCAAGGTTGATTTTGTCCCGGGCAATTGCTTAGAACTGACGTATAGAGAATATTATTTTTATCATTAAAATGTTACTCAAATTTTAATATCAACAGAGGTAAATTTAATCTTTTCTATCCTTTAAACGTTCATATTTGTTCCCGCCTAGCGGATTTCGCCACTATCAATCAAAGCCCTCTCTCTCTCTGTATATATACATATATCCTGCCTTGTATATATATATATATCCTGCCTAAATTTTTAAGCTGCTTTTGTAACATTCTTTAAAGTTTGCATTTAAAATATTAATCCGAGAGTTATAAAATATGTATCACGAGAAAGATCGTAAAAATTCCTTTAAAATGATATCTTTTCGATTCTTTACCTCCATTTTCTGATTTTTGGTGAATTTTTAAAGATTAATTTTTAGAATTTAATTTATTAAATGGTGATCACGAGGTTTTTTTTCTTTTTGGGATACTTTAAATTAATTTATCGTCACGCGCATAGCAACGAAATAAATTGACAAAATTTTTTTTTTCTTTCTAATGCGGCAGACGATTGGAAATTATCCAAAAAAGTATTAAAATACAGTAAAAGAAATGTTCCTCAAACTGTACTATATTAATTGTACTATATTCTTTAGTATGTTCTATTAGATTTAATTTCAATATTTTCTTCGATATTATTTTGTCTGTAAAAATATCCGTAACGATTTTTTTAAACATATATTTTTTGGCATTAATTGCATACATTGAACATTGTATTTAATTTGAATGGACTCGTCAGCGAAGCACGGGTATTCAGCTAGTTTTTTCTAAAAATATAGCAGTAGATTTAGAGGTATGGCTGGTAGCCTCATCTTGAGAGAACGTAACACAATGAAGATGGTTGGGGTAATGTGATGGAATGTCTTTTTTGAGAACAGGTATTAAAAAGTATTTTTGATAATAATCCGAGTTAATTTTCACAGTCAAATGTAAACTTAGACGTTTCTTTCCTTTTTTATTAATTATGTCATTTATTTTAAGTGTAGAAATATTAAAACCATGATTTTCACACCGTTTTTAATAATCGAATAAGAGTATTTATCTTCGGAAATTTCAAACACAAAGCCTTAGATCAATTGTTTGTTTTCCAGTGACATTTTAAAGCAAAGAATATATTTAATGATGCAGACGATAATCAAACCCTATTCCGAATTGATGCCAGGTAGGTTTCAATTTTGTTCATTTAAATCATAGAGATAGTCGAAATCTTTACAAAAATTTGTGAACGCCCTCTGTATGTTCATTAAAATAAATTTTCTAACCCATTTGATAAATTAGTACTGTAAGAGAATGTCAATATTTATAAAAATAAGTCTACTAGGCCTGAAAAGCTGAAAAAGCTGAAAATTTTTTCAAAATATCAAAAAGCTTCAGAATAATGCTTTTGTGAACAAAAAGTCATTGTTTTCAAAGAACTATACATTTTATTTAAAAAAACACTTTTTAAAATATTGTTTCTGGTTGATTTAATCAAAATAAAGGGGTTTTTATAGTTACAAGAAGCTATTTATAGAGAGCGCCAATTGGGCTTATTGCGCGTGACCGGAGGTTAAGATGAACTCCAATTATTAAAATTCATTTATAACTCATTAGCTGTTATCACGAGATGTGTGAAGAACTCATAATTTTCTTTAAGTACATTTCATTTTAAACAACTCAGAAATAATAATTCGTTTTATGGCATTGTTAGTGTTACAGGAAAAAGTGACATTAGTTTTAATTATCGAAGGCAGCCTTAAATTTTTAGCTTCTTCTTTCTTTCTATATTTTACTCACTTTGACAGGAAAGAGGCGTACAAACTGCAGCTTATTGGGGAAGCATTTTTATAATATATTTACCAGTTTGAGTAGTTTGGCAGTTTTTTTTAAACTTTTTCTATATCTGTGATGATATTTGTGTTCGTACATTAATACACGTGCACTTGTATCAGTCATTTGCACTCAAATAATCAGACACCAAAAGAGTTTCTATTCTTTTCACAAATTATCATAACCCAAAACATTAGAACTTGTAAGGTATACACAAGATTCGAACTTTTGAGTGAATGAATTAAAGAAGATGCTTGGGATATGCTAATTTCGGCATACGCGCTTAGTATAAATACGATGCAGCGTCATTAATAAAAAAAAGGTGGTTAGGGTTGTTAAGGTTGAAAAGGTGTTATCCTGCGCTAGTGCTTAGCAGGCCCAAAGTTTACGTGGCAGTATTGCTGGTTTGACTCTCTGTTGGGTTGTGAGTATTGAAAATATATTGTTCTTGAAAGCTGAATTTATATATTCCGTACAAGTAGTACGTAGGGTAGGTGGGGGCAAAGGTTTGCAGTTTTGAGTTTTGGGTTTCTTACGGGCCTCCGTTAGATCCTATCGCCCCAAAAAGTCACTTGTGTTGTAGTTGGGTATCCCCTCTACCTTCTATAAAATAATGAATTTTTTCCCGAAATATTTAGTCACCAAATTTTTAATTTTACCAAAAGACCTGTTTGCGAACCTTTGCCCCAATCGGTGGGGCAAAGGTTCGCACTGCAAGCCATTACCCCACTCGTTGGTTTCTTACTGGATAGGCATCGAAAATCACAAAACGAGCTGTCTAAATAATTTTATTTCACATTTTGTAATCTTTTTAAAGGTGTTACATATATAGAAAATCACAAATTGAACAGGTTAATCTCAATAAATTTTTTCTTAAACTAAATAACTTCAAAATGATATATCAACTATTAACAAAGAAAGTTGAATCTAACAAAGAAATTCACAAAATGAAAAGGGGTTAATCTCAATAATTTTTTTCTTAAACTAAAGAACTTCCAATTAAAATATCAACTATTAACACTATCGCTATATTATATCTTAGGCTTTACTCATTCTTTTAAAACCCGTAAAAATTAAGCAAATTAAGGGGATGGGGGACATTACAAAGCAATTTTTGAAATTTTTACCTCAGAGATATGAAATTGGGCATAAATATTCATTAAAGTAAAACTATTTCAAACACCTTATAAAATTTTATAAATATTTAAAATTTTATTTTTTATATTTAAAAAATTGAAATTTTTATTATGTTTTTTAAATGCTCCTTGCGATCCAATTTTTAACCTTATCCTTAATTTTGCACTTAGATTGCTTATACATTTTGATCAGGGTTATGTTTTGATTTGTGCTTTCGTTGAATAATTAATTTTTAGGAAATATTTTTATGCTTGTACTCTGAATTCTCGTGAAATTTTTGTACTTTTCCACGCTTAAGTTAAACTTTGATAATCTGAATGATGTCTAAACCTGAAATGGATACATAACTTTATTTTAATGTATAAGAGGAGTCTTTGTGATAAATTTTATAAAATTTCGTCAAAAATTGTGACGCAAGGAGCCTTTTAAAGACTTGCAAATCTGGAAATTACTCATTTAGAGTTTTTTTCCTTAACCAGAGCTTCGAAGCTTATAATGAATGTCTTGTAACAACATTTAATTCCTTCATCTTGTAAAATAGGTCTTTGTTCAGAGCTATTTTATTTTTGTGTTGTACTAATTTATTTTATTTTTAATTTATGGATTTTCAAGCATTTTACAAAAAATTTTCTGATTAAAAACAGGCAGTTTTTATTAAAAACCATAATTTTTTTTCAAATTACAAAAATGTGAATTCCTATTAATAATAAAAGACGTTGTTAATAAGGATTCCTAATGAAAAGAGGACATGAAACAAATGTTAATAGTTAGAGCGGCAAAGGTTTGCAGATGGGGCAAAGGTTTGGAATGCGAACCTTTACCCCATGACTCCTGCAAACCTTTACCCCATTTCGTGCTGGTTCTGTTTCTGCAGAATGGACGCCACTGTATTTGAGTTAACCCAAAACTTAAGGTAGGATTTGAAAGGTTATTTACCACCCTAACATGCGAAAATAAGCCCAAAACAGTTCGTGAGTTTGAGTGATGCTCAAAATTACTCAAAAGTTGCAAAAAATTACATTAAAAGAGACGAAAATAAACTTACCTCAATTTCTCTGCAAAAGGGGGTCTTAATTCCAACATTTTTTACGAGGCAACTGACTGCAAGTAGAGGAATGCATTGCCTACCCTATTCTTCCTAAAACTCTTCCTGGTCATTTTAAAATGTATGTGCGAACCTTTGCCCCCACCTACCCTATGCTTATTGCTGTAAAAGCAAACTCTATATGTGCAACGAATTCAATAAACTTTGTTTCATGTATAAACTGTATTTGTATCAAATTCAAATAGAGTGCCACTTCAAATTATATACACCCAAGTCTGGGTAGAAGTGAGTTATATACTCTATAAACTATTTCATCTAAAATATGATTTAATATGAAATGTCCCATGTGGGACAAAATAAGTCCAATGTCATCGCTTCTTCTAAAAAAAAATTTTTTTTGCCTCTAAATGTATCCAAAGCATTAGTCATTGACAACCAAATTACCGGATGAAGTTTACAAAGACTCCGTGATATAGCCGAAGTATCTCTATCAGTATTAAACGTAATTTTCTTATTCCACTTTTATGACTTAATACATTATTAATTCCAACATACTATTTATAAAACTATTTTTATGAATTTAATTTTTACCAGATGAAAAGGCAAAAGGGGAGAAAATATGTTTTGTAAATCAGATTCTAATAGCCATTAACTGTTTCATTGACTGTTCTTTGTATTATTCCGTGTAGTCAACAAGTCAGATTTATGTCTGAAATCCGAGTTGCGGTAATCTGTAGAGCTAAATTTTCATTATTGTAAGGGATTATTTACGATATAAGAAATTATTGAGTCCCAAATTATATTATTTTACCCTTACACACACTTGACTTCATAAAATTGTAATATATATAAAAGAAATTAACCTATCTTTATAGTATGATTTGTAGTTTTGTTTACAAGAATAATCTATATAATATAAAACAGTTCCGTGATTGATTGACTGACTGACTGACAGACGACGCACAGACCAAACCGCTGGACCTAAAGGGCTGACATTTTGCATGGCCATTCTTCTTATACTGTAGAGATGCACTAAAAAAGGATTTTGAAAAATTCTTCTTAGATTTTTTTAAATTAAATTTTTAAGCTGTTTTTGTAACATTCTTTAAAGTTTGCATTTAAAATAATAATCTGAGGGTTATAAAATTTATATCACGAGAAAGATCATAAAATTCCCATTAAAATGAAATCCTTTTTGAATTTTTATCCCCATTTTCTGACTTTTGGTGAATTTTTAAAGATTAATTTTTAGAATTTAATTTATTAAAGGCTGATCACTTGGTTTATTTTCCTTTTGTGATACTTTAAATTAATTTTGCTTCACGTTCATAACAACGAAATAAATTGACAAAAAAAATATTAAAATAAAGTTTAACCACTAGACTAATTGAGAGGGAAATTTTTTTCTCTCAAATTATTTCAAATTATCTCAAATTCAAATTAGTATGTTTTATTAAACATACAAATTAATTGCATACATTGACCGTTGTATTTAATTTGAATATTTTCTTGTACATTATTTTGTCTATAAAAATATCCGTTACGAGTTTTTTACGAGTTATATAAAGCAAAAAGGGGGAAAAGTATGTATTGTGAATCACTTAATAATAGCCTTTAACTGTTTCTTGGACTGTTCTTTGTGTTTTCTCTCATGATAACAACAGGATAACAACAACAACAAATAACAAAAAAAACTGAGAATTTTTTTGAAACAGTTTTAAAAAAATTATAAAATAATCTGTCGCATTTAAGAATAGATTTAAGAAAATTTAACATCAGAGGGCCCAATTGTATTCTAGACTTATGTGTTAATTTATTTCTTGCAAATATTCCAAGAAATAATTTTAACTGCTAAACAGGAAGCATCTTTTTGTGACAGTTGTCTCATATCTCCATATTAAGAATTTTTTTATATACAGAACACATTTTTTGTCGTTTTGATAAATTACAAGTCTAGATACTTATTTCCCTCCATTTTTTAAACATGAACATTAAAAATCCTTCTCCTCTACTTTAAAATGTATGTTACTTTTCTGAAATGAAATGTTTAAGATCGCATGTATGTTTATATCAGAATAATATACATTCGAATTTTAGGGCTGGGACGAGGATGAATCGCACTATAAATTTCAATTTCGAACAAATACATGTTTAGTAATTATTTCCATGTATGGAGTTCCTATGCATCAAATACAATTAAAGTACTGTTAATGGTATGAAACTGGATGATTTGTAACATTAAATACGTAATGTTAATTTTTCCCCGTTTGTTTGTTTTCGTGAAAGGACACTCAAACTCGGTTTAAGCCTGCTGCAATCACATTCCGCAGTAGGCATGCATATATGCATACGCAAGCAGTTTGCGGAGATTCCATACCGATCGCCCGAAATCTGTATTCACGACCGAGAATGAAGTCCAAAACAATTTCCGCAGAAGTCTGTGTAATTTGGGGGAGGGGGGGGAGGGTTGCGTGGGAAAATGATTAACGAGGCACCAAGTTTACTTCTCACCTTGCATTCCGAATGTATAACTCTAGCACTCCATCGCGGCGTTCGTCACTTATTTCCTCTACATCAGGGGAGGGAATAAGTCCTTGCGCCCCTTTCCTATTTGCGGTATACCACCAGTGAGATCGTTTGAGCTCGGAGGTAATCAGTTGCAATACAGTGTGTGAAATTTGATGGCGTAGGTATTGCGAGTGCTGCATGCTGATATACGCAGCTATTCCGAGAAGTCAACAAGTCAGATTTATGTCTGAAATCCGAGTTGCGGTACACTGTAGGGCTAAATATATTAATTAATTTAAGGTTCTTATTTACAATGAAAGAAATTTTTGAGTCCCAAAATATAATATTTTACCCTTACATTCATTCGACTTTGTAAAATGGTAATGTACAAGAAATTAACTTATCTTTATTGAAGGATTTGTAATTTTAATATGCAAGAATAATAAAAAATAAAGCGTGTTATTACTCAAAAAATTGATAGCATGTTTCTAATTAATATATGTATCTATTATTACATAAAGCAAAAGGGGAAAGAACTATGTTTTGTAAATTGCATTCTAGTAGCCTTTGAGACGGGAGGTCACCTTTAAATTTACAAAAATACAATGATTTAACTACCAAGCTTAATGTGTAGTCAAACAGTTAATTTGTAATTAATTTAAACCTATTTTTAGTATGAATTGTACAAAGCTTTATCTATCAGAAAACAAAAGCATAATTGTTGGAAAATTATTAGAAATTATTTCATGTAAAAACAAATTTAATATTTTATGAATAATGAATCTTAGGTTAATGCATTTCACGCAGATTTTTTTAAAACTATAAGCTAAAACTAAAATACTAACCCCTCCGACGTTATGGGAAAAGTTATTTTTTCACAAATTCTGTTTAAGGGCGGTCTCTACTTAAGGACGATTTTTCACGGTCCCTTGAAAGTCGTTAAACAGAGATCCAACTGTGTATATATATATATATATATATATATATATATATATATATATATATATATATATATATATATATATATATATATAATATATATATATATATATATATATATATATATATATATATATATATATATATATATATATATATATATATATATATATATATATATATATATATATATATAATTATTCGTATATATTCTATCCATAGGTTATACTTTAATCTACACCCAAAATAATTACCACATTTCCCATAGAAATATTTTTTTCAGACAAATGTATTATACTGTACAAGAAATATCATGAAATTTTTCACAAAAAATTGTTATAAAAATTAGTAATGTGAACTTACTTAAATTTAGGCAGAAATTGTATAAACATACATGTATACAAAAGTTTAGCAATTCGTGACCATTAGTTTTAAGGAAATAGTGCTCACAAGTTTCAACAGTTTTTAGAAAAAGCCATTTAAAGTTTAATGTTTCTAGAAATTACTTTACTATTAGCTTTCTACATTTGGCCATAAAATCGGTTCTAAATGCAGTATATTGACTTCATTTTTTAAAAGATTCGTTACATTCCATTCTTCAAAATTAAATCATAATAAAAAATTGAGTTTTTTGTAGGTTTTAAGGTGATATCTCCTCTTTACTGTTTCTTAGACTGTTCTCAATGTTTTCTCTCATGATAACAAAAGGATAATAACAACAACAAAAAAATAACGAAATAAACTGAGAATTTTTTTGAAACTGAATTGAAAATTGTAAAGCAATGTGTGGCATTTAAGAATAGGCTAAAAAAATTAACATCAGAGGGCCCAATTTTATTCTATACTTATTCATTAATTTATTTCTTACAAATATTCCAAAAAATAATTTTTACTGCTAAACAGGAAGCATCGTTTTGTGACAGTTGTCTCAAATCTCCATAATAAGAAATTTTTTTGATGCAGAACACATGTTTTTTCATTTTGATAAATTACAAATCTAGATACTTATTTTTATTCATATTTTTAAATGAACATTAAAAATCTTCCCCATCTACTTTAAAATTTATATTATTTTTCTGGAATGAAATGTTTAAGATCGCGTGTAAGTTGATATCAGAATAATATTATACACTTTTAAGTCGTGATCACAGTATAAAAGTCTTGTCACATATAGAGCTCGAAAGAGGGAAACTTTTATAGTGCAAGCAATATTTAATAATGGAACCTGTCATCTCGCTTTAAAAGTCGAGGAATGATTTTCAGCTGCACATAGCTCTTTTCTTCTTTTACTTCTTTGCAGTGGAAAAGATGTCACTTGCAGCTCCTAATTCTTAAAGTGAGGTGACAAATGGGGTGATTTGGGGTGGAATGTGACTTTCATGTAGTGGAAAGGAAAGTGGGTGTTTGTGGTTTTTGAAATTAAAAGACGAAATTAAATACCATAAACTTTCTGAATTGAAAAAATATTTTTTTTTTAATCAAGATAGTGTCTAATATAATTTTCATCTTTTAGTAGCTGTCTTTTGATACAAAATGATAGGATAAAACTTCAACTCTCAGTGTGCAAAGCAAGTTATATCCTAAAAATAGTTAATGATAGAATTTTATACCTGTATAATGCAACCAAACTATTAAAATTCTGCGTAAAAATATTAAACGAAACAATTATCCTTACGCTTTGTATTTGAGATCAATTGGGATATTTTAGGTAAAATATTTTCTCATTTTTCCTTATATTTAACTGTTGTTTATATATATATATATATATATGTGTGTGTAATAAATTAAACATTAGGCCCTCCTCCATTCTATCATTAAAATTCCCTTTCCTAAATCCAATCCCCAGCAACATTACTTTAGCGCTTTAAAAACCCATAGCAACAGAACTTTCCATAAAACAGCAAACGTTGCATTTCTACACGTGTATACGTCTCGAGAAAGGCGTGGGTTCGCATCGCCAGCCCCAAATTCCGCTGACACTTCAAAATAACAGGCACATGTACCTCGCTTCTAGCGCGTAAGGTTGAAAGGTGATATTACACTTCGCTCCGAGCACCTGAAATGAATGGACATATTTTTCTGTTGCTCTAATAAAACTATTAGACACGACTGCTCCAAACTTTTAATTCCTTTCAGGCTGAGTCTAGCTCCAGCCATGTAAATTTGAGCAAGTTTTCCTTTTCAGGTTGCATTTTAAGAACGAGATGTAATGGGGATATCACACATATATATATATATATATATATATATATATATATATATATATATATATATATATATATATATATATAATATCCTTGACGGAATCACGATGGAAAACAGGCCGGTTGAAAAGACAGAGCTTACATCACACTTCATCGTTGTAGTCGTGCTGTTTTCAAATACGAGTGGCTGGCGAATGCCATAGGAAGTTAGTCCAGGCGAGGAACACTGACATCTTAAAGGTTAATTGAATTGTCGTTTTATTTGGATTACTTGGAGGTTTTAATTACACTTCATAAAAGTCACAGTTCCAATTTATTTACGGATTATCATTTTCAACACTGTTCCTAGGCTGTCGGAACAGCACAGGATAAAATAAAAGACAAAGGGACGCAATGCGCCCAAAATTTGACGTCCTAACAGTTCCGTGGCAAAACACACAAAGGCCCCGAAATCGACGCTCAGAGCTCCAAGGTAGCGGCATATTGAACCTGTAATTGGCTAGAAGCGGGCACATGACCCCATCACACCACGGCGACAAGATCATGCCCAGCTTCCAGAACTTTCGACTTGTATTACGATTATATAAGGTTTGGCCGCGCGTGCCTTAGGGGAAAAACTAGTAAATTACTTCGGGTTGGATTTAGGTCCAAATCAAGAAAAGGGGACGGTGTGTCCTATTGTGTTAGGATGAAGAATTTGGAAAAAGCGTGCCAGTGATGAAAAGGATTTGAAATTTATTTCATATATATATATATATATATATATATATATATTACTGTTTAGTCTATTTTAACAACTTGGCCACTGTAATATTTGGGATACTTTGGAAATACGGAAAAAAAATTATTTATTAATTATTCCATTTAAATTTTGTTGCGATATATTAGTATTACAGCCTGAATAACTTAGTTCACATGTGTTAATCATCAACATAACTATACCTGTAACTCATTTCTCCACGAAGTTCTAGTTTTTTTGCATTTTTGAAGTTTGGATTTCAGTGAATCACTGATTTATGAGCGTTTTCAATATAAAAATTAATATTATTATAAAATCAGCATTTTGAAGGAATTACCAAAATTTTAGAAATTAATTATACAAGTTCTATAAATATTCCTTGTATTTTAGTTGCCCAAGAAGAATATACGATCTGCCTATACGTATCAGTCTCGTCAGAAAAAGCACGAAGTTTAGAACGCGCATAAAATATAATTCATAATTAGCTATAATAAACATAAACAAGAATCGGTTACGTCTGAAAGTTTTTCACATTACTCTTTAATCAAAGATAACTCTATCTTTCTTTAAACTTTCAATACTATAAATTATCAATAATGAACTAAATATGTGAAAAAAAAACTTTGTTATTAAAAATTAATACAGTCGTAATTATTTTAATAGAGGCGTCAGTATAGATGTGTAATTTTTCATTTAAAGTTGAAATCACCTGCCGTAAATATAAGCCTTTGATTCCGTCATTGAAAAATATGTACTTTAGTTCAATTGTAACAAGTTTTTAATAATAGTGTAACATAAAATGCAGGATAAATATTAAAAGTTATTCATACCTCACAAAATAGAACCTCCCACCACCACCACCTGGGAGATTGCTGATTAAATATTAAGGATTGTGACAAGAATTATACTGTTTATATTGAAAATTAAATCATTTACTTTCTATCCTATTCTCTCAGAATTTAGAATTACATAAATAAAACAAAAATATTCGTTTGGTAGGCAAATTTAGTAATACTTATAAAATAACTGCCCAGATCCAACGTACTAAGCAAAATCTTTATTCAAGAGGCTGTCTTTTTTTACGGAGCAGAATTTTATAATCGCATGCTAATCAAATTTACAGCGTAGCACCGATCAATTTTACAAAGACTGCTATGTACTTACTTATCCATAAATTATTTATACTTTATTTGATTTTCATGGTTCTGAATTCCATTTTTTTCTACGTCTAATTCTCTTGAATGTGCTTTCATGGAATAAAAGCAGACGGATTCAAGAAAATACGAGGATAAAGGACTCAATTCAGCCGGGTGGTTGTTTCTATAATGAAGTTTAAGCAAATTTGTTTATGTGCTTGGCTTTCCTTTTTTTTATTAGGGTTGAAATACATTTCGTTGTAAATAAATAACTTTAACTACGTTATATCTTAGTAAATTATCCACATACTTTCTGTTAAGAAAAGGTTTGCTTGAAGTCTTCTTATCATCAATTGATAAGAGGAATTAAATAACCCAAAGCATATTTGAACCCATTGCAATTATATTGCACAAATAAACTGTTATCAATATTTAATTTTTTAACTCTAATACGCCTTTCGCTTTTATCGTGATCAGCTACTTTTTTTAAGTTATAAATTTCATAATATGTAAAGTTTTATGACTTCAATCTGTCTCACATTCTTCACTGTAATATTATGTATTACATCAATATACTTATTAGATATTTAACATGTACTAAATAAGTACCAATAATATAGACAAGTGTAAACGAAAATCTTAAGGCCTAGAGATATTCGCAGCTTTTTCCACTTTCACTAATATCTCATGGACAAATCCTCGTAACGGTGTAGATATGTATATGTTAACCGAAGCTGTCACTTTGTCTATATGTAAACAATTGAATCAATAATATTTCCACCAAATCTACATATCATCGGTATAATACTATATGCGCTATACGCAATATTATGACTTAAAATGTTAACTTTTTTAATTTATTAAGCATTTTAAATTTCAGCATTCAGAAAGTATGTGGATAATTTACTAAGATATAACTTAGTTAAAGTTATTAATTTACAAATAAATGTATTTAAACCCTAATAATAAAAAAAGCCAAGCCAAGCACGTAAACAAATTTGCTTAAACTTCATTATACAAACAACCACTCGGCTGAATTGAGTCCTTTATCCTCGTCTTTTCTTGAATCCGTCTACTTTTATTAGATTCTCACATAAAAGAGGATGGTACACAATAAGGAAAAATAATTAATTTTTCGGTACTAATTGTTCCGAATTTAAACATTTTTCTTCAATGACAGATAAAGTGTTAATTTAGTAACAATTCCGAATGATAAATTTCGCTTTTCAAAAGACCTCATTAATGAAGACGGGACATCTGTAATAAAGACTTTTTTCAAATTCAGTTAAAACTACCTTCAACCTTGATTTAAGCAGGTTGACCTTTTCGCATTTAAATATTCGAAAGATTTCTCTGATAATTAAAATGGAATATTTATTTATAGTTTTGAGCCTACTGCCATACACATATATATAAACTAGTTTAAGTTTATAAAATACAGTTTTTTACCATTAGGAGTTTTATAAATGTTAACAATTTCACTCTACTTTTTAAATAATTTATATATGCTTTGCATAATATGTTATCAGCATACCGCACACATGGTATTGTTATTAGCGATCTGGGCTACTAAGAAGTGGGGTTAGGTTCAAATCCCGAACAGGGCTTGGTTGTTTCCATGTCGCCCCCCTCCAAATAGGGAGCAATGCTGGCTCACCTAAATGGTGCTCATAGAATGAAACGGCCGGCAAAACTTCGCTGGTCTTCATGGATTAATGTCAGAAGTAGTACCCACCGTCAGAAGACAAGCGTCTGCAGCATTAAAAAGAAAATGTTATCCGCATTCAGTATATTACCACGCTCTAACTCCGGTAATGTGTGTTATGACACATTATCGAAATATAATGTCAGATTTATAATACATTCTGTGTTCCTTTGTTTACAGTATTGTTGTATCTTTTGGGTCAAGATTTTTTATACATACATATAGATATGTGTTTGCTGTGTGAAGGGTGTCAAGTCTAAAATCGTAGTTCTGAGAAAAAAGGGATTGGAAACTAACATGCTTGTGTTTTGTTTCACATATTCCAAATTTTCACTGATGAATAAAAATATTTAGGAGGGGAATTGGACTTTACTTTCTGCACCCTGCTGTAGCCCTTGATTTTTCAAACATGCCTGGTTTGATAACTCATTTTAACCCATTTTGGACTTGACATCTCAAATTTTCACTGATGAATAAAAATATTTAGGAGTGGAATTGGACTTTGCTTTCTGTACCCTGCAGGAACTATTGGTTTTTCAAACGGGCCTGGTTCTTTGAAAAATCATTTTCAAAGTCATTTTGGACTTAACATCCCAAATTTTCCGTGATGAAAAAAAATATTTAGGATTGGAATTGGACTTAGCTTTCTGTACCCTTCAGTAGCCCTTGAATTTTCAAACATGCCTGGTTTGAGAACTCATTTAACCCATTTTGGACTTAACATACCAAATTTTTACTGATGAATGAAAATATTTAGGAGTGGAATTGGACTTCGCTTTCTGGACCCTGCATTAGCCCTTGATTTTTCAAACATACCTGATTTTATAACTAATTTTAGCTCATTTTTTTCTTAGCACCCTTTACACAGCAAACACAGATATATAATATGCAGTGAAGCTGCTGCTTTATTTTTGAGAAATATAAACAACTTTATAAACATATCAGCATAGCCTGTGAATCGTTATATGTATATCGTTAAGCAGTGTACCAGGAAATGTCAAAATGTTAAAAATATGAAACACATCTAACATCCTGTATTACCTTGTGACAATGTTATTCTATTTATGAACAATAATGGAAATCTTAAATTTTTGAAAAATTCATTTCCGAGAGATGGCAGTAATAGTTTTTCATTCAAATTTCCTAAAAGAAATATCAGATACTAGGATTTTTATTAAACAAAATTGAATCCATATGAAATAATTTTCATCTCAGGGAAACAAAATATCGGGTAATTCTTACTCATATCTAGGAGAAATCGCAATTTTTTTCCCCAATTTAATCTTACTTTGAAAATTTGCATTACTTCAAAATAGTAGTCTTAGCTTTTAAACAATTTATAATGACCATATACTTAAATGTATCCCTCAAAGATGAAAAACGGTAATCTCTTGACTCTGAAATTTCAAACATGGGTGTAAATTAATACTTTAAGACTTCAAAGTCAAAAGAAAAAGTTTTCTCTCGTTCTCCTTTCCATTCAATTTAAATTCATAAAAGGAAACTATTCGCCTTTGGACAACGTAAGGAATGCCTGCAGGTTGACGGACTAATTAGTCATCCTTTGAATTCAAGATTAATCAGGATTTGGGCTTTATCGACTTTTATGCGTTGCTTAGATGAATAGAAACGGAGAATCTGAAACTGTTCTTAGACGGTATGTAGATGCGTGAGAGAGGGGGGGGGGGGAATCGAAGAGATAAAACGGTTCCTTTTTTTCCTTTGCATCACATTTTAAAGATACTAAAGTGTAAATATTTCTACTATGTATAAACAATAAAGCAAGATAGTTTGATGCACACTACGTATGCATTCCCCATCAAGTAATCACAATTTTTCTTGACATGTTTTAATATTTGCAAAAGTGAAATTGTATGACTTAGTATGAACCATTTATGGATCCTAAGTTATGATAAAGCTGTCGTATATTTAAATTTAACTTATGACATAATGTTTATGACTTAACTAGCTGAATACCCGTGCTTCACTACGGAGTACATTCGAATTAAATACAACGGTCAATGCTTGCAATTAATTCCAAAAAAAATATGTATAAAAATATCATAACGGATATTTTTATCCACAAAATAATGTAGAAGAAAATATTGAAATTAAATCTAATAGAACATACTAAAGAATGTAGTACAATTAATATAGTACAGTTTGAGGAACATTTCTTTTACTGTATTTTAATTCTTTTTTGAATAATTTCCAATCGTCTACCGCATTAGAAAGAAAAAAAAAATTTTTTGTCAATTTATTTCGATGCTATGCACGTGACGATAAATTAATTTAAAGTATCCCAAAAAGAAAAGAATCACGTGATCAGCATTTAATAAATTAAATTTTAAAAATTAATCTTTAAAAATTCATCAAATATCAGAAAATGAAGGTAAAGATTATAAAAAGATTTCATTTTAAAGGAATTTTTATAATCTTTCCGGTTATACAAATTTTACTACCCTCAGATTATTATTTTAAATGCAAAATTGAAAAAAGTTACAAAAACAGCTTAAAAATATAATTTTTAAAAAATCTAAGAAGAATTTTTCAA
This sequence comes from Dolomedes plantarius, assembly GCA_907164885.2. NCBI lineage: Eukaryota > Metazoa > Arthropoda > Arachnida > Araneae > Dolomedidae > Dolomedes > Dolomedes plantarius. Next base: position 105,741,118 of record OU015491.1, read on the forward strand.
AAATCTTTCTTATTGCACCCCTACACTATAAGAAGACTCGTCATACAAAATTTCAGCCCTTTAGGTTCAGCGGTTTGGTCTGTGCGTTGTCTGTCAGTCAGTCAGTCAGTCAGTCAGTCAGTTACGGAACTGTTTTATATATATAGATATCAAATTAAAAAAAAAAATTTTTGTTAATTTCTCTTTAAAATACCATTGAGCGAGATTTTACTACATAAAAAGCACTTGAAAATTTTACTCGCATTTTGTTCACAGTTATTATCAAATATCTTTAACTGTCATATTTTAAAGGTATGAATTAAATATTAGGCATTTTTTACCCTAAACATAACCGATGTCCTTTAGGAAGTTACCGGGGGACGCTGCAGTTCTCTTTAGATTGTCCCTCAATAAACTCGGTAGACAAACTTTGGCTTTGTGTTATTTCTTTAACGCAGAAAAAAAAATCCTGAGAGAATTTCTAGCCTTTGAAATTTTAAAGAAGAAAAACTCGGTATATGTAAAGAAATTAAATTTATGTATAGTTATACTAACTCCAAAAGCAAGAGGAAACATTTACATGCTCATGTACAAAGTAACATTATAAGGGAAAAACGGTTTTGACAAATAGGGGATTAGAGATCTGCCTTCAGCCACACAAACAAAGATGAGAGTCAACTCATTTGTCTGAATGAGAAATAGGCATGCTTGAGAAGATATAGAAAGAGAAATAGGAAGTTGAACCACGTATTTTGATGAAGTTTGATAGCTAGAGTAGAAGCCATATTGCTAGTTACGCACACATTGAAATACAATATTTTCACCCCATCAAAGAGTCTTCAGGTCTCATTGCTGGGATCTTCCTCCTTTTTCAAAGAATCACACACAGGTTCCAACCGCGAACCAACCATCTTCTTCACTGTAATCGCTTTCTCCCTTTTGTCCTATGGAGCATCACCCCTGATTCTATAACTGTCATCTAAACATTTTATTTATCTTTAATATAAGCTATTAAAAAAGGAAATCGGCAAATAAATAATCGAAATAAAGTGGATTTCCTGAATCTCAACGCGGTCATCTTGAGGCCGTCATTACTGCTATACGCCACAAATCATGGGGTGACACCATAGAAATTATTCATATACAGATAGTTTCTGACGAAAAACATATTCCCCAATCTTCCCTTCACTAACTCCGCCGCGGACGACTGCAGCGTATCACTTTATAAATTAAATATGCAGAGCATCAAATACGTATGTAATATTTTTCTCCAACTATTGTTTGAATTTGATGAGTGTCATTAAATTAATTTTCCCTTAGATTAATTGTGGTGGCATTCATGAAAGTTGAACAATTAATTAAGTGATAATAATAAATCATACTTTTATGTGTGGTAAATGTAGTATAGAGTACTTCATTGTTTAATTTTTTTTAATTTACTCTTTTATATTTTTAAGTTTATTAAACGCTTCATTTTTTCTCTTTTTTACATAAATTTTAAAATGTCGCGTAATAAATTGAAACCGACGAAGATCTTCAGAAAACGATATGACAAAATTCCGAAAATGTCACAACGCATTTCTTCCAACTCCACTCAAGAGAAGAAGATATTTTTACACTTTTTAAGGAAAATAGCATGAAATTCTTACTGATAAAAAACCCTTCCCCTTCGACATCCGGTCCCCGGATTGGGGTGAAGAATCCTCTAAATAGTTTCGCCCAATCAGAGATGTGTTTAAAATTTAGGGGGCCTTTGAAGGAGCGAAGAAGGCCTTTGAAGGAGGGAAGAAGATTATAAAATGTTTGACGAATGAAAAAAATAGGCCCTTTTCTCCTACTTCTTGTTCTACTAACAGCGACTAACATTTAATTGCTGCTGAAATAAATGGCCAGAGTGAGAAGTTTCGAAGTTCAATTTGTTCCACGCCCGGTACCTGAAGATGGCTAAGAGATAGAAAGCATCGATGCCATCCAAAATCAAATACACAGATATTTTTTAATTTTTAGCCATGGCATAATTTAAATACTTTTTCCGTTAATTTTTTATTCTTTCTGAATCAGTCAATTAGTAATTTTTTTTTGGTAATTTCTATTCATGATGTAGTTGTTAGGAATGGATTATATATATATATATATCCGCTTTCCTCCCCTCCCGTTGATTCCCCATCCGGAAAACTGTTTGGCGAGAAGGAGGGTAGACGGAGAGAGAAGTCGGCCCGGGGGTCGAAGAAGAAAAGAGGGGCAGGAGAGCTCGCACGTGTAAAAGTGGCTGTTTTTTTCTCAGCGTAAATTTGAATATATATGTATTTATAATGTGTGATGTGTCCCAGTAGATGTGTAAATAAATAAATTTTGGAACTGAAGACCGTGTCTGGACTCGTAAACCGCGTAATACCTTCCTATAACACTAAGAACAGACCCAGGGGCGGTTAAGCCTCGTCAAGGGAGAGGGATCGCTCCTGACATCTGGCGGCAGTGGCGGCGTGGAATGGTAAAATACGCGGGTGAGGATCGCAGTTTTACGTCAGTAAGGATATCAGCGCTCTATCTTCAGTGTTCAGTCATCGGTAAAGGCTATAGAATGATGATCAACAGGAGGCCATACTATTTTCGAATCTAGCTCCAGGAAATCTGTACAATCCAGAAATGTTGTCCAAGGTAAGTGATATTTGCTTCTGTTCTCTGTTGGGATTCTAAAAATATTTATGGTTAGATGAAATTTAATAGTGTTCGATATAATTTTGTAAGAGAAAAGGTCGGGTTGAGTTTCAATTGATTTTTTTCTCTGTGTATTAGTTTTATTGTTATTGCATTTCCTAACTGGTATTTCTAACATGGCATTTATTGCAAAATCGAGAAAGTGCGACTTGGTAGCGCTAGCGCTAGAATTAAGAATCGAAGTTAAGGAAGAATATAAGATATTAGATTTAAGGAAACTTATTCTCGAACATGAAAGTTATGAAGAAAGCCCCATAAAGGTTATGTTCAGCGCGATAGTTACTGAGAGAGAGGAAAAACAAGAGAAAGACGAACGTATTGAAATCGAAACATTAAAACTACAAAATCGCATACCTATTAAATCTAAATCAATAGATGAAATTATTAAAACTATAAAATTATTGACCGTGAAAGTCCCAAATAAACCCGAAGGGTGGAGTTATTTCTTTACGAGTCTAGAAAGGGCATTCAAAAGTGAGAGGGTAGAAGAAGAACAGAAGGCCAAAATTTTAATTTACCTTTTGGAGGATAAGGCGGCAGATTTGTTAATATATTTAAATGAGGGTCAGTACAATAATTACGAGGAGGTGAAAAAGATAGTGCTGAGAGAATACGAACCGTCTCTTCAGACGTGCCTAGATAATTTTAGGAAAGCTAAAAGGGGCACCGACGAAACTTTCGGTCAGTTCGCAACCAGGTTAATGTCTATGTGGCTACACTACGTTAAATTGAGAGAAGTAAGTGACTTCGAAGGTTTAAATCAGTTGGTGGTAGCTGATAGAATATTTCAGACGTTGGACCAAGAAACGGCTATGCATATCAGAATTAGGCAAGGAAGGGTTTGGTTTAAAGCAAAGCAGCTCGCAGAAGAGTGCGATATATTCTCTTCGGCTAAAGGGAGAGCTTATAGCACGAAGGGGGGTAACGACACAAAATTTGCGGATTTTAGGGGTCGGGACCGGAATGGCAAGGGGTTTAAACTAGATATGCTCCCGGTAAATGGTTCTTCATCAGGAGAAAATTAAAAGTTCAGTAGAACGCCGAAAAAGTGGGAGTGCTATGGTTATGGGTCAACTGCTCATTTAAAGAGAAACTGTCCGAAATTCCCAAAACAGGAAAGAAATGTAACATGGGGGGAAAGGGAAAAGGCAAACGTAAATATGTCGTTTGCGGAAGAAGACCACGAGATGGAAGAACAGGAAAATTCCGAAGAGCGGGGAATATTGGCAGAGGATACCGTAGTTGCTAGGGCGAATTCGTTCAGTGTGCCAAGAACTACCGGAAAGTCCTTAAAAGAACAGTTATGTAAGTTAAAATGGTTCCTATCAACGTGAACGGGTGAATTGATTCCGTTACGGAAATAACTGTAGTGCGGGAAAGTGTTGTACCAGAAGTTAAAACGGAGGGAAAACCCACCATATTTTAAAAGGGATTTTTGAACCCACAGTTCAATGCCCGTTGGTGAATATTCCCTTGGGAGTCTTTGATTCAGGCATTAATGAACGGCCGGAGGTTTTGTGTGCTGTTGCGAAATCGCTGGTAGATGACGTTTTGCTCCCCCCAGAAATATTTGAAATGTTATCGAGAAGTCGAATTGAAAACGTTTCTCAGTCTCCCAAGAGAAATGACAGACCCCAGAGAAGAACAAAGGAGACAGAGAAATCCTACTTCCCGACCGCCGAACAATCAGAGCATTGTCCAGGGCGGGAAAAGGGCATTCAGGTTTCGAACTGCACCGGGATGAATGAGCATGAACCGGAAACGAGAGATTTCATGGCGGGCGAAAATAGGGGGGGGGGTCTGTTTCTGACCAGTTTCGGCGGCAACAAGAAGGTTGTGATTTATTAAAGGATGGGTGGGAGAAGGCGTTGCCAAGAAAAGGGAGTTATTATGTAGCTGATGGGTGGCTGTTCCACAGGGATAAAATTTTGGGGGAGAACGTCCCACAGCTGGTTGTTCCCCAATGCCGAAGAGAAGAAATTGTCAGGTTAGCTCATTGTTCGGTGTTTGGCGGTCATATGGGGGTGAAAAAGACACTACAACGCATTAGATACTCTTTATTTTGGGAAGGAATGAAGAAGGAAGTAGAGGAATTTTGTTCCTCGTGTAGGGAGTGCCAATTGACGCGACCCGTGAGAACGGTCGGACAGAGCGGCAATTACGCCGGTAACTAGACTGGAATTGCCATTTCAGGTGGTGAACGTAGATATCATTGGACCTATCGACCCAATCAGTTCAAAGGGTCACAAATATATTTTATGCCTGGGTGGATCAGCATACCAGGTGGCGGAAGCCGTACCCTTAACGAGCCTCACCGCTAGGGGTACTTGTGAAGCTTTGTTGGGTATATTTTCGCGGACTGGGATACCCAGTGTAATTGCCTCAGATAATGGGACAAATTTCAAGTCAGAGTTAACGAGGGCATTTCAGAAGAGAATCGGATCTTCTCCCAGATTTTCAACACCGGGATACCCACAGTCTAATGGGTTAGTGGAGCGTTTTAATCAGACGTTGAAAAGGATGCTACACCATATAATTCGTGAGGAGGGTAGGGGTTGGCATTTGCAGTTACCTTATGCACTGTGGGCATACAGGGAAATTCCAAATACGACAACGGGGGTCGCCCCGTTTCAGCTTATGTATGGCCGGAGACCCCAAGGGCCGTTATCGATTTTGAAAAAAGCTTGGACCGGCAAACATGATAATCTGCGGTTAGATCTCACTTCGATCCCTACGCATTTGCAAAATTTAAAGGCGCGATTTGAAAGGGCTGCCGAGCAAGTCAATCTTACGGCCGAAGTCCAGCAAGAGAGAGCCGCGCACTATTACAATTTAAGATCATCTAACAAGGTGTTTAAGCTAGGGGATCAGGTAGTTGTGTTAATACCGGATTCGGCGAATAAACTATATGCTAGGTGGCAAGGTCCGGCGACAATTCTAGAACAAAGGAATCCTCATTCGTTCATAGTTCAATTGCCAGAGGATACGAAGAAGCACGTACACCAAAATAAAATTAGGCACTATATAACGACATCGAGTGCAGTGAAAGTTATTTTTGAGGGTGAGAAAGAGTTTGGAATAGTAGAAACAGTTCCTACTATTAATAAAGGGGATTGCTTTATGGAACAAATGAACAACCTGGGGTTACCAAAGTTAAGTGAGCTACGAACAAGGGACCTCAGAAATGTAATAATGGAAAGTAAATCGCCTTTTAATAGACCCGTTCAACCGGCTAGGGTAGGAACTCATAAGATAGAACTTGTCCCTAACGCAGTACGTAAAAAGCCTCATTGTTACAGTGTACCTATTGCTTACCGAAAGGAGGTGGACAGACATATACGGGAATTGTTAGATTGGGATTTAATTGAACCCTCGGGAGCCGAAATTGCCCATCCCATAGTCTGTGTGGCAAAAAAAAAGGCGCGACGGTTAAAATGTGTGTAGATTATCGTGCGCTAAATTCGGTCACGAAAGTACCAGTTTTCTCTATGAAGGATATGCAGGAATTAATTTTAATGGCGGGGGCGGCTCAGTGGTTAACTAGTTTGGATTTATTAAAGGGCTACTAGCAGATCCCTTTGGATGAGAGTAGTAAACCGTTAACCGAATTTAAAACCCACAACGGAGTTTTCCAATGGAAAACGATGCCATTTGGTCTGTCGGGAGCTTCCGGTACATTTCACCGAGAAATGAATCGTGCTCTTGAAACTCATAGTGATTATGCTCAAGCCTATATGGACGATGTCGTAATTTTCTCCGAGACTTTCGACGATCATTTAAGACATTTATCTGCAGTTTTGGAAAACTTGGAGAAAATGGGATTCTCTATTCGTCTAGACAAATGCACTTTTGCGGCGAGGAAAATTAAATATCTGGGTCATGAAATAGGGGGGTGGGGTAAACATGCTCCTGAGGAAGGGAAAATAGCGGCCATAAAGAAACTTGTGAGGCCGACTAATAAAAAGGAAGTTAGATCGGTCTTGGGTTTGATGGGCTTCTATCGGACTTATATTCCGAATTATGCAGAAATATCAGCCCCACTAACTGAATTGACCAAGAAGGGGTCCCCGAACATTGTTCCGTGGGGAACGGCGGAGCAAACCGCGTTCGCCAAATTAAAGAGTATTCTATGTTTGGCCACGGTTTTAGCTACCCCTAATATGGGTATGCCCTTTCAAATACATTGCGATGCGTCGAATGTTGCCGTCGGTGCCTGTTTGACCCAAATTGACGCGGAGGGCAAATATTGACCCATCGCATTTGCCAGTCAGAAATTGTCGGCGCCACAACGGAATTGGGCTAGTATAGAAAAAGAAGCCTGGGCAGTGCTGTTCGGATTAAACAAGTTTGACAAATGGTTATATGGGGCCCAGGTGGAAATTATAACTGACCATAATCCGTTAAAATATCTGAATGCGACTACTCCCAAGAGCTCAAAATTAACCCGATGGGCACTCTCTTTACAGAGGTGGAATCACCATATAACGCATCTACCGGGTAAGCAACATTATGGAGCAGACGCCCTGTTTCGTCTGGAACAGGAGGACCGAAATAGCGCGAGGGGTGATGCCTATGTTGGAAATTCCTAGTTTTTTTTTTCTCGATGTGTATTAATTTGGTTAAAATTTATTCTGTGGTATATGTATATAAACATATCGAGTTAGTATTAAATGTCTCCTTAAATATGTTTGTTTAGCGAATTTAAAGAATAGTGGTGTTATCTTGTGTAAGTTGTGAATCCCTACAGATTACGGGGGCAAAGGTCATTTCCTTGTGTACTGGAAATGAAGGGAGCAAATATCGGGAGTAACCGATGGATCTTGGTTTCTAGAGGTGCCAGGGCACCCTGGAGAGTCTGTATTCCAAAGAAACTGTCTCTTGTGTGTGTTGTGACTCTACGAATCCTCCGCCCACAATTATCCATTCCTGTGAGGTGATGGTGAAATCAGCTAAGGAGACAGATTTCACTCTCGGCGGGGGCATTTCAGGAATGGATTATATATATATATATATATATATATATATATATATATATATATATATATATATATATCCGCTTACCTCCTCTCCCGTTAATTCCCCAACCGGAAACCTGTTTGGCTAGAAGGAGGGGAGACGGAGAGAGAAGTCGGCCCGGGGGTCGAAGAAGAAAAGAGGGGCAGGTGAGCTCGCACGTGTAAAAGTGGCTGTTTTTTTCTCATCAGCGTAATTTTGAATATATATGTATTTATAATGTGTGATGTGTCCCAAAAATGTGTAAATAAATAAATTTTGGGACTGAAGACCGTGTCTGGACTCGTAAACCGCGTAATACCTTCCTATAACACTAAGAACGGACCCAGGGGCGGTTAAGCCTCGTCAAGGGAGAGGGATCGCTCCTCACAGTAGTAAAGTGAATTTTATAAATTTTTGTTGTATAAAAAAAAGAAAATACGAGGGATATATAGGTATGTATTATTGATTCAAGTGAATAGTGCCTTGATATAAGTTTGTAAATGGATGTTGATTTAAGAAAATATTAAAAGTGAAAAGTGGAAGAATTGTACTACATTTTTAATTTATAATAAATGAATAAAATTTCAGCTTCGTCTCTCTTCTACAATTGTGTCTGATAGATATTTGATTAATCATTTGTGAATTTCTGTTAGCCATAGGATCTAGGTTATATGTTTTCATCTTAGGAAATTAACACTACGAAAACCACTATACAATTAAATGAAACAAAAATATAACTAAGTGAATTTAGAACTCTTCCAAATTAATAAAAAAATAAGCTAATAAATATATAATTAAACCTTACTTTTCCTATTGAATACAACAATACACATATGCTTCCCTACTAAGTAGGATAAAATGGCGAAATAAGCGTAAACACAAAAGGGAGAGAAGGACATTTTTCATTGGTGATCTCTCCCTTGAGTACAGGTTAAGAGATGGAATTCTTTTAAGAGATTCCTCGCTCTAATTAAACAAGACTTTACGCAATACATTTCTTTCACCCCCAAATTATACATAGAGATAAGACAATCACTAACTAAAGTATGTGCGATCAAACTGTACTTAACCCCTACAAACTATGCCCTCTCCGCATGGTAGGGGGCGAGTTTAAGAGGCATTTTAAATGATCTCCTTGGCGGATTGTAGAAATTGCATTTTGCTGGTGTACATGAAAAATGAGATTAATCGGACATTTGGGCAATAAGTAATGTCTGCTACGAAAGCTATAGATTCGCCTGTTGCAAAATAACGCCCTAATAACTCGATAAGTGGAGTGTAAAAATTAATCTATTCTTAAAAATCGGCGTATTTGACGTGTACGGTAAACTGTAATGAAGTGCCTTCGATTTTAAAGAAAAATTAAATTTTTTAGAGAGATAAAGTGATCGAAGGCTGTTTTCATTACACTTTTGTTAGAAAGTTAGGAAGCCGCCTTTGATTAGAGGACGGGACAGTCGTCTTTGTGACATAGCCAATTTAAAAGCGGCTAAACGAAGTTGGGGGTCTGTGGTTTCCGATCCTATACAACATTGCGGGGTTGAAGCCACAGTTGACGTTAAAGTATAATAAACTATTGTCAACAAATTTATGAGGGTCTTTTTGGGAGGTAGACCGTAAAACACGTGGACTGGACTTTGGGTGGTCTGGATTGTGACGCAATGAAAGGAGTGCATGTGTTGAGGGGTTATCCAATCAAGGAAATGAAAATTGATGCTAAGTTTTGAATTTTTGAAAGCTTTTCTGAATGGCTGGTGAATTGGTTCCGGCGGCGGGAATGTTTAGGTGAATTAAAATATTGGAAGTCAATTTGAGAGATCGAAGTCGGAGTCAGTCGGAGTCCAGGAGGCCTTGCCCTGGTTCGGCTGAAAAAAAACCTGCCCCTGTTTGACTGCCCTAAAAGTCCGGTCGAATATTTCGGAGCTAAAATAAAACGACGGGGGTTTAATGCGTAAGAACTGGGTTGATCTTTCCCGAGAAAGAAAGCCTGTATGGAGTGAAGACTGATAGCTGATCCCGAATCCAAAATAAAGAGGTGTGTAGCTGAGAAGATTGCCTCCGGTCCGTCTACAGTGACAAATAACCGAGCGTCGAAGAGTGCCCCATCATTAGAAAGAGAACCTACAGAGTCCAAACTGAAGTCAGGGAAGAGTCCCCTACCAGAGTCGTCATATAACCCGAAGGTGGCCCTCAACTAAAAGACGTGAGTGTTTCTATTGATTTTGTTTAGTTCAGATCCCACGTTTGCTATTGATAGTTAGGGCGAGTTTTACGTATGTGAAAATATAGTGTATTTAATTTGGATAGGAGTTTTAGCATTTTTGTATTAGTTAGTATTTACGCTCCCTGAATTCGAAAGTCATTTCGGATTTTCGAAAGAATTCGGAGACATTTAACTAAATAGAACCCTGTTTCTTGTGCTCGTGTTTTGATACTGAGTAGAGCAGCTATTATGTTAATTAAATTTGATGAGATAAAATGTAAATATTAGGACAGTGTAAATAAATAAGTTTTTTTTGCTTTAAACCTCGAGTCAGCAATTATTTATCTGTGTGTGTTTTAATGTGGAGTGTAGTTGATTTAGCAGATCCAACTGGTTAAAATTGTTCGTCAATTGCTAATTACGTCCAGAGCTTTGGGTAACAAAATAAATAATTATAACACAACGCAACCAAATACTCCTTGTCTTAAGATAGATAATCTTTGTACTATCACCAAATAATCATACCCTATAAATAAAATGGACGAACATTACGACACATGGTGCCGACCAGGATAATAAAAATAATTTGTGTTAGTCTAGAATCGTGAAAATTTTTTTTGCGTTTAAAAAAACTTTTTCTTGTTCGGTGTATGGCGCCCTGACCAGTCGCTTTTGAAAATGTTTCTCTAAAAATTTTTTTTTCGTTGAAGGGAGCAGCGCGTAAGTTTGTGAAGAGCGCGGAGTGCATTTTAAAGTGTTCGTGTATTTGCTACAGGTTATATTGAATTGAATAGTGTGAAGTTATAAATGTTATGTTTGTATATATATATATATATGTTGAAGTGTGTGACAATATAAATAATTATTTTGAAGAAATTGTTTTGAATTGAGAAGTGTTTTTAGCAATTGTTGGTTAAATCCGTTAATGATAGATAGGAAGTACTCTTGTTAAAAAATATTTTGAAATATTTTGAATATTGTATATGCATTGTGTTGATTTAATTGCTCAATTGCTCAATTTAAGAAGTGGTTTAGATGAAATAAGAAAAATTGATATTGATATATAATTGAAGTGTTTATTTATGTATGATTTGAAATAATTGAGTTGATCTAAGAAAAATTTTAGAAAGTGTTTGATTTGTTTAGAACTAGTTTGTGACATAAAAACTTATATTGAATTTAGTAGATAGATAGTAGTGAGCGGTATTTTGAAATAATTAATTGAATTGAGGAATGTTTGATGAAAAGTTTTGATTAGTTAAAAGTGTTTGATTTTATTGAAATCAGTAGATAAATATTTGAGGGGTATTTCGAAAAACAGAAGTGTTTTGAGTGAATAGGTAGAGAACTGATAATTGTATGATAATTTGAGAAAATTATTGAATTAAGTACAAGTATGTGAATATATGAGTAGTAGTTGGTAGTATTGTGCATGATATAAGTACTGAAAAGTAAGAGTGTTTGCATTTGCAAGTATATATATTTAGAATTTGAAGTGTGAATATATGCATACAAATATTATAATTGAATTGAATTGCATTGAGGAGTGTTTGAGGTAAATTGTTGAATAGTTAAAACTAGTTAATTGTTTTGAAATTAATAGTTAAATAATATTTGAGTGTGGCTTTGAAAGATTTGTACTGAATAGAGTAGAGTGATAATTCTAATGTAGCACCTTGAGAAATGTATTGATTTGAAGAAAAGTATTATAGTATATTTTAGATTGGGCAAGTAGAATTTAGAATTGAATTGTGTTTTTTATATATTTTAAAATTGTGTATGCATTATGTATTTTGGGGATAGTCAGTGTTTTGAGAATTTAGAAATTTTAATAGTTATGTCAATGATTATTAGAGGTTTGTAAAAGTAGCGGTAAGGGAAGTATTTAAGAAAAGTGGGCTAAATGGCCATAAGTATGGAAACCATTACACTACATTCGTTGATACCAATTTTTAGTGGGGAAAAGGAAGATGATTTTGAAAATTTTATTAGAAAATTTAATCAGACTGCCAATTGGTTGAATTGGTCGGAAGACACGAAATCTGTTTTTTGCATGTCGTTTAACAGGAAAGGCTAGAAGAATCTGGTACATTTTAGAAGAAAGGGAAGAGTATGAGAAGACGTTTTCGGTACTTTTTGAAGAATTCCTAAAGGTTTCTAGAAAAAATATGGATGGTGCAAAATAGCATGGTGTAGAGAGGGTCTCGAATTGAGAAAAGGAGCAGCTAAATGAAATTTCAAATCCCATAGAGATAGTCAAGGAAAATAATGATAAAGTAATAAAAAGGGGAGAGAAAGAAATAAAATTTGAAGAAAATAAATTAAATATTGAGGCGGAAAAACAAAAGGCCAAAGATTCAGAAACGAGTCTGGTGAGTAAGGGCTTGGACAATTTTAAGGGGTACATGAATGAAAAAGAATCGAGAATAATGGCACGAGATAAGTTTGAAATAAGTGGAGTTTGTGACGCGAAAGGCAATGAGAGTGGTGTTGATGAGACAGAAAAAAGAAAAATATTAAAGAAAAGTCCGGAAGATATAGATATTGATCAAATTATCAATGAACGGGAAATAAATATGGGAAAATCAGATGAAGAGATGGGTAGTGTTAAAAACGGGTTTAATACGGTAGAAAAAGTAAATAAGATGAGAATAAATAAAACGGGTAAGTAAGCCAAATCTCTAGAAGTTGAAGTAGAAATGGGCAAAGGTTTTGATGATCATATAAAGACATAGAAATAATACCGCAAAAGAGAGTGTAAATACGATTAGAAAGAATGAAAAAATAAAATTAATTGGGAAGAGTCAGGAAAATATAGGAAAAACAAGGCAAAGTACAAATGAATGGGAGATAAATGAGAAAAAATTGACAATGATAGCACAGGATAATTTGAGTTTGTGAAACGAAAATAAATGAACGATAAACAAATATGAGAAAAAGAGATGAAGCAATGGATAGTAAGAAAAACGAAATTAATGCGATAGGAAAAGTTAATGAAGTGAAATAAATCAAACGGGTACGAGTGCCGAATCTCTAGAAGTTGAGGTAGGATCGAGCAAAGAGTATGATAATCAGATAAAAACAGATAGAAATCATACTACTACAGAGAGTGTAAACACGGTCAAAAAGGACGAACAAAATAATTTAATCAGAGAAAGTAAGAGACAGACAAATGTAAATGAGAATGAAGTTGAGGAAATTTGGGAAAGGAATGTAAAAACGATCAGAGAGAATAGTCTTCACACTGCCAGTTATGTACAAAACGGGATGCAAACAGACAGTGAGAAAATGTTGTGACGGATGTCGAGTTGAAAGTCCTTTTTTTTCAAACCAGAACCAGCTCTTTTTAAAACATACAGTTTATTATGAGACAGAGCACAGCACGGACAAGTACAGGAGACGATATATATAACAGGTAGAATAACAATATATACATGAACAAATTATCAACGTAACCTCAACGCTCTAAAGCAAATACCAGCTACGTTCGGAGTCTTCAATCACCTCCGAACTTCTCTCTCTAAAAAACTATATAAGACACGACCGGAGTCTACAATCACCTCCGTCGTTCTCTGTGACAGCTTATCAGATACGTCTGGAGTCTGCAATCACCCCCAGCGTTCTCCGTGACAGCTTATCAGATACGTCTGGAGTCTGCAATCACCCCCAGCGTTCTGCGTAGTACCCCTTACCCTACGATAGGGGGCGTTATTCCTTGTTATAGTGACTCGCCTGTCTCTACAAATGTATCCGGAGGTAAATGAGAAGATTAGAAAAGTCGGGGAAAATACGGCAAAAATTAAGAGGATAAAAATGTGTCAGAAAAAGAGAAAAATTGAGAAGGGTTATGGGAATGAAAGTATAGATTGTAGAAAGTTAAAGAAGGACAGTATACGAAACGTAAAAAGAAAGATAAAATATTGGTGGTGACAACGAAACTAAGGATATCACAGGAGTTTAAAACGAAGGGATATACAGCTAAGATTAGATGTAGAGTTAAATAGAAGATGAAGAGGCCACGATTAAGAAATTAGTTTGTATTTTTTGTTTGTAGAAAAACTCTTCAAAGCCCAATCAAAACGACTTTAGAGATAAGAAAATAGCTAGATGAGAGATGTTTGGAAAATAAATAAATAAATAAATTCACGATAAGTATTTAAAAAATTAATGGGTTTGTTGGAAAATATTGTTAGAATGTGAAGTAGGTTAAAAAGATGAAACGATTCTGTTTTACAAAAAACTCGAGTTCCGAATGTAGAGAGTTTTGTTTACCTTAAGCGGGGAGGTCCTTTTGTTAGTAAGGTTCTTTGAGTGTTACCCCTTTTTAACCTCCCCCCCTCCTTTTACACTAGAGAAAGAGGGAAAGCTTAGTTTCGGGGTCTACGTGTAAAAGGAAAGGAGGCTATTGTTAAATTGATGTAAGAGTTTACCGTTTTAGAGTGGATCCCTGTAGCCTTGTTTGGTTAAGTAGGACAAAAATAAAATGACACACACAAGATTAAGTTTTCGGACACTATGATAAAATAAAATGAAACTGACAAAATGAAATAATGAGTAGATATATTAGATGATGTTTGAAGTAATGAATATATATGAACGTAGGTTGAAGGAAAAATTCTTTTGAAAATGAAAAGTTTTTTTTTTGTTGGTATACAGTGCTGTGGAAGTAAAGTTTGATTTCATGTAAAAATTTGGTTGTAAGTGGCAAATACAACGAAAATTGAATTATGTAAATGGCTAGAGATATAAATTTTGTACAACTGTGAGAAAATAATATGAGGTGAAGTTTTAATTGTGATAATGATAAATTTAGATAAGAATTTTGTGTATTAGTTATGGATCTGAACTTTTCAAAACATGTTTATGAATGCTCATTATTTTGTGTCGACAGTTAAGGAAAGAAAAAGAACTGACCATAACACGACTAATGAAGAACATTCACCAGTGAAATATACCTTTTGTGTCTGTCGATATGAACATTTGATTGCAGTGAATGAACTTTTATTTCAGGACGATTTAGGTGAAAACATTTGGTATTTTGATCATAAGTTATACACAGGTATAGGTTGCACAAGAAGAGACGATAAATGTTTTACAGTATTTTTGTGTACTATTATTATTATAACATTTATGTTCTGAAATTTAATTTGAACAGGGACCTTAAAAGTATTTAAGGTAAGAGGTTTTATATTGATGTATTTTTGAATGTTATGAATTATGTGAAATGTATTTAATATATATTGTAAGCTTTTCGAGGAAGGGAGCGTAAATAGTATGTTTTTCGTTATAAGATGTTGCTAAAGTTTTCTTTTGAGGGGGAATATAGTTGGTGTTTTAAAGGTTAGAGTTTTTTGTTAAAGTCTTAGAGGAAATAGTGTTGTAGAGAAATCATGTTGTGAAAATAAAAGGTAGACTTTTGGTTAGTGGCCTAGGAAGAATGAAATGAAGAGATGTTTTGTGGTTGAGGTTTGGATTTGTAGTGTTTGGTTTGAGTTTTTCGGGGAAGGGAGCGTATGTAATGAAGCGCCTTCGATTTTAAAGAAAAATTTAATTTTTTAGAGAGATAAAGTGATCGAAGGCTATTTTCATTACATTTTTGTTAGAAAATGAGGAAGCCGCCTTTGATTAGAAGGCGGGACAGTCGCCTTTTTGACTTAGCCAATTTAAAAGCGGCTAAGCGAAGTTGGGGGTCCGTGGTTTCCGATCCTATACAAGATTGCGGGGTTGGATCCACAGTTGACGTTAAAGTAAAATAAACTATTGTCAACAAATTTTTGAGGGTCTGTTTGGGAGGTAGACCGCAAAACACGTGGACTGGACTTTGGGTGGTCTGGATTGTGACGCAATGAAAGGAGTGCATGTGTTGAGGGGTTATCCAATCAAGGAAATGAAAATTGATGCTAAGTGGTGGATTTTTGAAAGCTTTCCTGAATGGCTGGTGAATTGGTTCCGGAAGCGGGAACGTTTAGGTGAATTAAAGTATTGGAAGTGAGTTTGAGAGATCGAAGTCGGAGTCCAGGAGGTCTTGCCCTGGATCGGCTGAAGAAAAAACCTGCCCCTGTTTGACTGCCCTAAATGTCCGGTCGAATATTTCGGAGCTAAAATAAAACGATGGGGGTTTAATGCGTAGGAACTCGGTTGATCTTTCCCGAGAAAGAAAGCCTGTATGGAGTGAAGACTGATAGCTGATCCCTGATCCAAAATAAAGAGGTGTGTAGCTGAGAAGATTGCCTCCGGTCCGTCTGCAGTGACAAATAACGCAGCGTGGAAGAGTGCCCCATCATTAGAAAGAGAACCTCCAAAGTCCAAACTGAAGTCAGGGAAGAGTACCCTACCAGAGTCGTCATATAACCCGAAGGTGGCCCTCAACTAAAATTCGAGTGTTTCTATTGATTTTGTTTAGTTGAGATCCCACGTTTGCTATTGATAGTTAGGGCGAGTTTTGCGTATGTGAAAATATAGTGTATTTATTTTGGATAGGAGTTTTAGCATTTTTGTATTAGTTAGTATTTACGCACCCTGAATCAGAAAGTCAAACTAAATAGAACTCTGTTTCTTGTGCTCGTGTTTTGATAGTGAGTAGATCAGCTATTATGTTAATTAAATTTGATGAGATAAAATGTAAATATTAGGACAGTGTAAATAAATAAGTTTTTTTTGTTTGCTTTAAACCTCGAGTCAGCAATTATTTATCTGTGTGTGTTTTAATGTGGAGCAGAGTTGATTTAGCAGATCCAACTGGTTAAAATTGTTCGTTAATTGCTAATTACGTCCAGAGCTTTGGGTAACAAAATAAATAATTATAACACAACGCAACCAAATACCCCTTGTCTTAAGATAGATAGGGTAGGTGGGGGCAAAGGTTTGCAGTTTTGAGTTTTGGGTTTCTTACGGGCCTCCTTTAGATCCCATCGCCCCAAAAAGTCACTTGCATTGTAGTTGGGTATCCCTTCTACCTTCTATAAAATAATGAATTTTTTCCCGAAAGATTTAGTCATCGAATTTTTAATTTTACCAAAACACGTGTTTGCGAACCTTTGCCCCAATCGGTGGGGCAAAGGTTCGCACTGAAACCTTTGCCCCACTCGTTGGTTTCTTACAGGATAGGCATCGAAAATCACGAAAAGAGTTGTCTAAATAATTTTATTTCACATTTTGTAATCTTTTTAAAGGTGTTACATATATAGAAAATCAGAAATTGAATAGGTTAATCTCAATAAATTTTTTCTTAAACTAAATAACTCCAAAATGAAATATCAACTATTAACACAGAAAGTTGAATCTAACAAATAAATTCACAAAATGAAAAGGGGTTAATCTCAATAATTTTTTTCTTAAACTAAAGAACTTCCAACTAAAATATCAACAATTAACACTATCGTTATATTATATCTTAGGCTTTACTCATTCTTTTAAAACCCGTAAAAATTAAGCAAATTAACTGGATGGGGGACATTACAAAACAATTTTTGAAATTATTACCTCAGAGTTATGAAATTGGTCATAAATATTCATTAAAGTAAAACTGTTTCAAACACCTTATAAAATTTTATAAATATTTAAAATTTTATTTTTTATATTTAAAAAATTGAAATTTTTATTATGTTTTTAAAAATGCTCTTTGCGATCCAATTTTTAACTTTATCCTTAATTTTGCATTTGATTGCTTATACATTTTGATCAGGGTTATGTTTTGATTTGTTCTTTCGTTGAATAATTAATTTTTAGGAAATATTTTTATGCTTGTACTCTGAATTCTCGTGAAATTTTTGTACTTTTCCACGCTTAATTTAAACTTTGATAATCTGAATGATGTCGAAACCTAAAATGGATACATAACTTTATTTCAATGTATAAGAGGAGTCTTTGTAATAAATTTTATAAAATTTCGTCAAAAATTGTGACGCAAGGAGCATTTCAAAGACTTGCAAATCTGGAAATTACTCATTTAGAGCTTTTTTCCCTAACCAGACCTTCAAAGCCTTTAATGTCTTGTAAAAACATTTAATTCCTTTATCTTGTAAAATAGGTCTTTGTTCAGAGCTATTTTATTTTTGTGTTGTACTAATTTATTTTATTTTTAATTTATGGATTTTCAACCATTTTACAAAAGATATTCTGATTAAAAACAGGCAGTTTTTACCAAAAACCATAATTTTTTTTCAAATTACAAAAATGTCAATTCCCATTAATAATAAAAGACGTTGTTAATAAGGATTCCTAATGAAAAGAGGACATGAAACAAATGTTAATAGTTCGAGCGGCAAAGGTTTGCAGATTGGGCAAATGTTTGCACTGCGAACCTTTACCCCATGACTCCTGCAAACCTTTACCCCATTTCGTGCTGGTTCTGTTTCTGCAGAATGGAAGCCACTGTATTTGAGTTAACCCAAAACTTAAGGTATTATTTGAAAGGTTATTTACCACCCTAACATGCGAAAATAAGCCCAAAACAGTTCGTGAGTTTGAGTGATGCTCAAAATTACTCAATTGCAAAAAATTACATTAAAAGAGACGAAAATAAACTTACCTCATTTTCTCTGCAATAGGGGGTCTTAACTCCAACATTTTTTACGAGGCAACTGACTGGAAGTAGAGGAATGCACTGCCTACCCTATTCTTCCTAAAACTCTTCCCGGTCATTTTAAAATGTATGTGCGAACCTTTGCCCCATGCGAACCTTTGCCCCCACCTACCCTAATCTTTGCACTATCACCAAATAATCCTACTCTATAAATAAAATGAACGAGCAGTACGACAAAAACCTCTTTTATACTGATCAGATTTGTAAACTTTTTTATATTTAATGTTCACATTAGATAATAATTTTTAACTATGATAGCAAGAAATTTACTATAAGTACGCCAAATATTCGCTTATTAGTTTGTTCAAAGTATAGTTCATGCATAGATTGTAGAAAATGCTTTTTGTGGACATTAAGAAAGCTTTACTTTTGTGAGTGTCAGAGGACGTTGACGTGGATTGACTCACCAGCACAAAAGGAATGGCAAGCGATGATTTGGTGCAAGAGGCTGATGACGAACTTCTGCAACAATGGAATTGCAATGAACAGCAATGGACCTTCTGCAACTTTTGGAACAATAAGTGGGTGCTCAGATGTTGATATGGAAGGCGTCAGTGGGTGGCTGAAAGACAATAATGACGGTGGCTACGGCACTATGACGGAAGAAGAAATTGTAGCCGCATGCGCATCGACAGCAGACAGTGAGGAAGAAGATGACATGAACAAGGAGGGAGCGATCACACCGCAACAGCGGATGACACATGTTTCTCACCAGTTGACAAACATCATGGCATACTTGGAGCGTCAGCCCGACAAAGCTCCAGCTGTGAACGGTTGGTGATAAAGGGTTTGCGTGACTGTGCTTCATTTGAACGCCACATATCTTTGAAAGAGAAGACAGTGGACCAATTATTTGTTAAGAAATGACATGAAAAGTTATTTTTATTCATTTTTTAATGTCTTGTTAACAATACTATGTAATTTTGTCATAAAAAATAGGTTTTTTTATCGTTGTAAACGGTCTGCTTAGTTAAGGTTTTTGTTTTGCTTATTACCCGAATTATCCGGATTTTCGATTATCCGGGTTGCCTATGTTTCCCAGTTAGTTCGGATAAACGAGGTTCTACTGTAGTTATACCATGTAAGTAACAACCATTCTCAACCAGTCACAATTATTTTCTAGGGCGCATCATGTATTCTGGAAAACGTCTGGTTCATGTAAATGAAGAAGAAATTCATAATAATCTCTAAGAATATGCGATAATAAACTCGCATTAAATGGTCATTGATGCCAGGTCCATAGTATGAATTGATATGGATATATAAGGGATGATGCCATTTATATTATCTCTTACATATTAATATCAATTTATGTGTAAGATAAGATTGTAAAAGTTTTTGATTATAAACTTAAAATTCAATATTTTTTACTATAATTATTTTTTAATTCATCCATCCATTCATTCCCTATAAATGAAAAATTCTCCCCCCTCTATATCTATTATCACCCAGTAAATGACGCATTCATTTTTTACGGTATTTTTCTTCGATGTCCTAATATTTTCTCACTCAACAAATTTTTGAATGACAGTTTAATCTTTGAAAGTGGATAACCTTTTTTTTACAATGTACATTGCAGTAATTTTTAAAACATTTTATATTAAACATCAGAACATTCATTTATTGTTGTTCTTTCACTGAAATTTCTAAGTTTCATAAATTGATTTTTTTTTCTATTCAAAAAAATCAAAAATAGGGTTATGGTTGAAAATAGAGTGATAAAAAAACAACAAAAAAAATGTCTCCCATTAAACTGTGCACAAGGGATATTTATTGTAATTTGTGTATAAAATATTTTCTCGTATCTCTCAAATCTAAAAATATATAACTTAGCGGAAATAATGGAAAAATTAAAATAAAGTTTGAATTATGAAGTGCTTGTATGCCAAACACATATAAATGGCTGAAGTTAATCACAGCTTTAAAAATTCATAAAATGGAGGAAATTTTTACTCAAACTTTCAACCAGGATACGGAAAGATGCGGGGAAACTAATCAAAGGTTGTTTCGAGCTTCACGGTGAAATGAAAAAGCTCTTTACTCTCTGCTTCCCCCTTTCTTTTCAATTTTAGCTTATGAATGGAAACTACTCTACTCTGGACAATGTAATGAACGCCTTCGGGCTGATATATTAATTAGTTATCGCTTGAATTCAAAGACTAATCATGAACTGGTCTTTATAGCCTTTTATGCCTCTCTCAGATGAATAGAAATTCAAAGTCTCTCAAACTACTCTAAGAACATGGCAGAGTAACGGATGGATGAGGGGAGATAAATTTAGCTTTTAGTAGATGGATAGAGAAAATTAATTTCTGTGTCAGAGCTATTTTTTTACAGCAAATAAAGCGAAAAATATATACAATTTCTACTTTATGTGTTTTAATTGAATCTAATTGCTAATAAGTTTTCCAACAAAAGCTGTCAATTTAGTTACGAAAATATATTGTGTTACTGGACGCAGCAGCATTTCCGGTTGCGTTCTAGTGATAGAAAAAATGATGACTTTCGTTTTCTGTACAGCCATTTTGAATGGAACTCATTATTTTGTATTAGAAACAATTTATGTCAGGAATAATTGCTACCATGCAAAATTTTGTCTTAATTTTGTTATTGGTCTAAAACAAGACTATTTATTCACAACTCTGCGTTTTAACAAAATATTTTTGGTACTTTCCTTAGTGGTCTAAAACTAGACTATTCAAGACTGCGTTTTAACAAAACTTTTCTGGAGATTGCCTTATTGCTCTAAAATAAGACTATGCATGACTCTGCGTTTTGACAAAACATTTTTGGAGCTTGACTTGACTGTTGTAAAGTAACGAAAATGTATAAATAAGAAATTCCTGACTATGATGCGTACAAATAAAATTCCTAAATAGACTCAATATTTTATAAATGCTTTAGAAATTACTTAACAGTAGCAAGTTTCTTTCAAAACTAGTTTCGGTTGATATTAAGAAAAAAATTTGAAGTAATAGTAATTTTTAAAAGAAATAATAAAATAATACTGTCATGTTTGAAATAGGGAAAAAACTAAAATTTTACAAAAAAATTGTCAAGAAAAAAAATAATGTATTGGAATGTAATTTTTAAGTGAATTTCCGTTTAAAGTTTAAGCTTAATTCTTGACGAAGGTATTATTAATTTCTATGTTTTAAGTCTATTTTTGAAGCTGAAATATTTTAGAACATGAGAGTTAATTACTGTAGTTACGATGTTCACTGCCCTTAGTCTAGAACATGGGTGGCCAACATTTTGGGAAGAGTGCCACTATCTGAAAAAAAAATATTATGCGTGCCACTTCCATCTTTTCCAACATACAAATAATATAAAAAAGTGAAAAAATGGTATTTATAGGCTGATTATGGGATTTTTGCACAAATAGCACATTTTTTTTAATCTGAGTAATCTGAGTTTTTATCTGAGATTTAAAAAATAAGATAATAAATAAAACAAAAGTACAAACTTAGGTTTTATTGTTAATAAACATTTTTAAAGGTTCAGTCAGTTAGGTTATGTATAAAATAAAATGAATAAATTGAAACATTTAATTCTAAATAACTATTAAACAGTCAGTATTTAATTTATGTGGCTTTTGAATTTGTAGTTTTTTTTACTAAGTAATCTATATTAGGATTAGTTCTAGAAGATGTTAACAAAATTAGGTGTTTTAGGTGCATATCAGGTAATCTTGATCGATATTTTGATTTCATTATGTTCATAATAGAAAGCATTTGTTCACAAATATATGTTGGTACAACAATACCTGACAGCCAAATCATGTAAATTTTAAAAATTGCTTGTTGGTACAAATTTTTAAAATTCAGTAAAATTTGGATCACTTGTAGTTGAAATAAGTTCCTTATATTTGCTTTTCAGTGTAGTATGGTGCTGTAGGCGCTGTTATTTTCAGTAGCGTATGGATAGAGTTTTTACAGATTTTGACAAATTATTATTTTTTCAAATTTCTTAATTTTTCAATAAGTCTCAGCGTGCCACCGTTAAAACGCCACCGTGCCACACTGTGGCATTCGTGCCTCGGGTTGGCCACCCCTGGTCTGGAATAAAGGTTATTTAGACCCTCTACCGTGTCACTGGGAGACCACAAATAGTTTCAAGGGGCAAGTTCAACCAATATTATCATTTTAAATTAAATGCGAAAAAAAGAACTAATAAAAGTCTTATTACCTACAGACTGAAAACGGAGAGGAAAGAAAATTCATCGACGGCAGAATAAAGGGTTGGAGTAAAAATTAGACTCGGTTCATGTTTGTCACTTAATTCATAATTACTATTACGCGGAAGAAGTTCGCAGTGTGTTACTCCATACAATTGAAGGTTTTACATACAATCCTCCCAGGTAGCAAGATTACATGCAATGTAATCTGGTGTGACTTTTAGGGGTGCTAATTCTTACTTCTGGGAATGAAAATGAATAAAAAGAAAGTAACTCACGAATTATGCTAAAAATATAGCCTCTTTGCAGAGTAAATAAAACTAAATTAGATTCTGAGACAAAAAAAATAAAAAAGGGAGTATAAGCCTGTTTATGCGGCCATAATCAAATAATAAAAAAATGTGAAATTCTCTATGATTTGTATCCCTGCTACAATATGAGTATCTTATTGACAAAACATTTTACTTGTAATATAATTGTACACAAAAGCTGTATTTTTTCTGTTTCATGAAGTCCATTATTCTTGTATATGACTTAACTAAATCTTTTGACTGACGTGGGGCTCATGTAAGCTTGGGAAGTTGACAATGTAGCCCGCCCATGACGAAAAGGTTTAAAACTTTGAAATAAATCCCTTTCTGTAACAGACGAGTTTAGTTAGTACAATTCTATCCAAACAAAGGTGACAAATATTATAGAACAAATATATATCTACCTAAATGTCATACGCCGTCACACATTTGTCAAAACTAAAGTAATACAGTACTGTGCAAATTAATTGGGACAAACACGAAAAAATTCACACAGGATGTTTAATTAGTATAAGTTCACTTACATGCATGGTATAGCAATCAAGTACCAAATATGTCCTCCTCTAGGCTTAACGATATCTTGTACACGTTTTGGCACGGATTTCACTAATTTAGAATACAAATATTTGACTTCGTCAACACGAAACCAAACTTTTAAGACATCCTCAATCATTTTCCTCTTGGTGGAGCATTCCATCTTACTCACACGTATGTTTACAATGTTCCACAAATATTCGATTGGATTTACATCTGGAGAATTACCTGGCCAATTCAAAACTGTTAATTTCTCTTCTTGAAAAAAAATCTTCACTAGCTTTGAATTAGGGCATGGAGCAAAATCTTGTTTAAACACATCAACACCGCCAGCGAATGTTTGCATAAAAGGCACAATTTTGTCTTCAGTATTGAAATATAGTTTTTGTAGTTCATCATACCTTCAACTGGTACTTACCTGCCAGGCCCTCCAGATGTAAAATAACCCCAAAACATCTGCTTTTGAAGGTGCTTAACTGTTTGATTAAGATGTTGTTTCCTGATGGGTTCTCCAGCGCTTCGCCTGACAAATGTTGATCGAAACCCTGGCACAAAAAATGTGTTTCGCTGTTGAATACAACCTTATTCCACTCTTGTGCAGTCCAGGATTGATAATTCCTGGCCCAATCGAAAGTTTTCTCTTCACTGCATGTTATAATGACTGTTTTGGGGGCTGGTGTTCTTGCCCATATCCCTGTTTCTATAAGTCTTCGTCGTACTGTCGATGAATCAACGCTCACACCAGTAGCCAATAATTCTCTCTGAAGATCTGTACCTATTTTGCGAGGATGCATTTTACTCTTTCGTACAAGAAATTTGTCTGTCCGAGATGATGTCTTACGTTTGCGCCCATATTTACTCTTTCGTTTTGGAAAAACTGTCAAAAACTTATTTTGCTGATTAATAATCCTGGAAACACTAGATTTACCAACTTGAGCTGCTGCAGCAATATCCCTCACAGTGATAGAGGTATGTTGACTAAGGGTAACAATTCTAGTCCTTTTCCTGGGAGTGATATCCATTTTTTTCATACACGTGAGAACAAGACAACTCATATAATCGACTTTTTCTTACAGCAGCTGAAACGCAACAGACGCAAAAAATGCTCTACTTGTGATGATCACGTGGCCAAACAAGTTTAGACTAGTCAAGGCTAGCCACCCTTCGTAACAAAATGCAGTTGAAATCGGTTTCAGCCAGGAAAGCCCTGGGAAATGGCGAATTTTATGAAAAATGAAGCTTGTCTCTGTTAATTTACACAGTACTGTAACTCAAACGTAAAAAAACATTTCGTCAAATAATCACGCGAACATGCCATCATAAAGGTTTACATAGACAATTCAATGATTTCGTTGCTAATTATAAAACTATATTTTATGCTGCAATGCAGCATTTTTAATCAAAGTTTCAAATAATGTCATTACATAAACACCTTCGAGTTTCTAAAATATTTTAACGCCGAATCCAAAACTACTCGAAATTCTCTGCATTCTAAATATCTTTTAAAAAATAATTATATTTGTGATGCTCGAAAGAATTTATTTTCACTCCTCTAAGGAAGAAAATCCTCACTAATATTTTTACTTTATGCAAAAGCCTCAAAACAATTTGTTCTCGAGGTAAAAAGCATTTTTTCTACTTACTGAGTGTCAGAATATGATAGATTAGAAATTGAAATTCACATTATTCCGAAACTTATGAGCAAAGTATGTGTATCGCCATGTTAACACCTGCGTAATATTGAAATGCATCAAGGACATCGATGCTTTTAAAGAAAGTTTGTGATGGGTTTTATAAATCAAAAAAATAAGGTAGGATTATGGTATTACTACCATATCTCAATATGGTAACCATGCGTAACCTGAATTTTATTTTCTCTCCGAGGAATTCTACGAGCCATTATTTAAGCTAGTTTTATTCGCAAATGCAATTTCATTATAAAAGGTATTTCTACATTTTCTCTATGGCGTATTTGATGCATAAGTATATTTCCATTGCTGTAATTTAGTTTTATTTTATCAATGTAAGTTCGTTTAGTATGTTATAAGATGGAATACTTGGAAAAGAATGTAATTTAAAATAGAAGGTAGGAGAGATTTCTCTAGGGATGGGGGTTTAGTTGTCTCAGCAATTGCAAAGATTTCGATTATTGTAGTTTTAATGTTGAAAATATAAACCATGCCTTTAATAACTGAGTATGTAGAAATCGTTGTAATTCTTTACAAATTTGAATTTATTTTTAGTGTAAATGTATAGTTATTGATTTTTTTTAAAACTGATGAAACATCACTAGAGGTTTCGTTTTTGAGCTTTCGCAAAATGTTGCTTAATTTGAGTATTTTCAATACGTTGGGCCTATGACTACTGCTCTTGAGTTTGAAGTTCAAAAGATTTCGAAAATATACTAGTGTTAAAAATTAAGAGGATTTTCACATTTTGTCAAATTTCTGGAAAAGTAATGGACAGATTTTAGGGAAATTTGGTATGGATACACGGTTATACATACACGATTATGGATACACGGTTATACATACACGGTTATGGATACACGGTTATACAACGCAAATTATGCTTTAGAGAAAAATTGCACCATACAACAATCTTTGTACGCACTCATGGTCGCCAGTTAGGCTCATTAGCGCACGAATCTGCAAAACCTACTTGCAAGATCAACCATAAAATGACTCAAATATGGAGTACGGCCCCCTCTTATAGTCATACAGCTCTCACAGCAGGATGCTTACTGAAATAGAGGCAGTTTGATGAATCCCTGTGGCAATCCGTCCTACCCCTGGAACAGTGCAGTTTTCAACTCCTGGATGGTGCTCGGAGAGGGGTGGCGAGCTGCAGTTGCCTTCCCAAGAGTGTCCCAAACCTATTCAATACGGTTTTCTCCTGGATATCTGACTGGCCAATCCATCAGCGAATATCTTCACTTTCAGGATAATCGTCGACTAGGTGAACCTTATGTTAACGAGCGTAGTCGTCGATAAAAACGAATCAAGGGCCAACTGCGCTCGTGAAAAGTCGAATATAGGGCTGTAAGATCTCATCCCTATACCTCTCACCAATCAGGGATCCTTTGTCAAACACAAGGAGAGAAGTGCAGACATCCAATACAATGCCTTCCAAGATCATGAGACCTGCGCTGCCATAGCGGTCCCTTTGAGGGATGTTGTAGGAAAGGAATCGGGTCCAAGGTTCTCTCCAGATAAAGGAACGTCGAGAATCAGTGTCCAGGCTGAAAAACGACTCGTCTGTGAAGACCCCACTTAAGTCTGGTCCAAAGCTGTTGTCTGTCCCATGCTATACGGCCGCAGAATGTATAGGCGCTCCCCTAAAGAGACAGCAAAAGGCAGCGGATCTCTCACATACAGATGCATGTTGAAAACAAATTCCTCTAGGTAAATATGCGGATTGGTTTTTAAATAAAGGTTAAGAAGGCCTGTTTACGATCTTCTGTGTCATAAACAATGCCATCATTCAGGACTCAGGGTTCTGTGTTATCGTCTCCAGTTAAGATACTTGATGAATGACGATGATGCAGACCTTACTCTATTTTGTTTTGTTGAAAAGGGAAAATTTCGATTAAGCACTGGTAATTATAATTTCAGTATTGCAATTACTAAACTATACTTACTACATCTGTGTATACGGTCAAACTGTTTTATTATTTTGTCATGTTTACTTAGATTTGACACCTAGAAAATTATGTCTTAACAGCGGAGAAAAAAAATCTCTCATTAACCAAGTACTTTCAGATAATTTGCATACCCTGTCATTCGTCCTGCAGTGATTTGGATTGAGTTTACACTACGTGCGGGAATTGTATATGGTCAGTCACTATGCTTGCCAAGTTATGCTTCAGTTTATATTGCATGAGGGTGTTGTATACCAGAAGTCATATAATACTGAAATACAGTATAAATATCATGTACCATTAAATATTGGTGTAAATCGTTGTAAATGTATGATATATTGAAGCCGTAAAATAATAATTTAAAAACGTGACCGAATTGTAAACGTCTCAAAATTTTAAAATAGGATGCCAAATGCACATGACCCAAATATTGCCACTGTTTCACGAAGATCTGTCAAGCGTATGCAATTATACGTGTGCAAGGGGAAGTGCAAATTGCAAACGGCGCTTGCAGCCTGGCGGTAGGATTGTTAAAGTGAGTGTGGTAACAATAATGCGGAGGTGTTCGTGCCATCCGTAATGAATATTCGT
Source organism: Dolomedes plantarius (assembly GCA_907164885.2). Lineage (NCBI taxonomy): Eukaryota > Metazoa > Arthropoda > Arachnida > Araneae > Dolomedidae > Dolomedes > Dolomedes plantarius. The sequence goes on from OU015491.1 coordinate 105,768,850, forward strand.
CTTGAAGAGGGTTACAAATGCATAGCACTGAAACGGATTTGAACTGTGAGTAGAACAGATATTAATATTAGTCAGGTAAACTAAGAATTGATTCGAAATAATTTATAGTTTAAAGTATGGCACTTTTAATGTATGACATCACACACTTGGTGTCGTTATTTAAGGGCAGATGCACAAATTAATAAAAGGGAGATAACTGCATTATAAGTTAGGGTAACTTGTATCTCACGCCATATACATTTAATAAAAACTGGGAATTTTGGAATTAAAATATTTTTGGCATAACTTATATATATATATATATATATATAATGCCACACCAGATTTAATTCTATTCCATCGATTCACTACTTTTTATCTTGTCTTTCCCGTTATATAACTAACTTCCACCTTCCTTCTGTATGTGCATGGCTGTCGTTTCGGCCTATGGCACCATGGAGGGTTACGTGGTAAAAATCAACTAATATTCCTTTGTGTGCTAGTGTGAACCTTCAGTCAGTGTGCCGGTGTGAAGCCGGTCAGTCTTCCGCCTGCAAAAGGAAAGGGGAGCTGCAACACATCGTCCATCGCCGGTGTCATCGTTTGTTAATAAAATTATTCTGTGATTGTGTGATTTGTCTGTTTCTATTTCCTTGTATTCATATGTACACAGGACTGGGGTGTAATGTGGTCAGTTCCTAGGGACATTAGCTCCACCTCAAAAAGTTTGTAAATTGGAAAATAGGTTCTACTCCTTTATATCTCGTATGGTATGTTTAACTAATAGATAACTTTAATGGGTTTAAAGTAATAAAAGTATTATTCCGTTTAAATGAATTATTTGATCTAGAGTCGATGTTGCATAAGGCCCGACTACCAAGTTTTAATATCAGTTCTTCTGTTCTATATATCGTCGAAACAGTCGACCAATGTATTCAATAATATATTGCAAGATTTATTTCATACGTATTATATTATTATTGTAAAAACGGTTAAAATGTTATCGATAAAAATTTACGATGCCTTGTAATGAATCTTCCCGCAAACCTTTAAATCCGCTTTTGTAAACACTGAGGCCGGTACAAGGCAGATGATACACAATGCTTGGACTTAGATATTTACGTTTTTTATTCGTCTTTCATATGAAATTTACTTTTAAACCCCTTATTGACCTTTTATGATTATTCGTAAGGGTCGCATGCCACTAAAGCGAATCCAATATGAAGTAATACTGATGAGATTTCTCTTAAAAATATGCTTTTGTCAACAATCAGGAATTCAAAACATAATTGTGACATTTCAATAAAACGCTTAAATAACAAAGAATTTCCTGGCAATATCAAACATAGCCCTAACTTTCCGCAGCATAAAATATTGGAACTCTTTAAAATGATGTCTAACCATTTCAAACGTAATACATCAAAAATATTCAAGTAAATCTCAATACTACTAAATTAGAAACTGACCAAATACCCCTTGAAGGCCAGCTAAATTGGAAACGTTGAAGAGAATAAGCCAATCCATCCATCTCACAGCAGTAGCTTAGGCGAGAGTACTAACTGTTTACCTTTTATGCCATTAATGTGAATTTTCACATCGGAAATGTGAGTTTAATATCATAATATTTAAGTTGATAGATTTGTACTTTGGTGGCATTTTAAGGCAAGGAAAATTAGTTGAAGGGAAACGGGAAAGTGATATACAACTTAACTAGCTAATGCTTAAAAATAGTAAGTAATAATTAAAAATAAAAAAATAGTTATTAATCTCTGTTGTTTCTAATGCCATCTGGATGGAAGTATTCCAGACCAGGTCCATATAGGCAAGTAGGCTGAGGGATGCGGCTCCAGTTTATAATTGCACACAAAGTTCGAAGTCGAATTTAGCCAAGTGCTACCTCACTTTTGAGGTGCCACCTCACTTTGGTATCTTAGAGCGACACCAGGGGCGACATCTGAGGAGATCGTACCCACTACCTCCTTCTCTGACATCATAGAGAGTTTTCGGTCAACGAATTTAACGGTCCCATATCCGGCCTTAATGGTATTTAATGACGCTTTTCGTGTTTCGATACGAGCACCATCAGCACCGAAAGCCGAAGCGCTACCACTAACCTACTTTGAGCCCGTAGTTATTAATGTATATCTGTAATAAATTTTAATTCTTCCAAACATCAAACAAATAAAAGTTATCGGGTGCTGATACGTTCCAGCAATTTTAAAGAAATAAAATAACTATAAAGTCTTGCGCTAGGATATTATTTCTTTTTATCGTTACATTATGCAGATCCTGCAAAAAAGAGGTTAATTTTGCTTTTATGAAATTCACCACAATTTTATACTAGTTTTATGAAATCTATGGACATATTCAGAGATTTCTTCATACAGAAAATTGTATTTCATACATAATATTGTCTATCTTGTCAATATTGATATATTTCTATAAAACTTAATATTATTTACTTTTTGTGAAATTTTGATATTGATTCATAAATCAGCGGCTGCAGTATATTAAAGTTTAGTTTTATGTCCGGGGGCGTTAGGATCTTAAATTTGCAGATAGCTTATATAGAAAAATAAAAAAGTCTACTTGTACATTTGTCTTGGTAAGAGAGTAATCCAACTTCCCTTTGAGACATGACAAACATAGTATAATATAATTTCCCTTAAAATTAACGTGCTGCAAAAGTAATCCTTTCCAAATTGAAAGATAGTAAAATTATTTTAAGCAATATAAAATACGTTATGCAATGAATACCAGAGTTAAAAACAAAATGAAGAGAATAAATACATACTTGTTTTTATACTGTTCTTTACTCTTTATTCTATCTTCTGTATTCATACTTAACATTTATATTGATGATTCATTCTTGTGCTTGCATGATAGCCTATCCCTTTTACTTGAGCTATTCATTAGAAGGCGTCCTAAATTTTTATCGATAACACTTTAACCTTTCTTCCAATAATAACAGTACTTACACACACACACACACACACACACACACACATATATATATATATATATATATATATATATATATATATACAGTGGTTACATCAGGGGCGCGATTCAACACTTTTGCAGTCGTAGCGGTAAAACACACTCCAGGAAAGATAGGGAACATACTGATGAGCTGGAGTACTTTATTCCATGGAATTATACTTCATGACATCGGAGAAAGTACACAGAAATACATATTTGAACGAAATGGCACAAGCTCACGACATGATGTTTAACAATAATGGCAACGAACAGACCGGAGCTGACGGGGCTTGAGTTTTGATTACGGTTACATCATAATATTTTTGGAAACAGTATGTGGACAAGGGACAGAAGACTGGAGAGTGCGAACCAGAAGACAAGAGAGCAAGACAAAGATAAAAAGAAGGGCCTAAAATCCCTGCTCAACGTTTTTAAACCATGGGGGCGCTAGGATTTATAGTTCTTTTCGTTGGTTACAATAAAACCACGTGGAGGTATGACTCAACGTCGCAAGACTTTCCGAACAGGTGCGGCGTGGCGAGATAGACGCGTGACGCTGACTCCTGTCTAAAAATAACTTTGTTTCCCACGTGGCGGTTAAGGGAATAGAGTAGTTGGTTAGTTCGTTTTTTCCTAGGTCAACGTTCAAAATAGGGGCTGTGCTTTATTGAGGTTGAAAGGAATTTAAAATGCGCGTAAGCTTTTCAAAGGCAATTAATAATAGTAGGGCGTTATTATTTACTTACTTACACACACACACACAATGCAAAAAATTATATTAATTCCCAAATTCGCAATTTCTTATTTAATGTATACCGCGTGACATACAAGTTACCCTCACTTATCATGCAGTTATTTCCCCTTTTATTAACTTATCAACCAAAGAAACCGAAATATCTCTTAAAAAACTAGAAGTTAAAATTTTGAGTCTGCCTTTCACAGTTTCTATCCGTCTGTTTAGCCCCTAAATAGTAAAAGATATCCCCGTAGCACTCCTGAACCTAACCAGTTAATAAATTAAAGATGCTTTGAACATCCATTATTAAAATATCTCATATTTCTTCATAAAATATTTTTTCTTTCGGTATGAAGTGTTATAAATGAGTAATTACTTAATACAAATTAAGATCACAGAAAAACAAGAGTCTGGCCTTTCTCATCTGCAGGAAATATTTTCTATTGTAATGGTCATAAATGTGAGACAGCGTCGGTAATTTTCCTCGTATATTTTTTAGATGAATCGTGTGTCTCCGTTTTTATGACAAAGAGAAACGATAGGTGACCATCCGTTAAAAAAAATGGGATAATCGGAATCATGTGTTTGATAATTTGTCATATAACATAGAAGTATGCATTTTCCGTGTCTGAGTATAAAAAATGTCCCGATAAACCAAACTGTTGGATGATATTATGGGAGCAAATGTTTTGTGATAAGTAAAAATATAGAAGAAAGGAAACTTCATTAATTAAACATGTTACCTATAAATGTAAGCAAATTGCAAAAATTGAAGAAATAATATTGATGCTTTTTTGATCACATTTTTGTAAAAATTATGGTTATATATTTTTCTTTCAGGTTTAAAATTTGCATATCAGGTAACATAAAAGAGGAAGTGTGCGTTAAATCATTTGGAAGTTTGTGAAATTCTTGAAATCTATATATTTAAATTGCTAAACCGATTCTTTGAGCAGTTAGTGAGAGAAAACTAATGCATCCATTTACTTCATTCAGGTCTTAAGGCTGCTATGTACTAAGAAAAAAATCGTGTTTCTCTTTTCTTCTTCTTGCAGACACTTGTGGTGGGAGGAGTCCAGTTGAGAGTTCGAGAATTCCACCCCTCTTAGGATTGACATTTTGAGGGATTGTAATGGCTCTCTCTCTATAGGGGGGTTAAGCAATGACCCCAATTTTTTTATTTAAAATATATTTTGTCAACTATTTACAGGTACATAAATACGGACAATCAAATTAAATTGGTATTGTCAGATAGCCTGAACTTTTCTGCAAAGCGCTACAGGATTCATTTTATAAATTTCGTCCACCGAAGGAATTTATGAGTGTTTAAAACACACTATACCAGATTTTTCTCTGAACAATTTAAACTTTAAAATAGTAATTGAATTTTTTTTAAAAACGAAAAATGTACACAAATGTAAAATTTCTTTCTCTATGACGGAGTACAATTTTTTTAAAAACATCTTTGAATCCAAGTCGACAATCCGTGGACAAATTTTCTCCATAGGTTAACATTGAGGTGAGCGAATCCAATGGGGTTAGTACATAGCAGCCTTAAACGAAAGATTTTTAATCTATAGGTGTGTCAAATTTGGTTTTTGTAACCTCAATTTCTATTGATTAGCGATAATTTACAATTAAAATTTGCTTTCTGCGCATTTTCAGTGATATGTTTAAATCTGGCTTTAGATAATTACTAAGCACGAGACTGCATAAACATGTTAATTTGTTTATTCCGAGGAATCTCTCTAGCTCTGTCATTTTTTATTTTTAAAAATGTTTGTGAGCTATAGAAATAACCTGACGGAAATTGTTTATTTCTCGCCGCTGAGTAATTTTATTTCTTTTTATTGGGTTACAGCAATTTTTTAAAGTTATTTCTCTATACTTAATATTATGATTTTTAACATTTGGCAATGATGTGTTGAGTATAATTTGTGTGTACATTTATATATTATTCAGCCGTTATGTATTGACGGGTACTAATAAGTCAATAATTATGAAACAAAAATGTCTCCACCCATTCAACAGTAAATCTAGTATTACACATTATCTGTTTACTGATGATCTACATATTTTGATTTCTTGAGAGCAGTGTTCTTCGCTTTGATGTCATTTTACGTTTTATTATAAATATCTATTGAAATATATCTTCTACTAGCAATATTAAAGCAACAAATGAAATGAACTTGGCAGTGGACAATACAAGATTTTATTCCTGCAGGAGAAATTTATATATTTGTAATTTTTTTTAACTATATAAGAGAATAATCGAAAAAGTGACATTAAAATTACGGTTATAATATGAAAATAATAAGGAAGTATTTTTTTATTAATAAGGGAAAATTTATCTTTCAGAACTATTGGTACTTGTGACGTTATCGTGATTCTATATTACTTATGCATTTGTTTTTTCTGTCAGAGTATTGATTGGACACACAAGTTTGCATATATCTCTGACAAAACATCGACTTTTAGATTCAGTGTCTCGTAAAATGTGTATAGAAATCTGAGTTTCGGTTTTAGAGATACGGCTATTTGTTATTAATTTCAGATATTTTCATAGTAGTACCACTAGAACTTATTGAAAATTAACACTATTACTCAGACAAGTAAACCATGTGCATCTATAAGGGTTGCCCAAATGAAAGTAAGACTTGTCTTAGACGCGGTTGTTGAATACTCAGAGATTTGCGTTTGCACTAGTAGATGACGCTAACGCTCTAAAGTTTCAGTGTGCTGTTTGAACGTATTTAAGCAAGTCGGTTATATAGGGAAGTCACATGGTCCAAAGAGGCCCAGCCAGAGGTTATTCAAATTTTAACGGCAGAATGTGTCAGTGAATCTTAATTTCGTAAAAATCATGTGAGGAGAGAACATGCCAAAACCTGCTCTAGCACACTTGGTCATCACTATAGAATCGACTTCCAAGCACAGAATTTGTTAAGATGCTTCTGCTGGGAGGTCGTCGACCGTCCCTCCTATAGCCCCGACTTGCGACTACCACATCTTCGGTCCGCTAAAAAACCTCTTCAAGGGCCACCGGTTTGATAGAGATGCAGAGGTCTGGAACGCTGTTCAAGATTGGGTCCGCAGACAACCACGAGCGTTCTTCGCTCATGATAGCTAAAAGTGCTGGGACACTTGCTAGAACCGGCATTCGCTTAGGAAAATGACAGAAGCTCCTCTGATCATTTCAGTTTTGTTAAAGGTCGTGGATTGAAAGGTCCCTCTCTATCCTCCATTCACTTACTTTTTTACTTCTTTCTCCCCTTTTGGCCATTAGCATTCTTCCTTTCTCCAATCACTAGCAAGATCGAATCCCGAGGGCGCGGCCCAGATGAAGTCGAGCACTACTACTCATGTTGAGCTTATGTTGAGCTGAACCGACAAGGCGACTATGTGTAGCAGATATATGTATGTCTCATGTATCACGGTACATCCTGTAAGTTCACATATTCCAACCAATAAACCATTACATAAAAATACCAAAAGTCTCACTTTCATTTAGGCTACCGTTATAGATGATTGATTTAAGTAGATTTAAAACATAAATTTTATTGACAAATTTAATTTCTAACTAAATATCTTAAGCTTTATATACTTATTAAATGTAAAAAAAGTAAATACTAACACGTTCTGATACATTGCTAAAATTCTTGCAGAATTCATTTATATACATAAAGCTAAACTTAAATATCTTTAAGTGGAAATGATATACTCAATATTAAGAAAGTTGTTGACCTCACTATTTACTGCATTATTGTCTTTTACTGCCTGAAATCTTTGTACTTTTTCCAGTGCGTATTCGGACTTTTGTTACTATCATAACATTGCAAAGCCCTTAAAGGAAAAAAAATCGTTGAGACTCTCCTAATTCTCTGGTACGGACACTAATTCTGCTAGGTCTACCGTCCATGCTTTTCCAGGGCCAATAAATGAACACGTGACGTTGCAGCGCATCTTAACTGCTCAACTGGCAGGATATTATAGAGGAGAAATTTCGATTCCAGGTCATAAATTCTTTGCAAATTTCATTCCGTGTACTCAGATAGACAGTAACTATGCCTCGCATACACGTGCGCGAACAATATGCGCAGATGTCAGCATTTGAGAGAGGACGTGTAGTTGGGCTCAAAGAAGAACACTGGTTCGGAGAAAGAACATTATATGTCCTTTCAATATATTAGAGTGGATAACTCTCTAATATATATATATATATATATATATATATATATATATATATATATATCGACGCAGAGCCAAAGAATTAGATAATGAAAATTCTGTATATCTTTTTTCTCTGTGATCATTTGTCTTTTTTCTCTTTGCAGCTAGTTAAGTTTCTGAAAACCTTTTTTGCAGAAAAAAAATTTCTTCCTTATTTATTCTAGTTTCCCTGAATATCACCAGAATCACTACATTATTTTAGATCTTGAAAGTAGCACGTCGAAGTTTCATCTCAGCTGAAAATAAAATTAATTCCATACTCGGTGAAAATTACTGCCATCATTAAAGTTTTCCTCTCGTTTCTAAAATAACCACTGCGGCCATAATTTCATTTTCTACCGGCGGAATCCGAATAATAATACACACTTTAATGAAGCTGTATCATTTTATCGCGCTGGAAAGTGCCGAATATTCTATGAATGAGGTTTTAGGCAATATCGACTTTAATCTTCCGAATAGCCCGACTGGAACATGACCGCCATGTCTTAACAAGGATGTATGGAAATGAGATGTGATAATTATCGATAGTCGTGCCGGGTTCCCATTTTTGAAGGTCTAGATGTCTGTTAAATAAATTGTCAACCGAGATTTTATGTATATTACACTTGTATGATGTATTTAGGCAGACTTTAAACAAATGCGTCTGCAGAGTTTCTCGGAACAATTACACAGTGCAGTAACTTTGAGAATTAAATATATGATTGATATATATATATATATATATATATATATATATATATATATATATATATATATATATAATTTATTTATAGTCAAATTTATATATCCCAGCCACCCTTCTACACAGTCATATTTTGTTCAGAATTGATTCAAGACTCTATAGCACAAATGTCATGGAAATAAACCACATTTCGACGACCGCCTCTCAAAACGACCACTGAAATGGCAGCCATAGAAACGCTCCACTGCACGCACACACACACACGCGCACACACACACAAACAAACACACACACACACACACGCACGCACACACACACACACAGACACACACACACACACACACGCACACACACACACACACACACACATATATATATATATATATATACATACAGTAACCACCACTTATAGTGATCAGTGGTTATAAGAATCAACCGTTTATAAGAATCAATATCGCAAAAACAAAAGCAAATGTATTATTTCTATGTTAAAATTTTTGCTTTAAAGACTCAATCCACCGGTTTTAAGAATCAGTATACACTCTTCGCTTTCCTTTCATTTTTAAAAAATAAGCCACTTAAACCCTCAAAACGCACGAAGTTCTTTTTTTATTTTTTTTTAAGGAAGACTGATAAGATGGGATGGAACACAGTCGTAGAATGCATCACTTTCTTTGTTAGACATAATATAATAGTTTCCTCTTAAACGCTTTAGCTAAAAACTGTCCTATTAGCTTAACCCAGGAGCATCTTTACCAGTCCGGGTCCAATTTCAATTTTCTCCACTGACAAAGACAGGGATGACTTTTCCCCACCTCCCACATCCTGGTTGCGGCTTCCTGGAACCTAAAACACACAAATCTTCAGCGAAGTGTCCACTGTCACTTAGGCAAACCTGACATTGGTAGATTCAGCACGTTATCAAACGTGAAACGTAAGCTAGAAGGTGAATCTTCGTCTGAGACAATTGATATTGAAAGAGGTATAAACCACCTCCTGAAAACTTCATTACGTCAAACTACCATAGAAAACTTTTTCTTGCACCCTTCCTGTAGCTGAAATGTTAAATATGTTAAGCAGGTATGTTGTAACAAATATTGGATTTTTTTCTTCTCTCACTATAATCATGTGTATCTGCTTATAAGTCTAGAAATTAAGTTGTATTTTTAAAATTATAAAAAATAATTTTAATAAAAGATAATTAAAGTAAATTAAAGAGTATTTTATGGTAAATTATCTCATATATGTATATATAAGTGTATGTGTGCCTGTCCAAAACCTAAATTTCGATTATACGAATCAACCGCTTATAAGAATGAAAAACAGTAATAATAAACGTGATTCTTATAAGCAGAAATCACTGTATATATATATATATATATATATATATATATATATATATATATATATATATATATATATATATAATAATGTTTAACATGCAATATATTACTTCACTTGCTTTTGAATGTTTTCATCCCGTTTTCCAAAAAAAATGGTTAACAACAAAGCAGCATAACATCTGCAATTTAATTGTTTCTTCTTCTGTAACTGCAATATCTTTCTAGTTTGGTTTTAAATTTTCCTTGCGTTTGCTTTATCTGTTTTATTTGTTTTCCTTTTATGTTACTTTAAGAGATCAACAAAGGAGGAAAGTCAGGCCCTGAAAGTTTTCTCCAAGTGATACATAAATATTGTTTTTATTTATTGAATATCCATCAAGAACTTTACACGTGTTCAAATGATTGCCATTATAAAGATTTCAAAAAAAAAATAAAATTAGGCAACCATTTCTTTTTAATGGAAACTTGTTGCTATTGGAGAAAAATCGAAATAACTTTTGTTTTGTGCTTTAAATAAAGCTTTTTTTCATATTTACATATTTTGGAGATATCTTTATGAGACAATAATATTTATCAGTTTTTAAATTCTTTCTGATCAAAGTAAAGTTTAAATGAATATTTTCCCTATCGAATGCTTTTGTAATATCCTCTGAAAACAAACTTCAAAATAATTAAATTGCTTTCTATTTAAACGTTCAATATATATTTATGATAATATCAACAAAATCGAATAATTAGTTTCATTCATAAAATTAATTAGTTAAAAATTGTAAATGCACTTGGCTATATCATTAGATTTTAGGTGTTTTTAATACAGTGTTCCGGTAATTTTTAATTACAATAATATCATAAAAAACCCTACCATATGAAGATCATATAAACATAATTTAAATTATATGAGAATAAACTACTTTCCTTCTAAGCATTTTTTCGTCTATTTTTAAAAATTATTTTAACATTTTTAAGTTATATTGTGTAAGCCTTAAGAACACTATTTCAAAGAATACTTCTACAAACATGCAATTATTAAAAATTTCTTCATGTTCAATCAGAAACTGTTATTCAAAACTTTCATTTACCAAAATTAACCGAAGAAAAAAACAAAATATATCATTGTGTTCAACGGAGTACTAAACTTCATCAACAACACCCCAAAAATTATCTGAACATTAAACTAAATGATTAGAATTACATATTAGAAGTAAAAAAATCTGAGAAATCTATCTGCTGGAAAGAAACGTGATTAGGATTTAAAATTATCTGTATAATACACAAAGTTATCCATCTAAATCTGATTTCTGAAGGAAAGAAAGTTTTAAAGCTTAAGAATATAATTTCATATTTTAACCCATTCTGTTTGCAATGTCAAAAGGACTTTTCGTCGGTCCATTCAGTTTGTAAACACTTAATCCCCCAGAATTAAAATTGAGTAATATATATTTTACGCCTGCACGATTATTGTAATTTTCAATTAATTTGTCATACTCAGGAAAATTAAATGTGGTGTTTTGGTTAATGCTAGAAGAATGATGAAGGAAAGGTGCTCACGTTTGTATTCTTCATGTGGGAAATCTATTTAATTCGTTTTAATGAATGAATGATCGTATGAAACTGAATATTCAACTTTTGTTGTTGCTTCTAATGCCCCTGTCCGCTACTTTCAGACCAGGTCCATATAAGCTTCGTGCTGAAGTGTGTGGATCCGGTTTCTATAGCACCACAAGTGTTGGAGTAAGTCTTAGCTAGTTGCCATTTCAAATTTGACCGAACACCTCTAGGGTAAGGTGACCAGACGTCCCGCTTTCGCGTCCCGCGGCGTTTTTAAAAAGTCCCGATTTTTGGAAAGAATGCACGACAAGCTAGGGAACGGCGGGAGAGCGGGAAGGGAATATACTTTTTCGGCGGTCATTTGGCTATTTCGTCAGGATATGAGTTTTATATTATTTTTGTTAATTTTATAATGTTAAGCTTTAATAATAATAAATAATTGTAATATTTACGAAAATGATCTTTTTAATGAGGTATCATTATTAAAAAAATATATTAATAAGGAAAAGGTTAAATGTTGGGCATCAGTAAAAATCACCATAGAGAACAAATGGTTAGAAATATTTCATCATTTTGAAACAAACCATGTTCCATACAATAATGCACTAAAAATTGTGGAATACGCGTTGTCCTTACCGGGAACTAATGTTGCTACTGAAAGCGTTTCTTCTACGGTAAATAAAGTGTGGACACCAGAAAAATCACAATTATGTGTTGAGACTTTGAAAGCCATTTTATGTGTGAAATATAATTTAACAAATTCTTGTGGAAAATTTCATGACCTTTTAAACAATCTACTAAAAAAAATCACTCAAATGAGACATATGCCAAAGAATAAAATAATACTATACATATTTTTTTTATTTATTATATTTGTAAATTGTACTTACTTTGAAATTTTAAAGAAATGTATAACAATACTATTTTTGCGTTCTATGAAAATTTTTGTTGTTCCATATAGACCAAATTTTTAATCAAGACCCCCCCCCCCCCCCCGGCCAATGTGTCCCGCTATACTAATGTTAAAATATGGTCACCTTACTCTAGGGGCGAAATCTGGGGGGGATAGCACCCTCTCCCACCATCTCTGACCTCATAGAGAGACTTTCCGGTCTACGGATTTTGTGACCATATCCAACCTAGCCACGGTGGTATTTGATGGCAAGTGTAGGATTCAATCCGAACATCCTCAATACCGAAAGATGGCGCGCTACCAGAAAACTACCTCGAGCCCATATTGAACTTCTTCTTTGTACAATGTTTTCAATTTCTTTCGTGATATGAAATCCTTATTCTGAAATAACAGTTGCAATTCAGTCAGAAGAATAAAAAACTTTCTCAAGAGATGTCACGTCTACTGAAAGAATGATAGTAGAAACCAGAAATTAGTGTTATAATTCATCTAATTGTTTTACATTATTGCTATAATTACTTAAAATAGATGGTTTTAGTCTCGCTACAAGATCTTTCTTTGATTGTTACTCAAAGTATCCGTAAGCTTCTAAACCACTGGGAAAAAAATATGACCCGTAAATTGAGCTCGTCAAATGGGTTTCATCATGCAGATAAAAGTGTAATTATAAAAGTACCGATTGATAAGTAATTTCGAAAATTATTGATAAGTAATTTCGAAAAGCTGCATTGTTACTATTCAAAGAGTTTTTTTCGAGAAAATCTAAAGTAAATCGAAAAGAGTGAGCTTTAGAAACCCCCATAATTAAAGCCATTAAAATTATAGCAGGAGAGTTTTCCTCATATTGCACTGCTGCTATGAATATCTATGTTTCTGAAACTAGGATAAAACTCATTTTTATGTCTTAATTTCTCGGTGTATCATATTCAAATTATTTTTTAGTTAATTAGTAGGTATTTAGTTAATAAGTCCACTATAACCGAGTTTCTACCCAAGCACGACGTACTTCTAAAAATCAACAAGCCCTTTACAGTATCAATACTATAAGATACAAATGTAACAATAAGACACAGCTAGCCTTACACCGTTATTATTTCCAGAATATCAGAGCTATATATGTAACTTAATGTTCGATGCGTATTTCTGAGATAAATTTCTCCAAAATATGAACGAGAACTATTCTAATAAGAATCTAATAGGAAATCAATGTCATGATTCATGTTTAATAGCGATGAAGATGAAACAGTTTTCAGAGTCATATGATAGGGAATACAGGGTGGTCATAAAAAACAACTTTGACGATATATGGACCTCTAGCAGCCGTTCCATTCAACGGATCGAAATGAGATTTCAGATATAGTTATTCAGAGGTATGAGGTCGAGATTTTGTGAACGTCAACAAAGTAGCGCTCACGGTTGCGGTTATAGGTACAGAAACTCGAAATTTTCGAATGGCAACGCTCACTTTTTCCCATTGCAAAATGCTCAGCGCATGAAAAATCCATTGACCGTTCGTAGAGCTGTTTTTTTTGTGAGTGCATAACGCATCCGTTTTTTGTGACACACGTACCGTTTCAACGCTGTTTAGGATTGTCGCATGCGCTGAACATTTTGCGACGGGAAAAAAGGGCGTTGCCATTCGAAAATTTCGAGTTTCTATACTTATAACCGTAACCGTGAGCGCCATCTTGTTGCCGATCACAGAAGCCCGAGCTCATACCTCTGAATAACTATATCTGAAATCTCATCTCGATCGGTTGAACGGAACAGCCGCTAGAGGTCCATATATCGGCAAAGTTTATTTTATGATCACCCTGTATATTAAATTTACATTTCATGAACAAAATAGACTTTTTACCTTCTTACGTCTACTGATCTTTACTCAAGAAATTTCAAAACTATTGGTAGATCCTTAGAATTTTCCTAACGATGTACCAGTAATAGTTAACTTTCAAGTAGATCTCTATTAATTACTGTATGTAAGAAAACCTACAGCGAGGAAAATATAGACTCTATCTTTCTTTAAGAACCCATCCTCGCGCTTAATCAATAATGACAATTCGACAATATAAATATCCTGAGGGTTTATAGCTATCAGCAAAGTCGTTATTACAAATCCATGTAGACACATATGTTTCGCATTCCAATAAATATATTTAATCACGTTGGTTCTTTATTGACAAAGAAAAAAAGAGATGATGTTAAATAGAGTTGATTTTAAAAAAGAGTTGATATTAATAGTTGATGTTAAATAAATGCATGATAATATACGTGGTCTGTATACTTAAATATTTCATAGCGATGCCTGGCATGTAACTAAAAAAATTGCTTCAAGTGTATCTTTACAACTACTTTCACATAGTTTCTACAGTTAGAAAAATATAATAAAACGTACCTATCTGCTTAACTAAAAAGCAACCTAAAATGTTCTTATAACTGCTTTTGAAAAACAACAAATTTTCTTGTTTATAATTTTTAAGTGGGCCAAACTCAAAGTCATTTTAATTCAATGTTACATGTACTCGTATTTGCATAGTTTCATCGTTTCAAAACACTGAAATTTTATTTTCCAACTAAAGCCCACATAAGGAGAAACTATGAAGAATAAAAATATGAAGAATTGCATTCATACATTCCAAAAGAGAGACATAATTATATCATTTGCATATAACAAAAACACAATTAAATTAGATTTAATTTAGTACATGTAAAAAAAATGCAAATATTTAGACACTTCTCGTAAGATTTGTGTGTAACAATTTGTCTGAAATAAAAAACTGTAAACTTTTTAAGTGCCTCTTGTGCTGGAATTATATTTAAAAGTTCTTCATGTAAGGCATAAAATATGCGCATGTTTAAAATTGCCAACATTTTATATGAGTTTCCATCCTTTCAGATGTTGCCTGTTTCGAAATTTTAATATATTTTTTCACGTAAATAATTTTTGCTTTCCTGAATGAATCTTAATCTTAAGGTTGATTTTATGCAAAAGTTTTCTTTAGTTAAAATACGTTGTTAGAACAGAGATTTATAGAAACAGCATTCTGAAAAAAAATAACTAAAATCATGCAATGTTTTATGAATAAATATAACGCCTTGAGGCATTATTCTTTTGTTTAAGATAATTCCACGCTGCTTGGAAAATAAACTGCTAACAATTTTAAATGGAAGGTCTTAACTTGTCTGTTTACTTAAAAGAAACCGAGTAGACCTGATATTACATAACACATTACGCATTTTCTTCAAAGCTCACGATAAAAGAACATAATGTAGTAATTTTCTCATTGTTGCGCGTTTTTGTAGTTTTTTTTACACATCTAAGCCATTAAGTTGAAATACTCAAGAAGAGTGTTTAAAATTTATATCATCAGAAAATTCCCATTCCAGAAGATATAAGGAAATTTAGAGTAATTTATAATTTCAAAAAATATTTCCCAGAAATGTTAGGGGTCGTTATATGGAATTAGATTCTTAATTTATATATGATATTTACCTCTATGAACACACAAAAAGTTGCGTGAAATTATTTAAATATACTTTCCTTATGGCACATCGAAAGCAGAAAAAAGAAATTTAGTATTTTACATGCGCATTTGGAAGATACAAGGCTCCACAAAGATTAGGCTGTTGGCTTTGTAGAGTCACTTCATATGATATGGTAACATGCAGGAATTCGGTATTAAATGGAGTAATACAACTTTTGAATATTTTCGTGAATCCTGTGGTTATACTTTAAATAACTTTTTGGTTGATGTGCGGAATTATTAATATAGTTATACTAAATCTTAACGTATTTTGATATATGTTTAATTGATATTTGGTCGGAATTAGCCAGGGCTCAGACCAGGAAGAATAACTCGCAGGAAAAGTACAACATTTACATCTCCTTTCAATGAACATACAACATTTCCATCTGACCACAATGGTTGTAACGGAGTTGTATGCTTTTTTAATATGGTATCTTACATGAGGTAACTTTTGCGGTGTAAGTAAAACCAGTATATAAATGGTGAAAGTTACATCTCTAACATAAGGTGCATCTTACGTTTCTCAGATCGCCAATGCTGCATGCCAGGCGAACCAATCGTTGATTAGAGGTTTGTGTTACCTCTATTACAAACGCCGCATGTGGTAATACGGCACACAACAAACTTATAGGCCAAACTGTATATATAAATGCAACGGTCAGATATATAATTGTTTTGGATTTCGCTCCTTTTTTCCCATGCATTATTCTGCTTGAAATTCTTGATATGCAAGAGAGCAGACGCATAGGTTAAACTGCATCTGTCAGTGCCGCTCAGACTCATATCCGTGTGTTACGATCAGATGATCAAGAGATTTCTTTCCATTATGTCAAAACTTTCGATATTTTAGCAAATCTTTATACATTACAAATGTAATAATTCTGAGGCTTTCTAATTTTGTTCCTAATGGAGACTTTGAAATGATAACGGTATCTCTAAAAAATTTAAACAGACTAAGTTTTTGCCTAAGTTTCAGTTTAGAGGACACAGAATTGATAAATCCGTTAAGATTAATGCTATTTTAGTATTATGTCGGAAAATGACGTCTTCTACAGCAGTGGCAGGTCTGTTTGAAGTAATGCTTCAAGCCTTACAAACTGCCTTTATAAATAACTCTAGATATCTTATACGTGGCATGATACGACTCTTTTCCTGCATTTCACGTAATTAGGTGTACACCTTTCTCCTAGTTTGGAGTGCTTACCCTCAATGTGAGCTTCCCGACACACATAAGTATTTCACATAACCTTTGGAAGGGAAGGAAAATTCGTAGCTTAACTTTAATCGTCCCCAATAGGATTCTTTCCAGGGTCACCGAGGCCTTCTAACGACAAAAAGACTACAAGATGACCATGGTAGATGGCTTAAACCACAAAGATTCAGCAGCTGGGCTTGTGCAATACGGAACTACATGCAATGGAAAGTTAGCAATGTTCTTTTGGAAATTAATTAGAATCTTGCACCATAAAACGCCAATCAACCAACCAACCAATCAGCAAATTAATCAGAGATTCTATCAGTGCTTTTACAAAAATGTCACATTGTGGCTTGAAGTGCGTATACTCTATAATACTAGTAGAAACTCTGCAGACCCAGTGCCGCCAACATGGAGAGTTAAATCACACCCAGCGTGATGAAGACAATTCAACCATTTTATCCGTATAACTGGACCTTTACTAAAGTATTTCGGTTGCTTTCAACAGCTATTTACAATATATATATGTGTGTGTGTATATATGTATATATATATATATATATATATATATATATATATATATATATATATATATATATATATATATATATATATACACTCACAAGGTACGGCCATTAATTTCCAGGACTGATCCAATAACTCCAGAAAATATTACATGAAATACATACCTATTTAATACGTTTCAAACTAACTCCCTGCCATAATGCACTTCTGTGCTCGGCTGTATTAGTTTTGGAAAAAACTTTTAAAGTCCTATTTCGGAATGATCTTTAATGTGGAATTCACCGTTTTATTAATGCATCTCCACAACCTCATACTAGGCCAATTTGCTGAAGGGAACAAGATTTGAGGATGTCGAAGACATCAAGAAAAAGGTGGCGTCCACATTAAAGATCATTCCGAAAGAGGACTTTAAAAATTGTTTCCAAAACTTATAAGCCGAGCTCAGAAGTGCATTGCGACAAGTGGGAGTTACTTCGAAACTTATTAAATTGGTATATATTTAATGTAATATTTTTTGGAGTTATTAGATCAGTCCTGGAAATTAATGGCCGCACCTTGTATATGTAGAAATATATATATATATATATATATATATATATATATATATATATATATATATATATATATATATATATATATATATATATAGATGTGTGTGTGTGTGTGTGTGGGATGGAGTGCTAACTCCATACATTAGAAGGTAAGAATTAAAAGTTAAATCATTTTGAATATTTAATGAGACAATATTTACAGAACAGGACTAACACTTAGGGTGAAATAAAAAATAAACACAGAAGCATCAAAAGAGCTAAACACCGGGAGCCTGCGGAACATATCCGCCCAGTATCATCACTCAGTCAATAATGATGTTTGTGAATGAAGTCCTTCGCGCCGGAGTAGTGAGGAGTGGAAGTTGAAATAGTCGTTCAGTGGTGTTGCCAACTACACGGCCGTCCTGAATTTCCAGGCGTCCGCGGCTGGGTTGGAGTAAACAATAAGGCTGAAAAGATGAAGAAAAAACAAGCAGAAAAAGGAAAAAAAAATTTTAAAAAATCAAGCAATGTTCATCACATTGGTATGGGTGTTCAGTTTCTGCACCACTGTTTTATTTTATCTGCTGCAGTTGACGTTACGGTTGGACCTTCGTGATGTCCTAACTTTCGAACTTCGTAACGATCGTTGGGGTTGATGTTTGTGAGCTCATATGGTCCGAAGAACATTGGTTGGAGCTTTAGTCCAGTTCCAAATTGAGTTCGTTGTATTGCCATTGTGTCACCTATCTTGTATTTACAAGCTGGTTTACGCCGTTTCTTATATTGTCGTATATTTTCTTTCTGTCTTCCAGATTTTCGAGAGGACAAAATGCAATGAATACAATTCGAAATAATTTCTTGAACTAATTTCTTAAGTTGAGGGATGAAAAATTCACGAGAAACAATTAATTCGGTTTTTTGCGAAGCAAAATGACCTTGTTCATGGGCGTTTAGCACTATTTCTTTCTGCATCATTTGTGAGACTACTAATGTTCGGCATCCTGATGAAGTTTATAAAGAATTCCGTTTTTTAAAAAAATCATCGGAAGGTGTAGATTCAAGCATAGATATAATTTGAGATATAAATTCATCCTGATCTTGGGCATTTTTCACTTTTTGAGTGATATTATTTGAGGTAATTACAAGAATGGGGTTACGACTTAAAGCATCAACATGTTTAAACTGTCTACCGGGTCGATGACAAACTTCATAACCAAAGTCTTCTAACATCAATGCCCATAGAGCAATTTTAGCTAGTAGGTCTGTTTTATGCATCGTTTTTGGAAAGCGTCACAATCGGTGGTAGTTTTAAATTTTGTTCCTAACAAGTAGTTTCGATATTTCTTTAGCTCTTCAATGACATCAAGAACTTCCAATTCATAACTATGATACTTTTCTTGTTGAACTATAGTTTTAAGGCTAAAATAATGAATAGGGTGAAACTGTCCATCATCTGATTGTTGCAAGAGCACAGCGCCAAAACCTAAGGAGCTGGCATCAGTGTGGAGTTCTAATGGGTATCCCTGTTGAAAAACATGAAGAACTGGGTTTTGTGAAAGAATGCTTTTCAGTTGTTGAAAAGCTGCTATTTGTTCAGGGGGTTTCAGAGCTTCAATAACTTGAAATTTTGGTTCAACTTTTTTACTTTTGACGGATTCATTCTCAAGGGCATCATCATCGGCATCAAATACTTGTGGTTCAAGAGTTGCCTTGATAGCTCCAATATCAAAAGCGTTATCATCATCGTTATCATGAAGCAAATCTAAATGATTGGCATCAGCATCATCTAAATCTTTTCTATCATCATCATATTCAAAATCAATTGGAATATCCGTTTTCTCTACCCTAGAAATCTTATCTTGAGTAGATGTGAGAGGTTTTTCAGACATGCATATTTGGCCCTGATCTTGAATTTGTTTTTCTACAATTTTCTGTTCTGCAAAAGGTAGTCGTCGAGAACATTGAGCTACGGGGATTTTATCATGTAATAAAATATTCATCTTAATTTCAGTATCTTGAACTTTATGGAGTTTGTAGGAAGTAACGATATTTTGAACTTCCTCACGAATTTCAGAATTCAAAATGTGTGAAAGATCAAATGGGAAAGTTTGGTCATAAGGAATATAAGCAATATTAACGAAGATGTTATTAACGAATACCGTCTTCATCAAATGTAAATTGGGTTTGTTGCAAAAAGTCGATTCCGATAATCACATCAAAAGGAATCAAGTCATCTTTTAGAACATGTATTTTAGCAGGTAAAGTGATGTTTTGAATTTCTATAGAATCCTGAAAGAAACCGATGTGTGAACTTGGTTTCGGCTAATTCCTGAAAAGGGAATGTTGGGGGGTTGCAATGGTGGCAAACCAATTCTTCGATAGATTTTCTCATTGATGAGGGTTCCTGTGACCCAGTGTCACAGAGTGCTGTCAATTGAATTTCTGCAAGTTGAATGTCAACATGCATAGGATTTTTCGATGAAGTTTCAGGAGAAAGCGCATTTACAGTTTTATCAGAAATAGGTTTTTGAGAATCAGGTTTTGGTTTAGAATTTCGATAACTTTTGGGGCAATTAGCATGAACATGACCAAAACTTTTACATCCGTAGCATTGCTTACCATGTGACTTATTCAAACATTGGTTGCTTTTGTGACCTCTCAAGCCACAGGAATAACATACTGGTTGTGTATTAGGGCTATGTGTATTATCTACTTTCACATTGAAGTTGGAAGCATCAAATTTTTTCTGATTATTTTGTCTGAAATGTTGGGAACTGTTAAATATTTTTTCATAAATTTTCAATTTTTCTTTAAATTCAGGGATGGATTTACAACCGTATAGAATAATTTTATTGTTTGTTGAATCAGGAATTCCGTTTATGACATACTCAAACAGAGATGAATCATCGAGAGAACCATTGTGTGCCAAATCTCTCATAGCTAAGAAATATTCTTGTAGGGTTTCAAACGGTTTCATACGTCGAGATTCGATTAATTTATGTAACTGAATACTGTTAATTTTGTCCGAAAATTCGTCTAACAAATGGTGCTTCAATTGTTCCCAATTTGTAATTCCACGAATAGACCTAATTAAAGTTTGAGCGGGACCAGTCAAACATTATCTAACAAAAGTAATTTGGTGAATTGGATTGTTTATCCGATATTAACAAAATATTCTTCAACGTCAGATATAAAATTTTCAACACTGTAATTATCACGAGACGAGAAAGGTTTGACTAAATCAACAACGTCTTTTAGACTAAACAACTGGAAAGAGAGACTCATAGTTTCAACTGAAGGCGATAAACTTTGATCTGAATCTCCAAAGGAAATGTGCATATTTTGCTTATTCGAAGATTCTTCTGTGTAAGTGGTGGGAGGGGAGGGAGTTGTATTTTCCGCTACGATGTTGTTAGTTTGGGTTGAACTTGCAACCGGAAGTGGATCATCATTTACTTTGTATTCCGAAAGATCAGAAAATTCCGCTTTTAATAACGGTAAATCACTAAGACTCATAAGAATGGTATTGACACATTTATCCTAATTTTGATTTTACAAGCTACATTATTTTAGGACATGTGTGCGTGTGGGCATGTATATGAATAAATTTACTGTGCTTGAAAAATCTATAACTAAACATAATTCTCTACTCCAACTGTCTGTAATTATGATTTTAAAATCTATATTATTTTAGCAAAAGGGGTTTGATATATTTTGAAACTAAACAACTATATTAAATATCTATTAATTTAATAACCTAGAATTCATGATAAATACAATAATTTATATGAAATAGTATAGAGTATAGTAGAATAAGAATAATTTATTGAAATATAATGTAGGAATGTAACTAGTAGGTTCCATACATTTTCATAATGAATGGAAAACAATTATTTTCATCTTACAAGCTTATGTATAGCGCCTTAAAATATCAAATGTGGTGAAAAAGATATATTCGCTTAAACATGCATGCAATTCAATTTCGAATCACTAACTGCATTTATTACTTGCCTTATTAAGTTTAAATCTTTAATCCGATTATAACACTTTTCGAGTTTGCTCAAAAATTCACATTCTTGGTAATTTTTTAAAATGCAGTGATACATATCATTATTTTTTTATTCAATTACTGATTTTAGAAACTTTTGTTCAGCTGAGTTTATTTAATCTTCAAAATTAGCAGATTAAAAGAGACAACAATTTCTAATTTATACACAGACGTATTTAAGCTAATAACATATGATTAAAGGTATTAAGCAAAAGCAAATTTCGCATAATTAATGTGCTGTATTTAAATCTTTCCCGCATGACAGCAAATCTAAATTAATCTCACATGGAAATTTTGTTATATTTAGTGTTAATTACCACCACTTTTCATGCAAGAACAAGTAAAGTTTAAGAAATATATTCGTTAATTGAAAGATAATTTTAAATATTGTAATTGATAATTTATTGTAGAAAGGTAATTTCTAGAATTATATATATATATATATATATATATATGATACTGTGCTTATTTTGCTCCCTTGTTTAAATATGAATAAATCAGTGCACATCTTTAAATCCTTGGACGAGTGGCAGGGAATGGATTCACGACACAGTCAATACTTTTAAATCTTTATTTATTTCGTTTATTGACATAACCACGCTCCAGGGTAATCTATTTCACGTAGCCATTTTGTCAATTCTTCAGCACGCCGCCGCGAGCGACTGCCAACAACGAATTTCCCACTCAATCTACCGTCAAAACTTAATTTCCTCCGAGCTCCTGCTGCACGGCGCATGTTCAGACCTGAACCTTGGTCATCTGGACCCTTATTATTGCTGATTGTGCATTTTTAACTTCGCGCCCAAACCCTGTACACTTCTAAAAATAAATCCTCTCGCATAGAATTATTCGCTTTCCGCTCAAAGTCGCTTTTAAAAGATGATTTTCCCCACAGCAAAATACGCGCGCTTTGTAAATGAAATGTTAGAATCTTATTATTTTAAACCCCCTTTCCCCGTACTTCTCAACTATATTTTGACAGTTCAGTTATGTTTTGACAACTTGCCCCCTCCCCGTCCCCCTGAAGGCGTGCACACAAAAAGTGACTAATTATCTGCAGCATGTCCCCAGAAGAGAAAAACAAAGTTAATTCCAGAACTAAAATAAACCCATTTGAAAATGTTGAGGAGGTCTGCAGTCCCTAGTCAACAAATTCCCAACAAAACCCATCAATGAATTCCTAAATATTTCCTCTGAAACCCCTGCATTACCCTTCTATCTATTCAGGATGACCTGGAGCAGTGTTTTTTTTTTAAATGCAGTGCATATTCATAACAGTTTTACATCGAAATGGTCTTGAGTCTTAAAAAAAATGTATGTAATCATTGGTTAGTAGAAACAATAGGAAAAACGTAGAGGTATTAACTGAAAAATCTCACTTAACATACAAAAATATATCACATAAACACACTAAAATATTAATCACAATTTTCACTGGTTACTTGGACGGTTATTAGAGTTACAAATATGTCTCTAGTCTATGTTACCAGATACTTACTCTGATCCTGAGTAGAGAATAATTTGACAGTCCTACAATCTGTCCACTCACTCTCACAATCGTAAACAGTTCCAGTTTCAATCAGTTACAGATGTATTTAATTTATTTACATAAAATCAGAGTGGAAATATGAAGTATACATGAATGAAAACAACTTAATGATGAAAAAAAACCATGGTCGACCATCATGCTTGGCCCCTGTAAAAACTCAGAGACATCACATATTAATAATTGAAAATACAGATTTTATCAACTTATCATATTGTAAAATCACTTTACAAAATCAACTTATAAAGTCAACTTGTACAGATTCTATCAACGTATAAATTCAAATTCCCATGGGATAGTTTTTCTCATATACTTAATTTTCAGCATTGTTTCATTACATAACATCATTTCATTTTAACCTAGGGTACAAGAAAAGCGCTGTTTCATACTCGAGTTATGATACACACACAAATTTCACAATAATTTTTCAATTTATCTACAAATCAATTCACCCTTATCAAAACATAAATATAATTGACACTTTTTATTTCAAAAATTCACAATGATAGATTCATTATGTTAAAACACATTATACTTTCTGATTGGTTGTGCATAGTTGGGTCAGAAAAAGAGCAGGTTCAAAATATTCCCGCGGTCTTAACCACAACAATAGCTTTGGAAAAATATGTGGAGAGTGTTCGTGTGTTGGAATGCGTGTTCCGAACACTTCCCTAGATTCAAATTCTTAATAACCTTACTCTAAGGAGTG
This sequence comes from Dolomedes plantarius, assembly GCA_907164885.2. Classification (NCBI taxonomy): domain Eukaryota; kingdom Metazoa; phylum Arthropoda; class Arachnida; order Araneae; family Dolomedidae; genus Dolomedes; species Dolomedes plantarius. Next base: position 105,793,346 of record OU015491.1, read on the forward strand.
AAGGGTGTGTGTAGTTGTTTGCGTTTAGTGTTTGTGGCCGTAGAGTGGACCAACCGTAATTCTCCCACAGGACATGACTGCCCAAAACAACACCTTGTAAAGAACGAAGATGGAGAAACTAGAAATATGGGCGCTTGTCATGCCTGAGGAAGTATTAAGTAAAAATTGGGAGGACAAAAGGAGCGGTCATCCCATGGCCTGTCATGAGTCATTTCGTTTAAGTAATATTTTTCAGCACATTGTGACTGAGTATGTGAAGTACAATTTATTTAGAAGTATACATTGAGGTTGGGATGACTTCCAACGCACTGGTAGAGTTGGGTGAGAGGATAGACAATTCGAGAAGGAGGAAATTTTCTGAAAGATGAAAGAAGGTTTTTGGCTCAGAAGATCCAAAACATCACATACAATAATTCTCTAATAGAAAGTTTAACCAAGATAGCTTTTTTTAAAAAGTATTTTATTAATTTTAAATTAAGACAAAACGCAAAGTGTCAAAAAAGGTGTTAGGTACCCGACAAGTAAAATCAATTAAGAAATGGATCTCTGAGTTAGGAAGTTTGGTCATAATCAGGATAATGTAAACACAGTTCAGCACATTATACAAACAAAACATTGCAAAAATGGTAACAAAAAATTTCAAAATAATCCAAAAATTAGGTTTAGCCAAAGTTCTTTCATTAGTTACTAAATTTCAATTTAAAACACACAATTTTTAAAACCCAATAAATTCAATACAAATCATATTCTAGTTTAATTTTACAATAGCATCAATTCCAGTTTTATTATTTATTTTACTCATTAACGTTCATAATTTTATAATTTCAATTTTTTTACTTGTAATTCGTACCAAAATCTTCTCTTAATTTCCCCCCCCCACCCCAAGAACATGGTGCATGAAACAAAATTATCTTAATTTAAACTCATTATGTGGATGAAAATGCCTTAATCTGGTTGAGTGCACAATTTCACTCTTTTTCCCAGTGTATTGGTTTGGTTTATCAATTTCGAAATTAACATTAGAAAGTTGGCTTAAAATTCTATAAGGGCCTGAATAAGGTGGATCTAATTTTCTTGAATTTGGGTATTTAAATTCTTCGTACATCACTAAGTCACCAACTTTAAAATTTGACTGTACAAAATGTCTATCATATCTCTATTTATTAATTTTGTGGTGCTGAATGGTTCTTTGTACCGCAGTCTTTCTTGCATCTTCAACTGGCGGATAATTTAATGAAGTTGTTTTAGGCAATGGTGAGTCATATGGTAAATGTCCAAATAAAAGGTAATTCGGGGGGAATCCATTTACACTATGGGGTTGGTTATTATATTCAGAAGTTATTTGCTCTAAAATTTTGGTCCATGGAATTTTTTTCGAAGAAGTATTTACTTTACATCTAAATTTTGGCACAATAGTTTGATTACATCTTTCATTTTTTCCGTTACACTGAGGCCTACGGGGTGACGTGAGTAATTATTTTGTATTGTGGTGCTTTAGGAATTTTTTAAACCTTGAGGAAGTAAATGCAGCATTTCTGTCACTTAATCTTTGTTTGGGAACTTTAATTTTGAAAATTTGCTTTAAGCAGTTAGTATATGTCTCACTTGTCACACTTTTAGAAGGAAAAGTCGAAATACATCTTGTCGAATGATCAATAACCAGAAGATTTTTATTTTCGAGATATAATAATTAAGGTGACTGCCTACGTTCGGAGCGATTTTTTTAAATCCTTTTTTAAAGGATTTTTTGGTCTTTTATGGTAAAATAGCACTAAAAAATTTTATAAATGAACAAAAACTTGCCTGTAAATACCATACTTTTTTATAAATTGGTCAATTTGAAGTAAATTTTAATGAAATTTAGCTAAAACGCCTATCACTCTGCACAAAATTCTAATGCTACTATTTTAATTTCCTTATCACACATAATACATATGATAGTTATCGTCAAAATGACCTACAACCTAAGACAAATTTTAAATGCAAACATGAATCAAACAATTTTATGATTAAATATGAAAATTTTCCCTGATTTATCATTCATTTCCTTATAAAAATAGCCCCAAATAAAAAACTATTTATTATTCCTCAATTATTGTTCGTCATTTCATTAACAATAGCATCTAAAACGTTTCCTGAAAATTTTATTAAATTATTTGCATTATTATGTGAGATGTCATGATAACGGTAGAGATTTCTGCTAAAATACATAATTCTGAGAAAATCGCATTTAAAGTTGTTTGTCACTTCAATTTTGTATCAGACGATGTTTTTTTTAAATAGCTATAACTGTGCTTCTAATTGATGTAGAATGAAAATCAAAACAGCTTTGAAAAGAGAAAAGATTGAATTACATGATTCTTACAAAAAATAAAAATGACCAAATTAGTCAAAAAATGATATTTTCCACGTAGGCAGTCACCTTAAAACCTCCAATGGTATCAACTGAAATTAGGTCAAACGGTTCATGGGCAACTGGCACCTGCTCCATTAGGCCAAATTTTTTCAGTGTTGATTTTTTGTCTTTCTGACATGTTTCACAACAACGAACAAAATTTGCAATATCTATTATTATATCTTGCCAATAGTAAATAGGGGAAATTAACTGTAACATTTTTTTCACACCCGGATGTCCAAATTTTTCATGTGAAGTATTAATTTCATGTGCAGTTAATAATTTTAGTCTTAATGATGACGGAACTACAATTTTGACTAGATTTTTCTTTTTCACTGTTAAAACTCCATTATATTTTTTGTACTTTACATTGTTTACATTGTCATTTAATTGTCTTTGAAAAATTTCATCTGTGCTTAAAAAATAACAATACTGGGATACAAAGTGGCTTATAGGATTTCTTGATAGCATATCAACTTCATAATTATATTTACCTTTTATATGTATTATCTCATAATCATACATAGAGAGTTTTAAAGACCATCTAAACAGTCGTCCAGTTAAATTTTTAACATTTTTGAGCCATTGCAAGGCTGAATGATCCGAATGAATTGTGAATTTCTTCCCATGTAAGTAACAATGGTATTTATCAATAGAGTCAATTATATCCAAACATTCAAGTTCAGTGATAGTATAGTTTTTTTCATGTTTCTTTAATTGCCTGGAATGAAAAACAATTGAGTGTAGTTGACCATCAGGATGTTTTTGTTTTAAGACAGCAGCAAGTGCTTCTTGACTCACGTCGACAAAAAGGTGGCATGGATAATCTGGGTTAAATAATGTTAAAATTGGTTTTGAAATGAGCTCATCTTTTAATCTCTGATAAGAATTTTGACATTCTTGGGACCAATCCCATTTTACATCCTTTTTTAACAATTTGTTTAGGGGGAGTCTTAATTTTGCATAATCTTGTATAAATTTTTGGTAAACATTTATTGAGCCTAAAAATCTTTGCAATTCCTTTACATTTTTGGGTGGTAGTAATTTTTTAATTTTTTCAATGTTTACATTATGAGGTGAATATTTTCCTTGTGAAATCTCATATATTAAAAATTTTATTTTTTTCTTAGCAAACTGGCATTTTGATTGATTTAATTTGATATTTTCTTTTTGACAAATTTTAAAAATTTATTCTAAATGTTTCATATGTTCATCAAAGGTTTTGGAAAAGATTATTATGTCATCAAAATAGTTCAAGGCATAGTCGATTTGGTATTTATTTAGAATTTGTCTAATTGCCCTCTGGAAGACACTTGGTGCATTTTCCATCCAAACGGTAGTCTTCTCCATTCATAAAGTCCAAAATTTGTTGTGAATGCCAATTTTTCAGTGTCACGTTCGTGTACTTCTATATACCAATATCCTGAAGTTAAATCTAATGTTGAAAAAAAATTGGCATGGGCTAGTTGAACTAATAAGTCTTCAATTCGTGGTATGGGTTCAGAATCAGTTTTTGTAATTACATTTAATTTTCTATATTCTATGCATAGCCTAGTTTTTCGTTGGCCTTTCTTATTCACTAAAGTTACTGGGGCGCTAAATGGAGAATGTGAGGGTTTAATAAAACCTGCTTTTAATAATTCGTCTATCTGTCTTTTTATTTCAGCATTTTCAGTTTGGGATGTACGATATGGCCTTTGTGCAATTGGGAGCTCTGAAGTTAAATGTATCTTTTGGGGTTCTAATTTTATTTTTCCAACATCATATTTATTTTTTGAAAAGATATGTTTGAAAGTTTCTAAAATGTTTTCTAATCGGGGCCAGTCCTCGGGTATTTGCTCTGGTGTCACAAAGTCCAAAGCATCACCTGGCTCTTTAATCAGAGTATTCAATGTATCATCGGGGATACCTGATGTCTCTTGAAAATTTTGAATATCACAAACATTAGTCATACAGAGGCTGTTCACACATTTTTTAGACGATGTATATTGTATTCACAAAATTAAATTACATAAAATTCTTGTGTTTTAAATGTTCTATTTGACATCCCTTATTCTGAACTATCTTTCGACACCGCAATTTCCAGGATAATAATGGCTTTTGAAGTGTCAGAAGAGGTATTCTATCCCATTCCTCCTGAACAGCTTTCCAGAGTCCTGTAAGGGATTTGGGACGACGTTTCGATAATGCAGATTTTAAAAGTCCGAAAGCACAAAAATCCATAGGTGATACATCAGGAGATTTAGTAGGGATATCAGTGAAGGGTATGGCCTTGATACCAGTTTTTTGTTCCATTTCTTTTAGGAAATTTACAGTGGATTTTGATGTGTGACTGCTAGCTTTGTCCTGATGGAGTCTCACAGATTGATGGCACTGTGGGTAAAGCGATGGTATTTCATTCAGAAAAATTGGCAATAAAATATGTTCCTGATAGTATTTAGAGTTTATCTTGACATGTTTTTCCACTCTCTTTATTTTTAACTTGCCATTATAAGAAAAACCAGCAACAATCATGAATCCCTTAGATAAACTTTCTTTCGATTCTGAACCATGTACTTAAATTTTTTTCTCCCCTTTTATGATAATAAATGGCTCTTTTTTTGTTGCAATCATTTAAATACACCCATGATTCATCTATTGTGACAACTGTTTTCCATTTTTCTTTGGTTAAGTGTTTCTCATATAGAATTTTTCAACGTGTCCTGCGTTCAGCAATATGATTTGGAAGAAGACGATGAACATTGCGTTTTTTCGCTTTCTTAAGATTTAAATCAACGTTTATCATTTTGTTTAAAGTGGACACCGAGCATTTTAATGATTTTGCAACTGTCCTTTGACTAGGGGGATTTTCCTTTAACATTAAACAATGTACCTTTGCAATAGTCGAAGATGTCCATTATTTTCCTTGGATACTTGTTTGGAATTTTTGTCCCACTTGAGGCTACAATTTGACGTTTTTTTCCTTTCTTGTTGACGATATTACCTATCGACGCTTTAGATATCACAAAACCATGACTCTCACATCATTTTTGGATAACGGAGTATGCATATTTCTCTTCGGAAAGAGCATAAATGTAGCCTTCGAACCACTGCTTTGTTAAAAACGTCATTTTGAATAAAAACAAAACTTTCAAGCCGCAGATGATAATTTTGACTTTTAAAAACATAGTACAATTGCAATTATTTCTTTTCCAGCAAACGGTTTTTTATTACCGCTTACCAAAATCGTGTAAAAAATGTGCGAACAGCCTCTGTATTATCTGAGTTATCATTTTTTTAATTTGATTGTCTCATTCTTTGGTTATTGTCAAAATTCAGGGTTTCATAGTCATATGAAAAAACATTATTCACATTATTATTCACATAATTTTTATAAACAGTCCCTTTGTAGTGCTCAAGAGTGATCATTTCTGAAATAGTTTTTCTTAACAAAATTTCTACCTTTATAATACTTTCTATTACTAATCACAGTCCAATGATTAAAATATTTTCTATTTTCATATACATTTTTGTTTACCTTTTTAAAATTGCACATATTATTATTTTTATAATACCTTTTACCATTATACATGTTTACACAATAATTTTCAACTTTTTCTCTTTGAACATTCAATGCATATGGATTAACAAAATTATTATCATTACACAGTATTATTTCTTTATTAAATTGGAATACTTTTAAATTTCTTAAATTTATTTCTAGATGAAAAGTCTCATATGTTCTAAATTTAGTAACACATATGGGAAATTACTTTTAATTACCAACATTTCAATTTCCCTAGTTAATTTACCAATTTTTTCAGTTGTTTTTATTAAATTTGTAACAGTTACTTGACCATCAGTTTGATTTAAAACAATATTATCTAAGTTAAATTTATTAAAGTCCTTAATTGATTTAAATAATGACTCTGACAGCAGAGAAACCGTAGAACCTGTATCTAATAGGCATTGAAAATTTTTATCACTCACCCTAGCCGAAATCAAAAGTCATCTGTTGTCTCTCCTTTCGTAATTTGCTCTTTGGAAGTTGTTTTGGTAGCGACGTTGGTTCGATTGAATCCTTTCCGCAGGGACATTATTTCCGCTTTCATAATGTTCTTGTCTGTCCTGGAATCTTTGTGGATTTCTGTAAGTCCAGTTCCGTCGGTCATCTCCATCATTTAACTGTCGATAGTTTGTTTGCTAATTATAAAAAGGTTGTCTCCTTGCTGATGAATTGAAGTATTTACTTCTCTGCTCACTGATATCCGTCATCGAATTCTGCAGATGAATCTTCTTTGCTATTGTCAGCCTTTGGTATGTTGTCTTTATATCTTGGAAGGAAAGTAAAGTCTGCATTTGAGGGGGTGAGTCTAAAGTTAGTGTCTCTATAATTTCTTGATCGGCATAATTCAGGGATTTTCCCAATTCTATTTTCGCTTTATATTATGCAAATAAATCTTTTTTGTTTCTAGCTTCAAATTTCTGTATTCATCGACCCTTTGTTCCCTATGTGTCGAATAAATTGATATCAAATTATTTTTGATGTCTACAAAATCTTCTTTGTATTACTGATTGGCTATGATTGTTTCTTGGACGTCATTCTCAACATAATTCAATATATTTTCCTTTTTCCATGTATCGTCTAGTCCAAACGCACGACATTTTTCTTCAAATAATTCTAGCAAGGGAGAATGCTTTTTATGGCTCTGTTGTCAAATTTCGGAAGCAGCAACTCTTTCGTGTTCTTGTATACTTCCGCCACTCTATTTCTGCATTCGGAATTTTTTATATTTTTTTCATCGTCTTGTTGGTCATCTTATTCAATTTTTCCCTGGCTTGTTTTCGCTCCATCACGAATGTCTTGCTGTTGCACATAGCTATCGTCTAAGTGCATCTTGACGCTTTTTATATCAGTCTCTGGGTTATTTGTAGTCATCCTTAATGATTTACGCTTTTATACCTTTGGAAATAATGTCCTTAGTCGAAATGTCACTACAAAATGTCCTTTTTTTATTCTTTTCAGGAGTGATAATCCATTGCTTTTGTAGTTTCGACCGTGATGTACATTAACTACGCGGCTATTGACACGGTGCTTGTTTTGCTCCCGTGTTTAAATATGAATAAAGCAGTCCACATCTTCTTTAAATCCTTGGACAAGTGGCAGGGAATGGATTCACGACACAATCAATACTCTTAAATCCTTATTTATTGCGTTTATTGACATAACCACGCTCCAGGGTAATCTATTTCACGTAGCCATTTTGTCAATTCTTCAGCACGCCGCCGCGAGCGACTGCCAACAACGAATTTCCCACTCAATCTATCGCCAAAACTTAATTTCCTCCGAGCTCCTGCTGCACGGCGCATGTGCAGACCTCAACCTTGGTCATCTGGACCCTTATTATTGCTGATTGTGCATTTTTAACTTCGCGCCCAAACCCTGTACACTTCTAAAAATAAATCGTCTCGCATAGAATTATTCGCTTTCCGCTCATAGTCGCTTTTAAAAGATGATTTTCCCCACAGCAAAATACGCGAGCTTTGTAAATGAAATTTTAGAATCTTATTATTTTAAACCCCCTTTCCCCGTACTTCTCAACTATATTTTGACAGTTCAGTTATGTTTTGACAACTTGCCCCCTCCCCGTCCCTCTGAAGGCGTGCACACAAAGAGTGGCTAATTATCTGCAGCATGTCCCCAGAAGAGAAAAACAGAGTTAATTCCAGAACTAAAATAAACCCATTTGAAAATGTTGAGGAGGGCTGCAGTCCCTAGTCAAGAAATTCCCAACAAAACCCATCAATTAATTCCGAAATATTTCCTCTGAAACCCCTACATTACTCTTCTATCTATATTTTGACAGTTCAGTTATGTTTTGACACACACACACACACACACATATATATATATATTCATTCATTTATTTATTTATTTACTGATTTACTGAAGAGCCAGAAAAACGGTACACTTGTCTAATACATTTGCCTAATATCATGTAAGGCCCCCTTTGAGCATGCAGAAGGGCTGCAACCCAACGTTACATGGACTCGACTATTGTCTGAAGGTATCCTGGAGTTAATTCATACCATGAATCCTGCAAGGCAGTCCACAAATCCGTAGAAGTGAAAGGAGCTGGAGATTTCTTTTGAACAGCACTTTGCATGGCATTCCAGATATACTCAATAATGTTCATGTCTGGAGATTTAGGTGGCCAATGGAAGTGTCTAAAGTTAGAAGAGAGATCCTGGAGCCTCTCTGTAGAAAACTCTCGACGTGTGAGGTGTCGCATTGTCTGCTAGAATTGTCCATCGGAATGCATAATTGGTATGAAGGGGTGAAGATGATCGGATAGGATCCTTATGTACCCATCATCTATCAGAGTCGTTTTTAGACGTATTAGGGGTCCCAAATCACGCCAACTGCACACGCGCCGTACCATCACAGAGGCTCCATCAGCTTCAACAGTCCCCTATTTACATGTACTGTCCTTGGACTCATGACGTTGTCTCCATACCCATACACGTTCATCCACCCGATACAACTGGAAACGAGACTCGTCAGACCAGGAAACGTGTTTCCACTCATCAAAAGTCCAATGGAGGTGTTGGCGGTCAAGACAAGGCCAAATGATAAAAAGTACACGGGCCTTCCGGAAGGACGCATCTTCCCGAACTTATAGAAAAATTCCCTTCCTTCTGACAGTAAGGACGCTTCTACCATGAGAAACTTCACAAAATTTTAAGTTAGCGCATAAGAGTCCAACAATTTTAATTTCAACATTTTTTACCAAACATTGAAAATTTTTAAGCTTTCTACCTAAAAGAAGCGCGTTTAGCTTGTAAAACCCACTTAAAGTCTAACAGGACAGGCATTTTCGACAACTTCCCTACCATATCCCTGTTTTCAAGTACGAATTCAGCGGGAAAAATTAGGCGGTATGAATAAAAGAATGCGGAAAAATATGGTAATTCTAAATTTTGGCTCGAAAAAACAGCTGTTTTCTATGCTAACCACAGTGTTGATTTTTCTTATTTCCAGACACAATGTCCAGACACGATGCTTTCAGCTACACCTATATTTTTTAATATTCCTTTTTTTACTTTATGTAGTATATACACCTAAATCAGAAGCATAGAATCTAAAAAATGTGATGATTTTGGCGAGTCCCAGCAAGTACTGCTGGAAGGACTGACATCGTTCCGGAAGGACCATAGACAAAAACAGACGTCCTGCTGGCAAGACGCAGTAATCAAAAGAGACTCATGAGCAAAAGTTCTGGCTTTTGCCTGTACGTTGTGTGGTTAAAGCTTTTTGCTGTGCAGTCAACAACGGTACTCGAGTGGTCCTGAGGCTCCGAAAGCCCATATCAATGACGTGCGAATTGAATAATTCGCACGTCACGCTTACGCTTGTTGATGCTCTAGCATCGGAATCCGCAGCATTTTCAGGAAGTGTTGCAAGTCTATCTCGTTTAAGGATTCTTGTAAGTCGTCAACGGTCCCGTTCTTTCAAGGTATTTTCCGGTCGCCCAGTTGTCGGAGATTTGATGTTTTAAGGGATACCTGATATTCACGGTACATTCGTGAAATGATCGTGCGCGAAAATCAATCAAAATAATATATATATATATATATATATATATATATATATATATATATATATATATATATATATATATATATATATATATATACTTACTTAAATGTTAACCAAATGATTAAAGACTGCTGTAAGCAAAAACTTTTAACTGGAAAAATTAGTAATGTCTTTTATTAGAAGAAATTTGTTTAACCGCAGATTTTCTTTTACCAATCATTATATAAAACACATAAACAGAATTAAAAATAAACAAATAATTTTAAAAAAAACTTTGTAACAGAAGAGGAAAAAATTTAGTCTGCAAAAAATGCATTATTTTTTTCGAATGTACGTCTGAGACTACGAACAAAAGATTACATTTAAAGACCAAAAACTGCTTTTCAGAGTCAAAACATGTAAGGTAATTATAATCTTATGTACAATAGCTTCCCTGTACATTAGTACAATGTAGACTATGATTTAAAATAATTGCAAATACATAAATCTGTGTTCAAAAGTGAAAATGGATATCGCTAAATAAGGGTGTCATTTAACAATACTTATAGATAAAGAGGTTTAGTAAATAAATTTACATGCGGATAAATACAGTTCATTAACGATTTTTAAATATTCTGATTGCTCTAAATTTCATTTAGCAAACCCCATTCATACAAAGAATAGATGTTTTCTAATGTGAATGTATACTGATTGCCCTATTTTAAAATTACTCTCTAAAGTGTCACATCATTTTCCGACACTCTAAGGAAATTTTGGAGAGTGGTTTATAACATTTGAAGAAAGCTTTCAGAGAAATATATTACTCATACAGGGTTATAACATGACTCAGGAAACCTGAATTCTATCATTTCTCCAGAGGGGTTTTCACGAGTAATCTTATATTACACGCTTGGACTTAACTGTGGCATACACACTTATTTATCCTCCCCTACAAAATTGTAATATCTGAATTTAAAGCTGATCATTATATATATATATATATATATATATATATATATATATATATATATATATATATAGTTCCGTTTTTCTTGAGTTCGTTAGGATTGAATAAAGTCTGTTCAGAAACTGTACACAAGATAAAATTTATTACTCTGTAAATTCTGCAGGTGCATATATAAATTTAAATTGGAAACACTTAACAAATGTCTTTTATACAACAGAAAACTCTATAAATACAAGTCAGGATACCAAAGTCTTTAATACCATACAAGCCTAACGCACTTTCAACATATTGAATTCTCAGTAGAAAAGACCTGAGTTCCAATGCCAATGTGAGGCATATTTAAAGACTTGCAAAGCGCCCCCTATCGGTCAGCCAGCTAGATATCTCTAGACGCTTTCAGAAAGGTCTAGACAGCAAGTTAGCGACCAATTGGCAACATATCGAAAAATGTGGCTGCATATCGCCAAATTTGACGATCAAAATAAATCACCAAATCCATTGCCAATTTGGCAATAACTCTCATATTTGCTAGATTACCATAGACTCGTAAATTTCGTAACACCATATACATATATATATACGCATATGTTTGTGCGAATAAGATCATAGGAAAGATCACTGATGCACAGAATCATTCTGTTTCTTAAATTTCATGGTGTATTATTTGACATTCAGTAGAAAGGTAAAATAATCACGTTAAAATGTATTAAAGGGGGGATTTAAATCTTTTGATAGTATAAAAACTGTTTGCGGAAAACTGTTGTATTTTATTGCTTACAACACCTTTAGAACTGTGATCACTCCTGTAGTATTGACCCGATTTAGCTTAATCTGAATAACTTAAACATTTTGATCTCTGATTCCATTGGTCAATTAGTTAAATTCATTCGACCACTTGAATACTAAACTACCATGTGCATATAGGCATTTAACTGATATTACCTAATTCAGTTTTCACTCTTTTTAAAAACATTAAAGCAATAAAATTTTAGAAATGATTTAAGTATAAACGATTTTATACCTTTGACGTTTAATTTTGATATTTTTAGAGGAAAGCTGCGAAGATATCTTTGTCAGAGTGAAAAAACTAAAAAAAAGTGACGATAAAAAAAGGTCTGATTTTGTTTTCAGGATATAAAGAAGAATAATACACACCGAGCAAAGTAAATAAATAAATAAATGAAAAGATCTGTCACAAGCTCTGGATTCTAAAAGAAATATTTAGTGCATTTTTGTTGTCCAGGATTTAGAGCTATAATACCAACCAGAGATTTAGTAAAGAGGATTTAGACTATTTTTTATTAAAGCTGAGTGGGTATAAAACGTGTCAAGTCAAAAATGATGAATGCCGCTAGAAATGTGCTTGGGTTTCTTTCTAGAATCTGTTGTTTAAAAGAAGAGACTTTAAACAATATTGATGGTCCTAAAAAAACTCCACGGGTTTCTTTTTTCGTCCATCCCCAGAAAATTTTGGCTCCAAAAAGTTTGTCTGAAAACTTCACATCTTCATTGTATCAACTCAGTTTAAAAAGCACAAAAACATTTCTTGATTCGGAGGGACATTTTCGAACTACCCGACGCTTTCGATGGACGATTAACCCTTAAGCTACCAAACTTCTAAACAAGAGGCATTATGAATACTGGTAACTCATCAAGATTTTGTTTATAGGAATCAGTCGAAGTTATTCTTAAAATTGCACGGTGGAATATTGACAGCAATTAAACTGACAACGTCCCTTATAAGAATATTATGTCTGTTTAAATCATTTGAAAGAAATGGATACGACTGCGGAGAGTTTACTTTGAAATCGTTCAGAGAAACCGTAATGACGCTTTTGAATAAAACCAAGTGATTGTCTTTTTAAGTCTACTGTAATAAACGAAATTAAACTTGAACACTTTTTGACGATCACGTGGTTCGGAGAGAGAATCTTCATACTAATCAAGTGTTCCATTTCTGCGAGATAAAGCGGGTTATCAAGAGAATGGAAACACCGTTCAATAAAGTACGAGAGCTATGGTATCAGCATATCACGAAGACGACATCATCGGCGAGCCGATATATATAATATATATATAATGTACGGCATATATAATATATATAATATACGTATATGATATATTTAATATACGGTGAAGTACGAATTTCAGCTTCCACTCAGTTGCAATGCTGTCGAAATTCAATTAGCTGGTGTGGAATTAATGTGCAAAATAACGAATCTGAGTAACTTGTAGAAACGTATAATAATAGGAACGGGGCTTGCCTGTGAATCTGATATTATATCGGTAAAATTGTCGGTGTGCGACGAGGCACAATATCAAACATTATTGCGCGATACATAAATAAACAAATTTTCAAAATGTATAAAGTGCTGACACTGCAAAATATGTCGGATAGGTAAAGGCGGAACCTCGTACGCATTTACAACGAGCACCTAAGGCTTTAGTTCAGACAATAACAGCAGAGAAGAATACAAAACGTTATGATCCTGTTTCAGTAAAAATAGTTCCTCGGAAGCTTAATAAAGTTAGTATTTTTGGTCATGTTGCAATCCAGACGTGATTTATTAGTGACATCATTGAAAGTAAACTTTTCAGATGGTACCACGAAAATATAAACGACTGGTAGAGGATATTCTTCGCAAGCATCTTCCGAGGCATACTCATTATCCCGACTACTTTGTTTCCACTGTCTAACATGGCGGTGTGTCTGCGACGTTGTAGAGGGCTACTTCTTAGCAATCCCTAAGGTCCTAAATTTTTCTTTAGTGTCATGTGATGTCTGAAATCTGAGAAATCATTTTAGCGGACCACATGAACTCTATGGTGCACGCAATATTCCCTACTGACCATACATGTTCCCAAGACGATAATGCACTCATGCATAGTGTGAGACATGTCAACATGTGGATTAAAGAGCATAAGGATGAGGTACAACACTATCTGGACCTCCCCAAAAGCAAGATTTGAACGTTCTTGAACATTTGTGGGAACCTACGGAGAGAAATGTTCACTTTCTCCCCCTCCAACACCATTGGAAAGGTTAAGGTGTAGGTTGCAGGAGGAGTGAAACTAAACTCCAGTGTCTTATACTCATGACTCATACCACTATCTTACGACGAATTAATGCAGTTTGACAAGCCAAATGTTCAATATAAAAAATAATAAACGGATGTGGAGAAATGTCTAATGTTTTCAATTTTTAATAGTTCCCTGTATCTGGAGCTAATGTCTGATATAACATGATTTGTACTTACCTAAACCTTTATTAAACGGTTTGTACTCTATGATTCAGAGTTTCCCCTGCCTTACATACCGAGTCATGAGTTAAAAGGAATATATTAAGTTATGATAAAGAAGTCCGCTGTTTTACAGAGCCTCATTACTAACAACACAAGCAAGGCTAGATATCGCGGGTTGCCAGTCATTGCTTGGTTCCTTGGAAAATACTTTTGTAGAGGCAAAATCTGTTTTACGATTTCTTTTATCTGATCTAGATAGCAGAAGATGGAAAATAACCACTGGAGAAAATGCTTAAAATGTATGCACTCTTTGAGTAAATCGAGTTGAGCAATTTGTAATCCCTGATAATGTGTATTTAACATAACAAAATCAAGCTAGTCTCCGTAGGCTTTCAAATAATCAATGAATCACAATGCTACATGATATAATTTCCTGAAAAATAAGTTCCACTTGGAATAAATAAAGTCCATTCCACTCAGGACATCAGGGAATGCTTTCACTACAGATAAAAGCATTAATGCGTGATCCTGTATTTTATGGCAACTGAAAAGTGTCTAGATAAGCTGAAGGGGAATCCTTAAAAAAATGGTGTCGAAATTTCTTTATAAGCCAATGTAAAGGAACTACAGAGATTTTGCTCAAAAACTACCAGAATGCATTATGGATGCATTATGTCTTTTGGGATTTATAGCATTGACTCATATAAACATCTATTTTAAGAAATTTAGATCCATAATCTTCCTCGATATTATAAAAGAAAATAGGACACATTAATCTTTTCATAATTTATTGTCAGATTTTTTTTAAAAATGCAATAAGTCCATAATCAAATGCACTGAGCAAAAACCACGTGAATGTATATTTTACGGTATTATAATCTTTGAAAGATATTTATTAGCTAGAAGAGTTAAATTTTATGTTTCAGTAAATTTTAGGAAAAAATTGTTAATTTTAAAAGTTAATATGACTTTTCTCGAAACTGAAGAGTATAATATACTAGATAACTTATCAATCTCCAATCTCAAGCTGTAAGTTAAGCATAATATACTAGATATAGTTATCAATCTCCAGTCTGAAGTTATACAGTTTACTACAAGTAGGAATATTTCTATAATCAAATCCAGGAGTCCTAAATAAAAAAATAAAAAAATCTGAGTGCACTGGTATCGAAATGTTTGTTTCAGCTGTTAGGTTTTGGTCAGTAACAGTAATAAGTAACATTAACAAAATATTTTCGTTAATCTTAAGTAGAATGTTTTTTTCTGTATTCGGAGTATTAGAGCATGTTCTTCTAAAAACTAATTTACGGACTGAAGTTTTTAATCCGAAGCGTCATTAACTTAAAAAAAATAAAACAAAAACCTGTATCCTATTAAGTATTTTCGCCACTGAGTATTTAATTTTTTACTCTAGGGTGAAAATGAACATATTTTGCTAAAATCTTTTCAATGACATATGTAGTTAATTATTTCTTCTTATTCCGGAAAATACAGTAAAACGAAACAAAAGTAAAGAAACAAAGTCATTAAGTGTATTTAACTGTAGTAGGAAAGCGCTAGAAAGACCTAAACTAACATTTTCCTCGCATTAATTTGGCTTTATTCACAAATAAAATTGTTACGATAAATGAGGATTAATTCCTAAACACAGTAAAGCTTGAAAGAAAATTGATGGCATCTACTAATGGGAAAGAAAATATATAAATCTTTCTAAGATCTAAAGCTGGGTCTCGAATGAATTTCAAGGCATAATGAATTATTTTGGGATCGAGGCTGTTATCAATAAAGGGAAAATTTAATAAAAAAATGGAAATATTTCACTTTTATTTCGGAAATGTCAACTGGAAAAAAAAGTCTTTCACTTTAGACGGTATTCCGTAGTTTAAACAGGCTTTTTTTTCATCCTGATTCAGCATTGGATAATACGGGAAAATGACTTGAAGTTACTTCGAAGAATATACCAGAAATTACATTATGACTAGATTGTAAATATTTTCAGTCCTGTACTCTTTAATTTGTTTATATATATATATATATATATATATATATATATACCTTTAAATTTTTTAAGACTTGTTAGCAGATTAAATCCTCTATGGCATAAAGTGAACTGCCTCAAACATGATTTTAGGCATTTCTCTCGACCATCTGTCGGTAGAATGTGACTAGCTTCACTTGATTCAGAGCATGAAATTACAATGGGAAGGTACGAAATTTAACTTAATAACGTTACAAACATGCATAACGAAGTTCCAATTTAATAGTATATTTGAACACAAGTTTAACTCTTTTAATATCTATTAACATTGTTGTTGACTACTTGAAGAATCAGATTTAACGAATAGTTTTTCATATAGAATGTGTTCACGATGACCATCACTAGATTTAAATAAAAACTCCACAGAAAAGAAGTTACGAGAGCTCAGTAAGCGACAACCATATTTTATTACAAATATTGTTAGAATGACTAATTCTTAAAACTCGTAACTCATAAAACACGTAACCAGGACAACAACGAGATCTCATAAAAGAGCTCCCTCTGGCGATCACAGTAAACTATCGTATCATCCTGGGCCCCGATGACCAGGTCATCAGTTCAATGATAAACACTTTTCACAAATCGTTAAACAATATGAAAGTAGTACAGTAGTATAGTATGAAATATCAAGATGAAACTTTTAAATTTTAACAATAGCAACAAATAAAGCACTACTTACTTATTAAATTATTAAAATCGTTTGGACACTAGATTATACTAAAATGACAGGAAGAAAACAAAAAAAACAAACAAAACCATTAATGTTCATCAACAGGCAGTCTGACCAATTTGTGTATTGGCCTCCGTAGTTCACATGAAGCAGTTTTTAAGTTCACAGCTCTCACTCTTGCATCAGTTCCTTTGAACACTTCAATCACTCTTGCCATTTTCCACTTCATTGGTGGGAAGTTATCCTCCTTAATCAAAACTAAATCATTAACGTGCAAATCTTCACATGGTTTCCTCCATTTGTTCTGTAATTGCGTTAAATAATCTTTCGACCAAGATTTCCAGAAAGATTGAGAAATCTGCGAAATTAGTTTCCATCTTTCTCGGATGGAGATTTTCTCTTCTGTATGATCGGGCTCAGGAAATGCCTTGAGCTCGGCGCAAATGAGGAAGTGACCCGGTGTATTTACAGAATAGGCGTCTGGATCTTCAGATGTCGCAACCAAAGGTCGGGAATTCAACACCGCTTCAATCTCTGCCAGAATTGTACAGAACTCTTCCTATGTGAGGATCTGGGATCCTATTACCCGTCTCATATGGAATTTTACACTTTTCACGGCTGCCTCCCATAGGCCTCCGAAATTGGGAGCAGAGGGAACATTAAGTTTTCAATTTACTCCTTCCTCGGCTAGGTAACTAGCTACCTGTTTGGAACACTTTTTAAAATAATTTCTTGCACCGATGTAATTTTTGCCACAATCGCTATAAATTTCAATGGGCTTTCCCCTACGTGCAATAAACCGTTTAATTGCTGCAATGCACGAGTCTGCACTAAGATCACTGACGAGCTCCAAGTGCATCGTCTTGGTGGTAAAACACACGAATAAACACATGAACATTTTCTGGGGTTTAACTCCTCTTCCACGACGAGGGCAAACTAGGAACGGTCCAGCGTAATCTGTTTCACATTTTAGGAATGCTCGTCCAGGAGTCACTCTTGCGGATGGTAAATCCGCCATTATTTGCTTTGCAAAATCGAGATGATACCTGGCACAGTTCACACAATTTCTTAATTCTTTACAGATGACAGATTTCAGTCCTGTGATCCAGTATTTCTGCTTGATAGCAGAACTTATTAATTGAGCACCTCCATGTAAATACGTGAAATGGAAATGTCTCACTATCATATTTGTTATAGGATGTTTTTTCGGAAGAATTAATGGATGTTTCACACTCGTTGCCAAATTAGAGTTCTTCAGTCACCCACCAACAAGAAGTAAACCACCATCGTCAAGAAACGGATTCAGTTGCAGTAATTTACTGGTTTTTAAGATCTTTTCACCCTTTAATGTCACAATTTCTGTATAATACTCAGTTTCTTGGACTAACTTTATTATTCGATCATGAGACTCTCGTAACTCTCTAGCTTCTATAAAAGAAGATGACACTTTATTCCCTCTTATATTTCTAATAAATCGTAAGCACCATGCAACAACTCTTTGCAGCTTACTCCAGACAGAAATATTTTCCCAGATCTGTTCAATTGATTCCAATTTGACAACAAAACTCTTCACTGGACACCCTCTTTGCTCTTTCGAAATTTCTGACTCATCAACATTCGGCGATCTCTTAACCAACTGCTCAAGCCTACACTCATACTCCTTTTCAAGCCAATCTGGACCTAACTACCATCTTTTATTCAACACTAAATTCTCAGCAGAAATGCCTCTAGTCAGTAAATCTGCTGGGTTATCTTCGGACGGACAATAACACCAATTGCTCGGGCTAGATTTCTCTTGAATTTCTAAAACACGATTAGCAACGAATTGTTTCCACCTGTTTGCACTTCCTCTGACCCAATACAATGCAATTTGGGAATCACTCCAAAACACCGTTTGCTCTATCATATTTTTAAAAGCACTGCTAACATAGTTTCCAATTCTAACACCAATCACAAGAGCCATCAACTATAATCTAGGTAATGTTAATTTCTTTAGTGGAGCTACTCTACTTTTTGACGTAATGAAGGATACTCTGTAATTTCCACTTTTATCCCGATATCTAAAATAAACAACAGCTCCGTACGCACTTGGTGAGGCATCGCAAAATACATGCATCTCCACCTGCTTATCCTGACAATCCAACAAACAATTCCTCGGAAGGGTAACGGCATTTAATTTATTAACTTCATCACACCAATTCATCCATTTTTCCCTCAATTCCACTGGTAATTCTTCATCCCAATCAATTGCTCTTTCCCATATCTCTTGTAATAACAACTTAATCGGAACAACAAATGGGGAAATGAAACCTACGGGATCGAAGATTCTTGCTGCAGTTTGTAATACGCATCTTTTACAATTTTTTAGTGACTTCCAGCAATCTAACAAACCTTTTATCTCCAAAAACAACACATCTTTCTCAGGATTCCAATTCACCCCTAAAACTTTCATCTGGTAAGTATTTAATTTTTCGATTTCACTAAGTCCGTTCTCAGTCCATAGTTTTTCTAAGTCTGTATTGTTAGATCTCAGTTTTCTCAAATTAAAACCACCGCTCTATAAAATTGACACAGCATCCGATGACAATTCAAATGCCTCTCTCACACTATTTGCTCCAAAATATAAATCGTCGACATAGAGCGCAGAATTTAGTATCTCAACTGACTTAGATTTATTTTTCTCATTGTTTAATGTGATGCTTGATCGTGGCGCTTGAAATGAAAGGGGATGTTTTATACCCAAAAGGAAGTCTTTTCATTCTCATAATTTTACACTCCTCACTAGGGTTATCTGAATACCAAAGAAATTTTAAGAAATTTCTATCACTTTCTGAAATACTAATCATTAAAAATGCCCTCTCAATGTCAGCGTTAAATGCTATTTTGAATTTACGAAAATTTAAAATCCCATCAAGGATATTAGGGTTTAAGTTTGGGCCAGTTTGCAGACAATCATTTAAAGAAAGATTTCCCTTAGATTTTGAACTGCAGTTAAAAAATACTCGTACCTCTGTTGTTTCCTTTTCTCCCCTAACAACTGCTCGGTGAGGCATGAAATATTCACATTTATCTCTTTTACATTCCTCAATAACCCCTTTCATTTCCTGATCATTTATTATTTCTTTATACTATTTAGCAACCCATTCATTTTTTGAAAAACCCTTATGCAACTCATCAAAACGCTTTTTAGCTAAAAAATAATTACCTCCTAATTCATCATAAGTAATTTTCCACAATAAACCTGTTTAATATCTCCCGTTCACGAATTTTAAGTTCATTTCAAATTGATTTATAACCGCCTCATCAACCTTATTTATTTCTTCTCTTTCTTTAATGCCCAGAGCTTCGAGATCCCAGAACACTTGAACATCTGCTGCAGTTCCGCAGAAATTTGTTGACACTGTAATCTTAAAGGCAGATCTATTATCTTGTTGAGTTCCTTGTAACGCAAAGCCGAAAAGCGTCGGTATGCAAGTAATAGTTTCATCTATTTTCTGAAATGCGGAACTATCAACCACTTGCCAAAACACATCAGCACCGATTAGAAGATCGATGTTTATGTTATTTTCGCAACAGTCAGCTAAAACCAATCCCCGCGAATTCATGATACACTGCACATCTAAACTTGGGACCGAAATTGGGGCAGCTGTATTAGTGTCTGCGATTAATATTTCGAATCTAATAAATTTATTAGGATCATACCTACTTGTTAAATTAATTTCAGCAACGTCATAACTTTTCTCATTCGGTCTTGCTGAGCCAAAGGAAAAAACTGATAATTTTACTTTCCTGATTGGTTTTAACTTCAAGCAATCAGCTAAAGATCTCGTGCACCAACTCCTTTCTGAACCATTATCACACAAAACACTAATTAATTTATTGAATTTTGACTTATCTTTGGAATTACGTGCCTATACACTACATGTGAATAATAGTACAGTGGACATTTTAAAGTTTGACACAGAAGCATTACACTGAGTGGGAACGGCCTCATCTGTCTTAGGAGGAGTTCTGTTTCCATTAGGGCCTGTTCACATAGGAGTCCGTGGCGTAGCGTTAAGGGAAAGATGACGTTGAGACGAAAATAAACCAATCATAGGAGATAAAAATTTCATTGCTAATCGTTTGGAGGTCTATGATTGGTTTATTTTCGTCTCAACGTCATCATTTCCTTAACGCAACGCAACGCAACGCAACGCAACGGACTCCTATGTGAACTGGCCCTTACGCCCTCTAGGAAAATGTATCATTTGATTTTGCGGTTTCCCACAAAAGCAATTTTTTGCCCTACATTTTTTTGCACTACGATCAGGAGAGAAACATTTATAACATAAGTTATTATTTTTTACAATTTCTACTCGCTCATAAACATATAACATTTTAAAACTGGAGCAAGCAAATAACTTATGAGTTTCATTTGATTTACATAAAATACACTTTGAGATTTTCACCCCAGATACATACACATTTGAAAAATTTCTAGAACTATTGTTACGATATTTGTTCACATAATTTGTTTCTCCTCTTTTATTTTCAGCACCTGAAAATAATGATTTGGTGAAAAAAGATTCTGGTTTCTGTTTACCCTTTGATGACAAATAAATATCGCATTCTCGCCCCAATGTTTGGGGTCTAAAATTTTTTTCACCTTCTTTAACAGCAATATGGGTCTTTAATTCCCGGTCTAGTTCAGAAAAAAGCTTATCGGAAACCACGAGCTCACACAATGAGTTAAAAAAATAACCAATTGGCAAAACTATTCAAAATTAGCACTTAACCTTGACGCATATTGTACAAAATTTTCTTTTGGCGATTTTTGCGCATCACGGAAAAGATTGAAGCACTCTTGGGGAGTCGGTTGGAATTCCTTTAAAATTAAGACTTAAAGTTTATTATAGTTATATCTTCTTCCTTTACATATATCATTAAATTTGTAACCCTTTCTCGTTAAATATTTAATAGAATTTCTGCTTTTAAATCTTCCGGTACATTTTTTGTTCTAAAAGATTTTTCAATTGATTGAAAAAATAGGTTGAATGACTCTGCATTAGTGGGCACTGGAATTGTTAAAGTTTTTACACTTTTGATTAAACTTTCTGTACTCCGGTTTGAAGAATCTGACTCAAAATTTTGACTTTATGTTAATTCCTTTGTAAGGTTAGCTAACTTTAATTGCTTTTCTAGTTGTGAGAGTTTTATTGTCTCCAACTGCAATTTGATTTCCTTATCTAATTAAAGTTTTTTCTTCTCCCCTAATATATTTGCTATCACATTTTTCACGAACTCAGCATCACATTTAAAAATCTCTGAATTCTCTATTAAATTTTTCGGTACTTTAGGATTATTCCGTCGACCTGTGAACTCTCGCGAAAATGCGAAAATCCTTTGGCGCCATCATAATGAAAAGCAATTTCCAAAATGGAGGGCTCAAAACTCCCGTTTGTGACTGCCCTCCGGTTTATTTACTGCTGGTCGCATGTATTAACATCAATTGAATGGGGAGAAAAACAGCTGGATTTGACAGAAAAGACAATTGTTGATTGGAGCAATTATATGAGGGAAGTGTGCACTCATAGCCTTCTACAACATGATTCGAAACAAATAGGAGGTCCGAAAAAAATTGTAGAGATAGATGAGAGCCTTTTTACAAAGCGCAAAAACCAAGTCGGTCGTTATTGGCGCATAAGCTACCTTTTGGCGATAATATCAGGTTTGGCGAAAATGAATCGGGTTTGGGGAAAATGGTCGACGGGATAATCCGAAAGTACCAATTCTTCAAAGTAATTACTTTGGCGCCAATTGGAACATCTAAACCTAATTCCTCCGCTACAAGTTTCAACTCGTCCTTTTTAAGCGATTTGATATCCATTTTAACACAACAACTCTCAAGAAACTAATTTTAGCACCAACAGTAAAAATACGAAACTCAATATCAAAAAATTTAAAACTCACCAACTTGAAGAAACTCACCATTTATCTCACACGAAGCCTACCTTCAAATACACTTGTAAGTCAAAATATTAAGCTCCAAATACTCCACATTCCTGACACCAAAAATGTTCACGATGACCATCACTAGATTTAAATAAAAACTCCACAGAAAAGAAGTTACGAGAGCTCAGTAAGCGACAACCACATTTTATTACAAATATTGTTAGAATGACTAACTCTTAAAACACGTAACTCATAAAACACGTATCCAGGACAACAACGAGATCTCACAAAAGAGCTCCCTTTGGCGATCACAGTAAACTATCGTAACAGAATGGAATATGCTTAAAGAAAAGTTAGGCTTACTTTTGTTCCAAAGATTATAGACAACGTTGCAAACTAGTGGCTAAATAACTTCACACACTTGAGTAAATACTGTAGACTAGCATTTTTATCACTTTTTAATGATGTCCGAATGTAATAACATGTTGACTACATGTAACAGAATATGAAATAAAAGAACAGCGACTTCAAATCAAATGCGAAATTTTTTTAAACCCAACATT
Source organism: Dolomedes plantarius (assembly GCA_907164885.2). Taxonomy (NCBI): domain Eukaryota; kingdom Metazoa; phylum Arthropoda; class Arachnida; order Araneae; family Dolomedidae; genus Dolomedes; species Dolomedes plantarius. The sequence goes on from OU015491.1 coordinate 105,816,713, forward strand.
GTTCTCACTTTCCGTATAAACGCGTAGTTTCTCTAGTCGTACCGTTCCCCCATCTAGTGTCAAAATCTGTCACTATTCCGTTTCCGACGATTGTATTTTATGGAACACTAATTAAAATGGATCCAAAAAATTTCTTACTATATTTTGAGTTTATTTTACCTTATGACAAAGGGGCTGGGGTGCCTTGAGTGGATGACAGATCTGTACTGTTTGTCCGGCATCCTCCAGCCCCACAGCAATGGAAAATGCCACCGAACTTGGGAAATTAACCCTCTACTGCGTATTCAGGCTCTTGCTACGTAGTGACTGGTCTTCAGGTGTATCATGGAAGATGGACCTTAATGGTCTGGGGGTCCGAGGTGTCAAACTCAAAGGTTACCTTATGACAATGATTTACGATGGAAGAAGTTAAGGATAGCGCTGAAAATGCAAAGTGAACTGCATAATGGTTCTAGGTCTTTGTTTATAGCATAAGCTTTGAAACTGTGTTCAGTACATAAATTGAGTCTTTTTTTAAACCAGTTTTCACAATTTAGTGCAAACATATAATGTTTAAACCATAGATACATTTTTCGGGGATAATGAGGGCTTGGTAACTTATTTCTTGGGTCTCCGGTATGTCATTGAAGGGCAAGAAGACTCGCTAGCCAGAAAAAATATTCGGAACTACTGCTCTAAGTAAGAACGAATCCAGTTCTGGAATGAGATTGAAAAAGGTGCTGGAAATGCACGAATGGATCTCGATCTATCAATTAAACAAAATTATATGCTGTTACTATATTAGAAGTATGCTTAAAAATTTGTTAAATAAAATATTACGCAGCAACAAAATTTGGCGTGTTCCTCTGTATGACCTGTTTTACTGAAAGCATTCGCAGACATTATATGGCGGCAGTGTTAAAACACATGAAAACATTTCATGATGATTTTCCTCTTATGTCCTATCGTAATACAGGATGGTAAAAAAACTTAGCCGATATATAGACCTCTAGCGGTCGTTCCGTTCAGCCGATCGAGATGAGATTTCTGATATAGTCGTTCAGAAGCATGAGCTCAGGATTTTGTGGGCAGCAACAAAGTGGCGCACACAGTTACGATTATAGGTACAGAAGCTCGAAATTTTCGAATGACAACGCCCACTTTTTCCCGTCGCAAAATGCTCAGTGCATGCGAAAACCCTAAATAGCGTTTAAACGGAACGTGTATATAAAAAAAACGGACGCGTTATGCACTCACAAAAAACAGCTCTGCGAACGGCATACAAAGGCGCGATCGGGGTGCACGGAGGAAATTTGCATATGACTGATGCAAGACACCAATCACTGATGACAACACAGAACGGACAAAAGAAAACTTTTGTTTGTATTACGCATTTTCCACATGGGTGCCATCATCTTGTTTTTGTTAGCCGTTCGCATAGCTGTTTTTTGTGCGTGCATAATGCGTCCATTTTTTTTGTGATACACGTATCGTTCCAACGATCTTTTGGATTTTCGCATGTGCTGAGCATTTTGGGACGGGAAAACGTGGGCGTTGCCATTCGAAAATTTCAAGTTTCTATACCTATAACCGTAACAATGCGTGCCAATTTGTTGCCGTTCACAGAATTCTGAGCTCATACCTCTGAATATCTATATCTGAAATCTTATCTCGATTGGTTGAACGGAACAGCCGCTAGAGGTATATATATCGGAAAAGTTTTTTTTATGACCACCCTGTATTTCGTAGAACCGATAATTATAGAAACTGTTCAGTCATTTAGCTTCCTTATCAAATATCTTACTGGATTACAAGAACCAAAAATCACACCCGTTGTGTAGTCGAGGGTTGGCTATGTCACGCACTGTTTTGGTTTTATAACTTGCCCTTTTTGGTTACCTAAAATTTTTAACTCGTTCACATAGTAAGCGCTATTAAAAAATAGACCCCTCAGAGAAGTCAAATCCATTGTGCGGAAACCACTCGATGGAAAATTTTATAAACTTTGATCCACAATCTACTTAAAGTTATTTTAAGACCCAAAATGTCCCACCAAAGATTAGTTATTCCCTTTTTCAGGCAAGCCCAAGTGAGTTACAATCCTTTCAAACTTTGAGCAATATAAACTGATAAACTTTATTCTCTTCAATATGTCCTTGACTTACGACCTAAATATTTGATACTAGATTATAGCTAAGAAATAAGTTTAAGCCTCGTCAGTAGTATTATTTTACTCCATGAATGTCATCGAAGAAGCTTATAGAATGACCTTTAATATTATTTGTTAGCTTATGTCCTAAAAACCAACATGAACTACTGCTATGATAGTGTTGAGATCAATTGTGGCATCATTTTATCAGAAGCCCCAGCATTGGGTTTCATCATTATTTTTCTCCACCTTACGGTGGAACTGAGTCATTATTATTCATACAATAGACCAGGCTTTGAATTTTTGATTCATCAAATATCTAGTACTGCTGTAACAAACGCTGAAAATTTCAGCCATAATTGTTTATGTTGGAAGTCTGAGTTTGGCATAATTTTTTAGCATCTGTAGATTTGAGTTTGGTCAATTTATTTAAAATTTTTTTCTAGATTCGAATCACTGTTCAAATTTAGAATTTTAAATTCTACCCACAGAAATTGGAGTTTCCTCTCTTAAAATGGATTTTGGGTCACTCTATGGTCTTACAAAAGCACTGAAAATACCCGAGCTTTATTAATGATGGGTAATTCAACAAATTTAAAACCGCTATTACGAGTACTTTAACGTATATTACTGTGATAGTTTGAAATAGTTTTTAACTTTATTTTCATGAATTACAACCCAAGATATTTTTAAAAAAAGAAGTTTTTTTAAAAATGTGATACCTAATATTTTATTACCTGCAAATACACATACAAAATTTTAATATCTATTTTATTCATGAACATTTAACATGGCTACTTATCCCGTCCTCTAATTTGAAATATTTTTTAAATTTTATAATATATTTTCCTTATTCTAAAAGTTTGATCAGCACGATAAACTAAATAAAAAGCAATTAATTAAAAATAAATGTAGAAATTGGTTTAATGATTTTACCCTGTACGTTATATGTTAAATGAAAAAAAGAGTTCTAAAATGTTATAAATATTCTGTTCAATGTAGTTGCTTTAAAAAATAAATCATTATTTGAAAATTTAGAAAGGAATATGACATTATTTTCAGAAGTTATACATAACTCCATAATTTCTCTCTGACACTTTTTTCTTTCTATTATCCTAATTCCTCATTAACTAGTTCTATATATACGAGTTAATTTTCAAAACTTTTGGGTGTGAAACATCCCTTAAGTGATGTGACTGGGCCTTACGTATATTTTAAAGAGCAGACGTATAGGAAAACAAAATTAAAACAGGTTGAAAGTATCTGATTCTGCGTGGGCTCCATATGTTTGGGCCTAAAATGTAAAGCAATGCTTCATGAAATTCAAATGCTCTGTCATATATTTCTGTAGAGTTTAGCTTTCAGAACTGTCGAATATAGTAAAACTAAGTGAGCTTCTGTTTCTTATTGTCATTTATAAGTTTTCATAGTTTATATCATCTACAAGTTCGAAAGGCGCTCAAAATCAAACGATAAAGGAAAATTCATTAATCTCCTTTAAATATCTATAAAGTAAGCCTTTATACATAAGCAGTATTCATTGTATGGACCTTATTTTAAATGATTATCATTTCTGCCTCTCCTTTCATAAGATATTTAATTTTTTTTCCAGTACGGGAGTTTTTATAAATTTAATCGATTAGGAGGAAATTATACATTACTTTCAACACGATTTTTCATTTTAAAAGTATATATATATATATATATATATATATATATATATATATTCACTGCTGGCCACTGTAATTGCAACACCCTGAAGGAAACATGCAAATAACATGAAAATTACAACATGCATTAGCGGAGGTGAGATATGCAAATGATTAGAATTTCAGCGCAGACGCACATCACGCGCGCCTGTGGCGCCACTTCAAAGCGCTATTTTAAGGCTTGGAGATTTCGACGATTTCAAGTTCGGCAATTGTGTTTTTCTTGTGGTTTTTTTCAAAAAAACGATCAATTATGCCTCGTCGAAAACAGCGATCATCTTTTGATCAAGTATCCGAGATCGACAGAGGAAGGACAGTGGCCTACCGAGATTGTGGATTATCTTTCAGAGAAATCGGTAGTCGTGTTGGACGAAACCAAACAACTGTAATGCGGATATGTGATCGTTGGATGCAGGAGGGTACGACGGACCGGCGTGTTCGATCGCATCCACCTCAGCGCACCACTTCACGTGATGACAGGCAAATTGTGCGCATGGCAGTGACGGATCGCTCAGTCACATCACGAACCATAGCACAGCACATGCAGTCTGTAACGCATCATCCAGTGTCTGCGCGTACCATTCGACGCCGTTTACAGCAGAGTGGTCTGTCCGCAAGACGTCCATTGCTTTGTCTACCCTTGACGCAGAACCACAGACGTCTCCGCCGCCAATGGTGCGATGACAGAAGGATGTGGACGGCAGAATGGAATGAAATTGTCTTTACTGACGAGTCACGCTTCTGTCTGCAACACCACGATGGTCGCATTCGAGTCTGGAGACACCGTGAAGAGAGGATGCTGAACAGCTGCGTTATGCACCGCCACACTGGTCCTGCACCGGGTATTATGGTATGGGGCGGTATTGGATATCACTCTCGCACACCTCTAGTACGCATTGCCGGTACTTTAAACAGCCGAGCTTTTAACATCTCCGAGGTGTTGGAGCCAGTTGTCCTTCCTTAACTTCAGGGCTTGCCCACAGCCATATTTCAACAGGATAATGCGCGACCACACGTGGCACGTATTGTCCAACGGTTCTTCGTCAATCGCCAGATTGAATTGCTTCCCTGGCCGCCTCGCTCTCCGGATCTTTCGCCGATAGAAAACATGTGGTCCATGGTTGCTCTACGATTGACCCAGATTCCATCCCCAGCTGCCACAGAAGATCAACATTGGCAACGTGTGGAAGCTGCTTGGTCTGCTGTACCCCAAGAACTCATCCAAAGTCTCTTTGAATCAATACCCAGGCGTGTGGCAGCGGTGATCTCCAACAATGGCGGCTACTCTGGCTACTGATTTTGGCAGGAACCACACTTCACAGAAGTCTATAAATTTAATCATTTAATACTTGGTCAACATGTTATCTACAAAATAAATTTTGTTGTGATATCTCTTGTCTTTCTTGGTGTTGCAATTTGGGTGGCCAGCAGTGTGTATATATATATATATATATATATATATATATATATATATATATATATATATATATATATATATATAAAGAGCTCGTCTGCTTGTTTGTCCGCTATAGAATCATAGACTGTTTCACCCACCGGGACCAAATTCGGCACAGTGAATGTTTAGGACCCGAAAAACTTAAAACAGCAAAAACGAAATTTGGGGCTCAATTAGTTTTTTTTAAATTAAGTTTTTAATGATTTTTTTGTGCCGCTAAGAGGTGCGCGTACCACCCGTGGATAAAGCTCAGTCACCACAACCAGCTGATCTAGGGGTGACGGTGGGGGGTCAAATTCCAATGCGCGGGAGGAAGAGGATTGGGAATGACCTTTGGCTCTGGCTCTCCAAATAAACACAACTTTCCTGGCTCTGCTTTGTGAAATCTGCAGATGATTTTTATTACACATATCGTTTATATATGACGTCACATTCGTTTTCATGCGGAAAGTGATGCAGCGATTTTTTTAACGGATTTTTAAACGGAAGACGTTCTTAAAAAGTATAAAGAAATAAATGCATCTGGATGTTTATCTATAATTAACATAAAGGTGAAAAACTAATAATGGCACCTAAGAAACGTGCTTCGTTTAGAAAGTCTTGTGATGCGAAACGAAAACGATTTCACGCTGATAGAAAAAGACATGCTCAAAGTAGATATCGTGCCATGAATGCTGAGGAGTGGAGTTTATGTGCATTTCACTATAATCCAGAATGTAATTATGCATCTGCTAATGAAACAAGTATTGGATCCATGTCGAAAATATGTGACAGCTATGGTGCTAAAAAGTGGTCTAGAGAATTCCCAGAAATGTGTTGCAGTAATGGGAAAGTACAATTGCCTGCAATTCCAGAACCACCCAAGCCTTTGAGAACATTACTCACAGGTAATACATCTGATTCAAAATATTTCTTACAAAACATAAAAGATTGAGGAAAATAGGCTTCATGGGGAATCCCGCCTTACTTTGATTAAATAAAGGGGATAACGCATCTTACACTTTGCCTCTTTGGTGATGTGGAAAAAAGTGCATTTTTAAGGGAAAAATAAATAATAAAGGCAAGTGTAAATTATAAAACTTATTTCTAATTAAACAGTGGATCAAACAAATCTAATTAAACAGTATCTAACAAATATATTTAAATAGCAAACTTATTCAATCCAAACGTGTGAATCCCGCAACACGGTGTTATTAATCTATATATATAAAAGAGCTTGTCTGTTTGTTTGTCCGCTATAGAATCATAGACTGTTTCACCCACCGGGACCAAATTCGGCACAGTTAATGTTTAGGACCCGAGAAACTTAAATCAGGAAAAACGAAATTTGGGGCTCAATTAGTTTTTTTAAAAATTTATTTTTTAATGATTTTTGCGCCCCTAAGCGCACCTCTTAAATGTGGATACAGCCTCTTCACCACAATCAGTCAAATTCGATACGGGGGGGGAAAGAGGTTTCTTCTGAGGGGTGATCTGGAACTAGTTTGAGAGTTGGTCTGGGGGTGACGGGAGGGGGGGAGGGCGAAGTGTTTATTTTATTTTTCTTACGTTTCGTGGAGTCGTTTGTCTAAAAAGGTTGAGAACCGCTGCTTTAGACAATTTTAGACAATGGCGTTCAAACTAATAGAACTTAATAAAATTTGGAAGAAAAGGAAGAAAAAAAGAAAAATTAAATGTGTCCCATGGCCAGTTTTTGGAAGCCTTCTGTTGATCTAAATATATTAATCGTTTGAGGATCATAAAATGGGAAGAAGTTTAAGAGTTCTACAGGTTTTCCACCTAAGTTCGCGAAACAGAGTTAACGTACGATATGTATTTGAATCACTTAGATAAATCTTTTAGAGTTTTGAGGTTTTTTAAGCAGTGGGAGGAAAAACTCTTTAAACAGAGAAACATAACGACACAAAACTTTCATTCCGAACTATTGGTCCATTAGTTATATTACGGCATAAGAAAATTAATGAAATTATTTTTAAAGAATGATTGCCCAGGTAGATATATAGATATAAAATTTTTCATGCTTTCCATCAAAAAAATACTGGGCTGCACTCCCCGTTCTTCGTGTTCATCTGGACAGACAGAATGCGCTTAGCGCGTTTCTACTGAAATGATGTACAAACAATAAGAAAGAAACTTTCAGCCTAGGATTCATGCGAAATCCCGCCTTACTTTGATTAAATAAAGGGAATAGAGCAGATTGCACTTTACCTCTTGGTTGATGTAGAAAAAAGTTCGTCTCTTGGGTAATGTGAAAAAAAACTGCATTTTTAAGGGAAAAATAAAAAATAAAGGCAAATGTAAATTATAAAACTTATTTCTAATTAAACAGTGGATCAAACAAATCTAATTAAATCTAATTAAACACTATCTAGCAAATATAATTAAACAGTAATCTTATTCAATGCAAACGTGCGAATCACGCAACACTGTGTTATTAATTCTCAATAAAATCAGACATATAATCAGAAGAAGGTCCACAGCCTCAAATTTTCTTTTTTTCTTATTGTTTATATATCATTTCAGTAGAAACGCGCTAAGCGCATTCTGTCTGGCCAGATGAACATAAAGAGCGGGGGGTGCAGCCCAATATTTTTTTGATGGAATGCATGAAAAATTTTATATCTACATATCTATCCGGGCAACGCCGGGCAATAATGCTAGTTCTCAATAAAATCAGATGAAGGTCCGCAGGATCAAAGTTTCTTTCTTTCTTATTGCTTGTATATTATTTCAGTAGAAACGGACTAAGCGCATTCTGTCAGGGCAGATGAACATGAAGAGTGGGGGGTGCACCCCAGTAGTTTTTTGATGGAATGCAGGATAAATTTTATATCTATATATCTACCCGGGCAACGCCGGGCAATAATGCTAGTATATATATATATATATATATATATATATATATATATATATATATATATATATATATATATATATATATATATATATATATACAGGTGGAAAGAGGATATTTAGGAATAACATGAAATTCTTTATTAATATGGCATAGAACCATATATAGTATTTAATACCACCTGAATTCACTAAGGAATTGAATTATGCAAGTCACGAAAAGTGGTTAAGGAAATGTTATATCATTCTTTATGGATAAATCGTCAGTGTTCCTGTAGAGATGTTGTTGGTGGATATCGATTGCTGACTCTATTCTCTATAACAGACCACATCAGTTCGAAGATATTGAGGTTTAGTGTTTGTGCGGGCCAGATAAGACGTTTGACTTGGTCTTTATGTTCCTCAAACCACGACCTGACGCGTATAGCTGTATGGATTGAAGCATTATCATCATGGTGACCGCCATCTCCTGCAGGAAAATTAATTTGCACCATAGGATGGATCTGGTCGGCTAAAAGTTTGACATAATCCTTCCTAGTCAATCTCCCTTTCAGGGTTACAATAGATCCGTTTTGAAAACCATGAAATGGCCGCCGAAACCATGAGAAATTTCCCTCCATGTTTGACAGCTCGCGTGAGATAAGAATGATTAAACGCTTAGTGTTCTTCAGACATACGCACGTCCTGTTGCGGGGAACAAAGTGAACAATGATTCGTCTAATCAAATGTCATATTTCGACGTATCACTCGAACAGGATTTGTGCTCGTGGCCCCACTGTAGAGGATGTTTTGTATTCACCTCTGTTACAAGTGGCTTGGGAATTACTACTCTGCTGTAAATATTTTGTTTGTGAAGTTTTCTCTTACCTGTAATGGCTGATACTGGAGCCTGCAGATTCAGATGGAGCTCTACTGTCACTTTGACTGCAGTTGTCTTCTTTTTTGATGCCACAATCTACTTCAACACCCTTCAGTCTCGTTCACTTAGCTTTCCCTTTCGTTCACAATTCTGTTTCACATAGTATGTCTTTAGGTGCACTCTGTATGCCATCATGATTCGGTAAACACCCAAAACCATGGGGGATGTTGTAACAGACACTCCATTTAGACGAGCTTCAACAATTTGCCCTCTCTGCACAGTCTACAAGGTTTGACCTTTTGCGTTATCCCCTAAAGAGCCTGATGCCCATAGTTTCATTACTGCTACCATAGAGTAGAATAATGTATACGCTGTATTCTATAAAAAATGCCAGTCCCTAGACTTGATTTTTAAGGAATACGAAGCACTTTCATAAACACCACTAATATTGATATGTGTTTCCATTATTTTAATAACCACCTGTATATATATATATATATATATATATATATATATATATATATTTATTATATACTAGGGTTATACAGAAATGATTGGCACAACGGCTCTCATAACGAAAGTATACACGATGCGACAGTGAAAACCAGAGAAATAGGCACTAGGCGTGAACTACGCGGAATGCATTGATAACGCTGGCCGCAGGCGAACAGTATGAGACTGAGTCCATCCCTTTCGCTGCCGTCATTGAGAACATGGACAACAACGATGAAAGGTGACCATCACGGTCAGCGTTGGACAGTGGGGTTCCTATGGAAGGAGGGGTTGCAGAGTAGTGAGATCCATCGTCGCATGGAGTCGATGTGCGGGAAAAGCACCCTCAAGGCATACTGTCTACCGCTGGTTGACCAACTCCAGCCGTGGTGTGGAGACTGCCGTCAAGCACTGTGTCAGCAGGGGATGACCAGCAAAATAACATACAGCAGAAAATGTGGCAGCCGTGTCGGGTTTTATCATGGTGAACAGGCGCATAACATTCAACGACATGCAGGAAGAGACAGGACTTGCACGGGGAAATTTGCAGGCGATTGTGCATGACGATTTGCACAGGACGAAGGAGTGCTCACGGTGGGTGCCTCATGCACTAACACCACAACAGAAGGCGAAACACGTCGACATGTACAAAGAACTTCTTGCACTACAGGATGCCGATCGGCATCCTGTAGTGCAAGAATAACTTCTTCGGCCACCTGGTCACGGGGACGAGTCGTCGTTTTCGCACGACACACCCGAAAAAAAACGCATCTGCATAGAGTGGATGCATGTATCAAGCCAACGCAGTCAGGGGTCAACACATTCAATCTTCTGCGGAATTGTAAGGAACTGTTCGTAGGTGGTGCACCAACTCCCCCACAGAATGGTTTACCAAAGACCTCCGGGACCTATCAGCCATATGGCAGAAGTGCATTGACTTGGCCGAGGTATATATATAAGTGATGTACTATCTGTTTTTTGTTAATAGATTTTATTCCGCCCTGTGACAGCATTTATGTCATTCATTTCTGTACGACATATATATATATATATATATATATATATATATATATATATATATATCTGTGTGCCGGAGTTAAAAGTCGCCATGTCTAAAAAAAAAACTATTTGACTTCGCTCTTACATATATTTTGCCCTCTTTTTAGTGCTGCAAATTTCTAACTCGAATTCTTATACAGCTGCGACCTTACCAGTTAAAAATGGCTCCATATCCTTTCATTTTATCAAGGTAAAAAGAACAAAGTGGATTTCATATAGTTCCTCTTAAAAATTCCAAAAATGGGACTTAAGGCCTTCTAGCTCCGATACACACAATATAAACACTAAAAATATTTTCACTTCTAATACGGTTGTACAATTTTTAACCTTATGTGTTGCAATATGAAGAACTGCTTTGATAAGAGGAAACCTTTTTTTAAAATTATTTTTTCAAAGAGAATCATTATTTAGTAAATAACTGTTGTGTGAGCATCATTACATTTAGCAAGGAATAAGAGTTCTATTCAGTTTACATAATCCGCAGATTTTAAACAAAACGTTAATAATGGATAAAATTTTGCCTCTCATTTAAATCATATTACACGTAACTCAAGAATTAAAAGTTATTTATAAGTATTTGCAAATGAATAAAGTCGGTAGGTATATATGAACCCATTTCAGAGATGGATGCCCGAAATGCTCCTTAAATGAAAAATGAATGTCTGGAGAGAAAACTCTCCAAATAGTTAGAAGAATGAGTGCACAGCTTAACTAAATTAAGAAAGGAACGGAAGCTTTTAATGCATGCTGCCTAGATTTGAGATATTTCTATGCATAACGCGAGGCAATACTTTATGAAATTCAAATTCTGGACAGAAAGTTTCTAGCTCAATTGGTACTCAACAGCGCCGTGATTATTCGAAGGAAACTTTTCTATCAAACTTTCTTTAATAAGTTTTAATTTAACTACTCAGTCAAAAGGCACGTGATACATGAAAACTTTTCCTTTTCAAAGGGGTTTAGGTACGTAATAAGAACTGAACACAGAGTGAGGGTGCATGTGTTTTTTTCTATTGGTGTGTTATTTTTCATTCTGTTTTATTTATTTATTTATTTATATTTTAAGATAAATTGTTACAAATCTCATATAGTATATGTAGTTGTTTTATGTCAAAATTTAATTCTAATTTTGCATCCTATAAGAAGGCTTAAAACATTTATATTTCATAAATTGCTTCTTTCAACAGTTCATACTTTATATGATAAATATTCCTTCGTTAAATACATATAAGAATTAATAAAAAATAGTCAAAAATCATTTCAGGTAGTCTCTTCTAACGAAACTACCGCGGGTCATTAACGTAGGATTCCTTATTGTTGCTTACCTCTTTTGTATGTATATGTGTATGTGTTATGCATATATGTATCTATATATGTACGTAAGTATATATATCGTCGATGTTCTGTAAAAAGGACAAATACCCACAGAGATTTACATACATATTCGCCCTTTTTACAGAATTCCAACTATATATATATATATATATTTGTAAAAATTTCGACACATTTTGGTACTTTTCTGTTTAACTATTTACTGCTTGCCCAAGCGATACAGATTGGGTTTGGTGCGCTGGCAAATTTAAAACTCGCGACAACGGACGGTTTTAGCGTCTGAAAATTTGCTTTTCGGAGGACCGTTATGGAGGAACGTAATCCTACGTTAAAATTAGTTTAAATAGCATGAGATGCATTTTAAAACACTACAGCAATGATTCAAATTCGTAATACTTTGAAATATATATCATTATCTTGTAATGCCTTGAGATATAAGGACATATAACGTAGTTAATGTGCATAAGTGAAAAAAAATTCTAATTTAGTAATTTAAAAAGCTTGTTGACGTCAGTAGCTGTCCAACACATATACAGAGAGGACATTTGGTCGTTTTGTCAATTAATTTGCCACTTTACAATTCTTCAGATATAAAGCAACAGTCTTATATTTAGCGTTATTGAATGTGATACTTGTACTGTTCCAGCGTATAGTAGCTTAAAGAAAGTCGGTCAGAGTGGTTCTTACCATGTTTTACTACCTGAACAAACGTTGCATGTTTTACTACCCGAGAACAAACATACCAGTGTAAAAGGCAGTTGGTGGCAGATCAAAACATCTGAATATCTTCAAGCGTAACAAAGTTTGGAAACCTCCACTTTATCCTCTCTAGAACTGCTTTCAATAGTTATCCATTTAAAAGCGACCAAATTTTGAAACTCTTCTAACCCTGACTACGATTACGTTGTGTGTAGTTTATAACTCGTAAGAAAACGTCAAACACTTTTATAGCTTTCGTAAAACAAAGGTTTTGTCAGAATCTTTCGTAGTTGAGTAACTGATGTTTTCGCTAAACATTCGGGAGATAAATTTTGTCATAATTCATCTTATCACAATCGATAAGCATATGCATTCGGTTCCAAAGTTTGTGGGTTCGAGTTCCACTCGTGGCATGGATGTTTGAAGCCGTTTGGAATCGGCTTTAAACAGTAGTCCCGGTTTAATTAGCCCTCTTGTAGCTAAAGGTGACAGTAGTGCTTCAAAAACAAACAAACGACGGACGATAAGCATATTTAATTTTTTACAATTAATAATATATTTTTCACTTTAGTTTTTAAATTATCAGCCAGAGTTTTCAAGAGGAATGAAAATTATGTACGAAAAACCTTATGTAAATGAATTACACAAAAAATTCTATTAAATATATCACACTTAGTCAAATTATATATTTCTTCCTTAACGATTGAAGAATTGCTCAGTAATTAATTTATGGTGGTTTTGGACCTAAAGTCATTTTCTAAAGATATAATACATTTGCTTTTAATGTTGGTTAATATAATGAATTGCTCAAAAAGTTATCAACATGCTATAGCGCTGAAAATGAGTGTTCACTACAAGCGTTACTAAAAGTTTATTACCAATATAGGCTTTACTTCATCTGTTACGCTGAATAACAGAAACGTCATATTTCTTTTCAAGATAATTACAAGGAAGTAGATTTAGATAGTTTTAAGGAAGTAGCGAAGTAGATTTCCCTCTTTTCGATAGCTACAATGTATACCATTTCCGAACGGTAACACACTTGTAGTCACCCATGGGATTTGAGATGACAGATTCTGGGGTATCAAATGCTAACTTCCAGAGCATTCCCAAAATTCAGCTGTTTTAAAAACACGCCTTCATCGGAAATTGCAACATGCGCTTACGTATAACTACTTACCATCACTGATCGCTGGGCAAATCTTTTTTTCGTCTTCATTTATACCACTGTGTATGAGGTAATTTTTCAGGGTACTATAGTGAAATTGAAGTCTAGAATAGAAATAACATTAAAAATACAGACATAAGGAATAAAGGATGAAATAAGATATAAATTTTACTTATGAAGTTATGCCAGGAAAATCCCGTTTAAACTAATACAGACATGCCAAGATCATCCGCAATGTATGTTTAATAATATTATTTCTTAGCAATTATTTAAGTCTAATCCCAGATCAATTCATATTGAAACACATCTACCCCATGGGAATATTCACGAATCATTCGAGCATTGGATTTTCAAATTTAGATGACGTTACTGTGTAAAATATAAATGCATCGACCAATAGGTTTCACATTAAAATGTGATGGAGAATATTTGAAATTGATTAGTATAGGAAACAGGTTAATAAAGTTTAATCATAATAATAAATATTTATAAAATCATATATCTTTTTGCAAGTAGTAACAGTAATGTAGTGGAAAAATGTGAAAACAACCTTAAATTAAATATGAAATATTAGCATCTGAAATGCATTATAATGTAATAATCATTAAATATGGGATTTAATAGTACTATTTTCTAAAATAAATTGAGAGGTCTATAAGGGGGTCAGGGTATAACGTTCCTTTAAAAATTCCTTTAATATCTTAGCTTAAAACACAGTAAAGGGTTCTTGGAATCAAATAACACTAATTTTCTTTGCAATATTTAAAATAATAAATAACATTTTTAAGTTAGGATCACTGTACATACTTTTCTCTACATCAGTACTGCAAACCTATTTATCCAAGAACAGATTTTTCCATAATTTATCATTTTCGACGCCTCAGATTCTATGATATGCAAGCAACCTTATATATATACACAAATGATATTTCTAATGTATTTTTAATTATATTTCTAGAAAATAAATAGTATATATTGATTATTATATATATCTAGCAATTCGCAGACTTACATTCGTTACCAATTTCGTAGAAAAATCTTCACGAATTTCGATTCAGATTAAAAATTCTGAGAACGTTTTCCCATCAAAATTACTCTTAAATAGATTTTTCTTCCCTTTAATGTGATTAGCAATTACAAAATTACAGTTTTAAAAAATCCCGCCGATTAATTAATTAAAACCTTTTATAATTCTCTAAAGATTAAATTAGCATAAAGAAAGTAAAGTGATTTAGAATATGAACAAAAACCAAACATGTTTCAAAATTTAAATTCTGAATATTTTATAAAAAGTTGGCATGAAAAGGAATTTTTATATATACATGCATTAGAGAAAAATGAACCATTAAAAATGCTTATAAATAACATACACGCAAAAAAAATTGTTCTACGACTCAAATGTTAATTTAAAAGACGTACTCAAGTTTTAAAGGAGGAGTTTTGATTAAAATTTAAATGAATCCTTTATTTGTATACATTACTAAAATCTCGTATTTTGAGGACCCCAAAATAACAACTTGAATTGAAATTTACGTAGCAAAATGTAGTTCAGTTTCTTATTTACGCAAGCGTCCAAATTATGATAGCAAGATGCATGTTCAAATATTAATGAGAATATTAAAAATTTATAAGGTTCATAAAAGATTAAAATATTTTTGTTTAATGACAAATTGAAGATTTAAATATGAAAATAATATTCAAAATTACTTGACTTTTTCCATTGAAAGTACATTTAGCGAATTTTGGATACTATTTGTATGATGCCTGTTTCCCAATTTAAAGTGTAAGAATAGAAAAAAAATGATAATTTTTAAAGAAATACTTGTGCCTGCTGAATTAAAGCAAAAAGATTGATTATACATAAACTCTGAATAAAAATGTTTAAATATAATTCTTTTTTTTTTAACTATGTAAAATATTTTCTGAAATCCTATATTAGAATTTATGGTAAAAGTATTTAAAAAACCGAAATATTTTGTTAACCATTAATATATAATTATACTAAAAAAACAACATTAAATGAAGAAATACGTAGGCGCCCACATATCGTGTATTATGAGGCATATTGTATTTTTATTACATTATACATGAATATTACATTTTTACAGCTTATTGGCAACAGTTTTTTTTAGTTAGTATTTTCTTTGTAAAGTTGTTTAGTTAAATCACCGTTGATACCTATTTTTCCAAATTGTAAAATTTGACTACTAATTTATTCCTCACTTTTAAAATGTTAACGGAAGACTAAGCATCATCATTTTTCTGATTTGTGTTTTCTAAAAGATAATACTTTGCTTTTATTACTGATTTTCTTGAAATAATATTAGTTCAAGTTTCGTTTTCAGGCAACGCAGTCCAACCCAGTTTTCTTTTGGTCCTATGGTCCTATGGACAGTTCTCGTTAAGAAACAGAAACAGAAAATATTAGCAACAGCAATTAGTCTGTATTTAAACACAGAGTTATTTAAAATGTATTTTTCAATTCTAAAATGATTAGAAAATTAAAATACAGTATCAAATTTAAAAGTTAATTTTTTTATTATTAACAAAATACTATTAAACTGTTAAAAAAATTTCTATCACATTTCCCCAGCTTAAATTTTCTCTTGCTTGTATCAGTTTAAAAAAGAAAAAATGTCTACAAAAGATTAGTATCTATCATGAAATAAATTTAATACTATAGTTAAAAAATGCAAGCTTAACATATTTTATACAATAGTGTAGTTCCATCTGGTCTTGGAAACATCTACATAAATTGAAATCTTCCACTATATATCTCTAGAATATGAGTTTGGTTATTTAAGAGCGTTATTCTGTTAATAAGACATATTCATAGTCTGACTCCGTTATTAACACTACGACAAATATTAATTAAAGCATTTTACGAACTCCAAAATAAATGGACATGCGAAACTCTAGTGTAGAATTATTAAGCTTAATTAGAATACGGGCTGACAATTCTCCAGTTTCGCAGTAGAACATGGATACGGTTTGTATCGGTGAGTTAACCACTGCAAGATGGTCAGAAAATAAAAGTCATTCATCAGTATGAATTAATTAATGAGATATTTCCAAAGACAAGGATATTTAATTCATTTACTGAAATCAATTGTACTTTGATCAATGCTAACTATACAGGTGGTTATCAAAAGTATGGAAACACTGAGAAACATCATGAAAACCTTTATCTATACGGGGCAGGATCACCTTTGTTATGTAATACCACCTGATTCACCTTGGAATTGGATTATACAAGTCATAAATAGTGGTTATAAGAATATATTATACCATTCTTCAGGGAAAAATGATAAAAGTTCCTGTAGAGATGCTGTAGTGGATATCGGTACCTTTATCTATCCGCCTATACAGATCATGGTGGTTGGATGATACATAGTCGGGGGGGGGGCGATTGTTTTGGGCAAGGTAAGATATTTGGATTTCTTTTTCATGCTCTCCAAACCAATACTTGATAGATTTAGTTGTATGTTTACCGGGATTATCATACCGTAGAACGCCATCTCCTGCAAGAAACAATGTTTGCACCACTGGATGGACTATTGAGCTACAATTTCGACATATTCCTTATCATTCAATCTCCCTTTTAGGGTTACCATAGGGCCTGAAGAAAACCATGAGATAACATCCCAAACCCTGATAGATCTACCTCTATCATTGACAGTTGAGATGAGACAGCCAGAATCGTACGATTTTTGTAGGTGTTCTCCAGATATAGGCACGTCCTGTTGCGAGGAACAATGTAAATAATAATTCGTCGGACCAAATGCCGTTTTTCGACATATTTCTCGACCAGGATTTTCGCACGTGGCACCATTGTGGACGATATTTTGTATTGGCATCTATTACAAGTGGCTTGGGAATAACTACTCTTCCGTAAAGGCTTTGTTTGAGAAGTTCCCTTCTACCTCTAATGGTTTATACCAGAACATACAGATGCCGATTGAGCTCGTCAGTCATTTTGGTTGCAATTGTTTTCTTTCTTCGTGTCACAATCCGCTTCAATACCTCGTCAGTCTCTTTCTCTCAGCTTTCCCTTTTGTCCTCTATTCTGTTTGGCAAAGGATGCTTTTCCGTCCATTCTGTATGCTGTCATGACTTGCGATACCATAGCACGAAAAACACCTATTAGCCTGGGGGTTGAAGTAACAGATATCCAATTTAAACGCGCTCCAACAATTTGCCCTTTTCACAAGGTCTGCAAGGTTTGACATTTTACGCTGTTCCCCCACAAGCACGATGCCCTTTGCTTCATTACTCCTACCTGACGGTAGAATAATACATACACTATATTATATAAAAAAATACCGGTGGCCAGACATGTTTTTTAAGGAATACAAAACACATTCATCACTAATGTTGATAGGTGTTTCCATCATTTTGATAACCACCTGTATATATATATATATATATATATATATATATATATATATATATATATATATATATAACGAAGAAATGCCTGCTCTTAGTTTTAACCAAATGCATAATCTAACTTCTACTATTTAAGAAGGCACAATTCCTCTTCCAAAATCCGATTTATGAATTACGTAATTTATAAATTATATTTGCCCTTAATACAGGTACCGAGCAGTACACACGCACTCGAAATATCTAAATCAAAATAACATTACCATATATATTCCGGACCCGCAGGTCTCAATAAGTTTGTTTATAATAAATAAGGCCTGTTTTCAAATTCTTATTCACTTACAGAATGCAGAAACGAGCGAGGCTATTGCACCAGCAATTGCAATCCCATGAGAAGCACAAGGATTTAGACCAGGGGTGGGCAGACTTTTCCAGGGTACGGGCTACTTCTAATTTTTTCAAGGTGTTGCGGTCCACCCAGTGTCTGAGGTGTTGTGGGCTAAAAAAAATGGTCTACAATATTTATTATAACTTAATAATAAATACGGAATTTGTACTTACCTACATAACTACAAGAAAAAAAACTTACTCTTTTAAAACCGCGTTTAAAGCAAATCGCGTCGGTGTCCCATAAATGTTTCTTTTTATATAGTATGTGCGTATTAGGTCTTAGTAAAGGCGGTCATTCCAAAATGTCTTGGCGGTCCACCGGTCGATCACGATCGACTTAATGCCCACCTCTGATTTAGAATATGTGATCGATTTTAACCAATGGCAAACTTTTGTTCCTGGTGGGGAAATAGGAAAAGGTCCATTTCTTATTCGCCTTAACACAAGATTCTTCCACTTTTTGTAATTTTCGTCGTCATTTAAACACCATCGCTAGTCTTCTCTGTCCTCTTCCTGGCTAAGTCTGGCAATCATCTTATTTTTCTACAATTTGGCCTCTACTGTTAAGCTAATCTATATATTATATTATGTGCTGAAATGATGTTTTACAAAGCTGCATGATGAATAAAGGTTTTTGGAGGACTAAGTTTGTGCTTTTTCTGGATCTATGATTGCATCATCTCTCTATGTTTACTCTGTTCCATGCCTTATGTCTCTCCAACAAGTTTTAAAAATGATTTCACATCTTTCACTTTCCAACTGCATATCCCTTGTGTTCTCTTTTCTTCATTAATTATTCATTTTGTGTATGTGGTCTCCATTGTAGCAATACGATAGGTGGTTAAGGCTAATATCTGAGGCTTTATTCAAAATTACTACTATTGAATTCATGACCAAGAAAGACAGAGTCCTAATTATAATGAAAAGGCCAATTTTAAAACAAAAACTTAACAGGTAAATTTATTTACAAAAAAATTAAACATTAAACAATTACAACATATTCAATTAATTTAAGTGCAGATTCACAACGCACGCTACGGGACCCAGCTAGTCCCAAACAGGAGCTTAAAAATCAAGGCCCCTCGGGGCGCGTCATATCAAGCATCTCCTTCAAATTCTCCAACTCTCTGACTATATCTCGTGGGGTTTTCTTTGTCGGCGACTCTCCCAACTCCACGAAAATGCGTCTGTTTTTCAGAGAGGGGACCGGCAGCCTTGTTGGTGACAGTTCTTCGTAGCGATGCATAGTTAAGCTATATTTATGGCCCGCCGATGTCAACTTGCATGAAGCTATTGCTAAGAAAGACAGCTTTACGACTATGGTGGGAGACGCTTGCTTGAGAACCCGATATGCATGGGCTTAACTTTAGGCTAAAAATTCTGGCGGCATTTGCTGGTATCGTTTTTTAATCCCCCACAGAATTTTAGAAAGCAGGGGTATTCATGTATTGTGTTTTTTAAAACTTGCAGCTGTGAAAAGCTCTTCGCAGATTGTGGGAACCGTACAAAATACGTGACGTTACACCATGCTACTTTCCTCCACGACTGCTTTTCCAATAGGTTAGAACGGATCTCTTCTTCCTACGAGCGTCTACCTTGTCTGTGGGAATCTTACACCTTCATCCTTTCTAAATTATTCAGTCATTTTGTATGTGTATTCTAACACACACACACATTGGTGTGTGATTTCGTAAAAATAAAATAAAAAAGTAATTCATCGTCAATTAACTCAAACAACAGCATAAGATTCTTCCAATTTAATTTAAAAGTTCCTATCATTATTTTAGAAGACATAATACATTTATAGAACTATGGATATATGAATTAATGTTTACAAACTCAAGCTACCATAGCCCGTTAATGTCATACAGGAAGGGATTGTTGTTATTAATTAACTATAACGAGTAAGGGTTAACTGATCATATAAAAATCACTGAAGCATATTTTCACCTGTGTGGGAACCATAATACTTGATTAAAATCATTATTATATACATTTAATGCTTATTTTTACTCATACAATCTAAAAGCCTAAAGTTTTTTTAAGTGTAATATTAAAAAAACTAAATATATATATCCGAGTTCCTGAAGTGTATTTTCACTTGAGAATCATGGATTAATTTTTCACGTATTATCATGTAATGTATGTTATAAGAAAACTTCTAAGTGTTGTTTATTGTCATTTATTCCTGCAAGTAATCACCATTGTTAAAAGTCAAATGTCATAAAATATAATCTCCATCATGAAACTGGACAAAATGTACTATCCCCCCACCCCTCTTATTAACCTCGTTATATTCATGACAAAATTTAAGTTGCCCAGAGAACTGTAAAACTTAAATTTCTGTGTACAGACTGATTGGAGCATTTAAAGGGTCTCAACTTCTGCGTGTCATTTCTCCGCCTTTCATTTCCATCATATTAACTTCATGCTTTCCTCGAATTAAAAGGAGGGACCTAATGAATAGGACTTGTAGGCTGCGCACTAGATTGCCCGCCTTTGAACGAAACCGCTTATTAAGGAGGAGGGGGGACTTACCGAACCTTTTGTGCCTGGACGTAATGAACGGCGATTCACTGGCGTCCACTGCAGTAATGAAGTTCCCCAGAAAATTTCGACTTCTGTAATGGCGAAAATAAGGCTCGAAGGGGAGAATGCCTTTCTCATTGCTCTCAGCCATTAGCATTTTGATACACGGCGAAGTGCTCTAATATGTGGAATCGGGGCAAAAGTTTCAATCACTGGTATGCTCTAATTCATCCTAAATTTGAGAGGCTTTATAGGTAAAATAGTTTCAAACAATATAGCCATTTATAAAATTATATCAATCAAATTCAGCGGTGAGAAATTAATTGTTGAATTTTATTTTTTTTCTAAAGGGAGATTATAAATGGAAAATAAAGTCAAAATTCCCCTTGGTTTTCATTATTATTTTCGAAATGTTTATATTACATTCAATATACATCATGAGGAATGCTATGTGAAATATTTACTTAGTTTAAAGTTGTTCATTTGTTTTATTATCCAATTGTCATACACATAGAGAGATATACCGTAAAATCTCGACTATAATACGCATGCTTGATATTGCGCGAAATATTCGGGAAAAAATTTAAATTCGACTATAATACGCACTCATAACTTTTCAATATTTTATTTAAAAATTGCACAAATATTTATTAACATAAATAAAATTTCTAATAAAAAGAAACGAAAACGACTAATTCGGTAGAATAAAACTTAAATTGCTAATTCAAAACAAACAATACTGTCAAATTATCAGTCTTAATCACTTTCACTAGAATACAGCTCATTTATTGTTGTTGCGTCCATGTCACAAGTATTGTTGCCGTCGTAATACGAGGGATAGTCCGAAAATAAGTTTCCCCTGAAGACTGTGGACGTAGGCGTGTATGAAAGACAAAAAATATAATGAGACATTAAAGATAAGCTGTAAATTTGTTTTTCCGCATAAGTACTAAGTAGGTTGAGACATTTGTCATACCGCTTTATAAGCTTCAGAAAACCCTCCAGGAAAAAATCAGGGCTCTGCATACGGAAAAAGCGTTTAACGGCTTGTGTGACTTCAGCATTGCTTCCAAAGCGCATTCTGCCGAGATTCTTCTTTAAATCAGTTTTGTTGCTGGACTTTTTGGAGGTTGGAACCAACAATGCTACTCGGTACTGGCACGCCCTGTCGAAATTGAAGGAGGCTATTCCGAAAAAGCGACATGGCCTTCTCACATCTGGCGTTCTGTTGTTGGATGACATTGCGAGACTCCACTCGGTGACAGCAATGCAAAACCATATTGCAACTCTTGCTTAGGAGTGCCTTGACCATCCGCCATACAGTCCTGATCTCGCAACCAGTGACTTCCATCTGTTTCCGGCTTTGAAGAAGAATCTCAATCTGAAAGCGCTTTGGAAGCAATGCTGAAGTCACACAAGCCGTTAAATGCTTCTTCCGTATGCAGAGATCTGATTTTTTCCTGGAGGGCTTTTTGAAGCTTATAAATCGGTATTACAAATGCCTCAACGTACTTGGTACTCAGGTGGAAAAATAAAGTTAAGTCTAATTTTTAATGTCTCATTATATTTTTTGTCTTTCATACACACCTATGTCCATAGTCGCCAGGGAAAACTTATTTTTGGACAATCCCTCGTATATATCGCCATCATAAGGGCCTGTTCACATAGGAGTCCGTTGCGTTGCGTTAAGGAAAAGATGACGTTGAGACGAAAATAAACCAATCATAGGCATTAAAAATTTCATTGCTAATCGTTTGGAGGCATATGATTGGTTTATTTTCGTCTGAACGTCATCTTTTCCTTAACTCAACGCAACGGACTCCTATGTGAACAGACCCTTATCTTCTCTTGACGATACAAACAGTGAGTTCAGTTTGTTTAAAAGGAATACCTTCTTAGTAAACGGGTGGATGAATCACGGAGTGCAGATGCGCACGCACCCGTGTTGCGGCAATGTCTTACTGCAGCTGTACGCTCGTTTATCCAATGTTTAAAACTACGGGTTTTTTTTGTACGTGAGTATAATACGCGCCCTTAATTTTACGACTAAAATGTGAAAAAAAGTACATATCATACTCGAGATTTTACGGTATTTGTTTTATACTACCACAACAATTATGTTGGGCTGAAATATACGAAGTTTTAGTATATTTCAGAATGTATGAACAAGGCTGCTATTTTAAAGAACCATTTAAACCTTTAAGTGTCCCAAGGGGGCACAAGACCTTTTAAGGGGTGTTAAATAGGAATGGTAAATAGGAGTGACATTAGAGGCTCGAATAGCTAAAAGGAGGAAGGAAAAGAAAGTAAATGAAAATAACCTTCTAAAAGAAGGTTCTGTTTATGCATCGGGAGCCTTTTGAGCTATTTCAGAACAATAAATAAAAGGTAAAAGTGATAGTGAAACTTTAAATTGAATTTCTCAAAACAGAAAATTTTAACATTGTGCGCAATGTTACTATCAAACTGTTAGTGCAATATTGATGAAAATTTAGCCATATGTATATGTTGTGATAATCTATAACTTAAAACGAAAGAATTAGAATTTTTCAAAAAATTAATTTGTTTTACAAGGAAAATACTTGTAATTTTTTTTGTTATGAAATTTTTACAATTTATAAGTGTTTAAAAATTTGATCAATATACCTTTTACCAGTATTTTCGTTTTAAATTAAACATAGGTGTATGATAAATATATTACAATAGCAATTTTGTTCTTGTGTGTATATTTTTATGTTTTATGGTGCGCACAGTGATTTAAGACATTCCGAATCGTGGACTCATATCCATTTTCTAAACATATAATAAAAGTATTTATTTACAAAGAAAACCTTTCATTTTTGCAGCGTATATAATTCAAAATGTATTAATGAAATGCCAAATGAACCGACATTTCTTTTTGTGATTTTATCAAAGTTTGATTAGTTTTCAGCAATGTTTGACTATGTTTTCAGCAATTTTGACAAGCTTAAAGGTACTGTGCCCTTTCCCCCGCCGCTGAAAATCAATCAAGTTCACGCAGATCACCCACTTCCCTCACTACACTACAGAAACCAAACATTTTCTCATTCCAATATATCAGGAAGCTGACAAAACACTCATGCTATGGTTATCAAAAAAGTCTTAAAATTTCACAGCTACAAATTTGCATATCTGACCATTTGACTGTAAAGTGAGAGGTTTGTTGAATACTATTTAGACATATTGTTCATATATTCGAATTTAATGTTAATATAATAATATACATTTCAAATATCACTGCAGTGATAATTTTATTTTACCATTTATGACTTAATTATAATATTTCTAGCTCATTTCATTTCAGACCATATTTATATCCTTTCTAAGTT
The DNA here is from genome assembly GCA_907164885.2 of Dolomedes plantarius. Lineage (NCBI taxonomy): Eukaryota > Metazoa > Arthropoda > Arachnida > Araneae > Dolomedidae > Dolomedes > Dolomedes plantarius. The sequence continues at coordinate 105,841,123 of OU015491.1, forward strand.
GTATTACCTTGATCTAAAGATGGTTTGGTCAAAATTAAGCGAAGAAAGGGATTTTCCGTATCTCTGTTAAGTATTGACATATTCCTAATGAAATGAGAGTTAGAAAAAAATGGCTAATATGCATATAAAATAAACTATATAATACCATACCGAAATTATGATGACATTTAATCTTTTATAAGAAAAAAATTAAATAGCATATTCTATTTAATGTCTCAAATTTTGTGGAAGAAATATTGTGGGTAAGACAAAAAATTATATCGCAAAATTTATGTCACATTATTTTAGAACAACCCGTGAAATTTTTATCTGTCGTTATTAAATTTCAATGTTGGTGCATCGTGGAAAGAAAACCTCGGACAAACTTACACCGACTTAATCTGAGGACGTAAAGATTAGCACACCATTGTAGATAGATAGCGTTTTGGGATCCCAGTGCCAGAAGAGAAAAGTTTAAAAAAATTATCTATGTCAGAAAATGGTGACAATATTCCTTATGTTATATACATACTAAAAATAACAAGTTCCTTGACATAGATAATATTACCAAGAGAATTCGGACATGTAACTTGAAAGTAGAAAATTGAATTTATTTCATAAAAACTATGCATTTCTGGACATTCTTTTCCCACTGGGATTTGCTTGACTATTCTAGGTAGGTTCTTCATGATTTTTCGGTATGTATTTGCTGAAGGAAGAAACCACTTCTCTATTCAAGACACTGCCATAGAAGTCTTAGTGCGGAGGTTTTTCCCTCTAAGAGGAGGTTTCGATTTTTTAGCTCTTTTCAAAGGCCTGTGATCAGATGTGAATCTGGACTTTGTGTTTGTTTTTCTTGGATTTTTTTTCTTTTCGAGGAAACCTATGAAGATTCTTTTAAATTTCCAATGGCACAGGCTTGACAATACAAAAAAAAAGAAGAGAACACAAAAGGAACAAGAGCATGAATGTAAAAAGTCATTTCCCCATTCGTGCTCTAGCTTCCCAATATCGCTCGGTAACAGTCACCCCGTGAAGAGTATTACAATGGAGAATGTGGTGGCCATCCATAACAAATTCGCAATGACTGGCCGTAGAAGAGAAGCCGAGGTCGCACGCCGAAAAGTTATGGAACTCTTAGCCGTCAAACATTTACAGGGTACACAATGCGAGGGTGGATCTATATCGTACCCCACCTAGGCAGATACAGTTAAGTGTACTCTAAACCTTCCGCCATAGCTTCAAACCATAACCTTAGAAAGAGGCAAGATTCTGCTTTTAAGTTATTCCATATAAGTGCACAGCAGAATGATTTAAAACCTTTCAGCAGCACTCTTGGTAGATATTTAAGGCCACAAAAGAAAACAAAAATCACTGCCTTTCTGTATAAGCACTCCACATCGTCAAATATATTACTCTAAATTTCGTCGTGGGTACAATAAAATGGGAGAAAATTTTTTTCTATCTGGAATTTCTACCAAAACTAGGGATATGCCTGATCTGAAATTTTCAATGAATGTATTACTGCTTTTAAGAACATTTATTTTTCTTAGTCCCTGGGGATATGTCATTTTTTTACTATTTAGATTTAACATTTAAAAAAATAATAGTCTGTTTATCCTCTTGCACTAAACACGTTATAAAGAATTTTTATAGCTCTTGTAGATGATATTTTAGGGTTACTCTCTAAGAATGAACTACTCTCCACAGAAAACATCTTACAGATAGTCCAGAATATTACGGACGCAACTCTAAATTTCATGGTTTGGGGTAAAGTATTTGTAAGAGTTCACCAGGCATTAGCAAAGAATGGACAATCGCACGATTTAAAATCCCTTACCAACGTACTATTTTCTAGTTAACATAGCTACTTTTTTTTTCAGACTTCATATTGCGATGAGTTTAAAAAACTATAAATATTTCCTTCTGACATTTGTCAAAAAAATTAGTCCATCACCTTGCATTAAAAATGATTTTTTTCAAATTTTTTCTCAAAATGTTTATACACACTTTTCTTGGTTGATATTTGAGGGTTTATGGGAAAGTATTCAGTCCTCTCCGAAAGAAACAGCCTCAGGCTATGAGAAATAAATGCTACTCTAAAATTCCCGGTCCGTGCAAAGAAAGGATCGAAAAAGCGTCCACTTTTGCATTCACCAAGACTGAGGAAATGCTTTCTTGAATGCATTACACTTATTTCCTACTTCAGTTTCTTCTGGCAACTTTTTTAGATACGACATATTTTTTGGTACTCCATGCCTACATTCTTTAAAAAATATATGTTTGAACATCACCTTCCATTTAAAAACATCATAAAGGAGTTTCCTGGAAAATGTTTATATGAATTTCAGCTTCCTAATAGTCATTGTTTAATCTATACTAATATATAAAGAGAAAGAGCGGATTTTGTTTGTGGAGGGTAATCTCTGAAACCATTGACACCTATTTGAAAAATTATTTCACTATTTGAAAGGTACGTTATTCCAGATGGACATAGGCTATATATTATGTATATCTGATCAGTAGAAAGAAAGTTAGGAGCCTAAATGTTGAGCTGATGCTCAAGCTTTACAACTTTCCCTTTGTCAACCATAGTCAAGTAACCATAGCAACACATCAAACGATATTTTCATTTATTATCAGTAAAACATATAGCATTTCAATTTTCTTTGTCGACCATAGTCAAGTAACCATAGCCACACACCAAACTACATTTTCATTTATTTTCAGTAAAAACATTTAATATTTTAAAGATTCAAGTGGAGGAGGTATTGATAAATACGAAAAGGATTTTTGAAATTGGCAACGTTTAAGGGTTTATTGGAGAAAGTTACATTTGGAACTACGCCTTTTATTGGACACTTAAGGTAAAAACAGATTTACAATTTGTTGGCTATCAACTGGAAATTTATTGGTATAATATTATAGAACTGTATTTAACTTATAAACTTTCTGTTTTTAAATTTGTTATAATGGGTGGCTTTGTTTGGAGAATATACCGCAATAACTATAATTGTTTAATCTTGCTCATTAAATGATTAGAATCAAGGTAGTTAATTTTGGGTGTCTTGCTAATATATAAATTATTTAACATACTACCTGATTGTTTCATCAATTAGTCTCATATTCTTGAAATGCGTTGTGTTTTTAAAATAATCTAATCATCTGATTGAAATTGCAATGGATAGATTTATTAAACATACCAACATATATAAATACATTACAATACATATCATATCTATTATCCTAACTACCTTATTTAATTCTTATATTTTTTAATATCTATACATGGACTTCGTTGTACTCAATTACATATAATTCACTTATTTATCAATGAGGTATTGTTTAAATCGTTATGGATGAGCGGTATATAGGTACACACAGTATTATGGGATCAATGATTGACTGCCACACGTACCTTTACTGACCCTTCATTTGTAGATATCGGCACGCGTCTGGAATCACGTTGAACCTCACACGGCAATAGATCAGGCGGTCTAGCAGGTTGCTGATGGCGGAACGGCCTACATTAGGTCCCCTGGGAGCGGATAGTCATTCTTTTGTCTAGCGGTAAACTCTCGGGAATCACCTCTTTCTACAGTCGATCTGTCATCCGTCGGGTCAGGGCGCTCGTCACCTCTTCGGACTCCCAGTTCGTGTGTGCATTCACTGTCGAGCGGTAAAACTGTCGGGCAACGCCTCTTTCCACTATCACTATGTCATCCGTCTGGGGAGGGCTTTCGTTACGTATCCGGACTTTCGGTCATCCTTTTTAGCCAAAACAAAATCTCTTCGACTAATCCTTATCCCGCCTCTTTTTTTATATCTTTCTCTTCTGCCGATAACTCCTCCTATATTCTCTTGATTGGGCCACTATTTTTGTGGAAGTTTCCATCCCGCCCTCCTGAAGGCGTTTTTTGTCATCTTATTATCAGCACCTTTCCCGGGACCACATTTGATCTCTCCCGCTATCCTCTTGCTTCCGACCTCTTATTATTTCGGTTAAGTCATTTTTCTCCCGTCTTTCATGCCTCTCTATTCACCTTCTTCTTTATTAACGACTTATTTTTCTTTTTAAACGTTTCCCCATCTGTAATCTCTTTTCCGTGCCATAATTGCTCCTTTTCACCTGAACCACCTAGCGTCTCCTCGCAGCGTTTCTTTTCATACCCTAATTGCCTTTTTACTTCGTCAGGATCTAGCTACCTCCACCACCTATTCACCTCCTGTATTCTATTTTCACCTCTTCTATGGTCTATTATTTCACCCCTGTTCGTTTCATCTTCCGACATTTTCAAAGGTTCATTCATTATCCTTTTTACTCTATATAATGTCACTCTTTAACCGTGACATTTATGTATATTTTTATGCACAATTTGCGTAAATCGAACTTGAATTATTGAACTTTATGTAATTGTTCAACCCGGACAAAGTCGGGCCGGGCAGCTAGTAATTTTATAAAATGCAGTTACTACCACTGGAAAGGGTAATAGCATTTTAATTGTTTAGCTCCGTTTCAATATTTTCTTAGAGTTTCTGATAATATACATTTTAATCAGGAGATCGCAAGTTCGTAAAGTTTCATGGACAGTAAAATACCGAACAAGCTCTTTTGAAGAATAGAGTTGAAGAATTAATTTTTCTTTACGTTGTTGCATCATTTGCATCCCATATCTTTATATATAAAACAGTTCCTTAACTGACTGCCTGACAGATAACGTACAGACCAAATTGCTGCACCTAAAGAGCTGATATTTTGCATGGCGATTCTTCTTATAGTGTAGGGGTTGCACTAAGAAAGATTTTTCAAAATTCTTCTTAGATTTTTTTAAATTGAATTTTTAAGCTGTTTTTGTAACATTCTTTAAAGTTTGCATTTAAAATAATAATCTGAGGGTTATAAAATTTATATCACGAGAAAGACCATAAAAAATCCTTTAAAATGAAATCTTTTTTCGAATCTTTACCTAAATTTTCTGATTTTTGATGAATTTTTAATAATTAATTTTTAGAATTTAATTTATTAAATGCTGATCACGTGGTTTCTTTTATTTTTGTGATACTTTAGTTTATCGTCCCGTGCATAACAACGCAATAAAATGAAAAAAAATGTTAAAAAACTGTAAAAGATAAAATTTAACCACTAGACTAACTGAGATGGAAGTTTTTTAAGAATTTAATTCAAATTAGTATGTTTTATGGACATTAAACATACAAATTATATTTGTTATAAATATATATATATATATATTTGGCATTAATTGCATACGTTGACCGATGTATTTAATTTGAATGTACTCCCTAGCGAAGCACGGGCATTCAACTAGGCTGAATATACGAAGATTCATCACAATATTTAATGCAGCAGACTACAGGAAGGGAAGAAATATCTTTTGTACATTTTTCTTTTGTTTTCGATTTTCAAAAAATAATTTTATCATTTTAAAGATCTTTAAAACTTCACTTTATCAATCTCTTTGACGAATAAAATACATTTTTTTTCCTGGAGCATTAAAAACGGAAATTTCACTGCAGTAATTACCCATACCAACTACAAATGAAATGCAATATTATAGGAGATGAGATTATATAGATTTATAGGAGATGAGTATAAAGATGCAATGACAGACATAAATACAAAACTGTGAGAATAGTTTCTGTGTGTTTCAAGACATTATGCAGTTTAAAGGAACAAAGTAAGAAAGAATTGCCTAAGGTTTAAATGCATGCAATATTTATATCAAATTCAATTAGATGTTAAATTATAGGGAAATAAAATCCCAATAAATTTCAACTAGTCAGTCGAACCGAAGTCTCTTCCGTTTGCCTATGTATTTATCCTTTTCAGAACAATTAATTCAATTCTTTTGTCTAAGCCGCTTTTGATGCGACCGCTAAAATTCTCGCGCCAATTAATACGCCAAACGAAATCCCTATCACTCTTACGGTTGAAGGGAAATCCGGAATCAAAACAACGTATTTAAACCAGCCGAGCTGAAATCAGCGTTTCATCGGCTGACTTTGGGGAAAATTCATTGCGAACTCTTTGAGGTTTTGAGCCATTGAAAAGAGATAGAAACGAAATGGGTGAACTCGTGGGTGAAAAGAAATAACCTCGAACCCCCTTGCCTGAAGAATTCGAAAGACCGCATTACAAAATTAGATGTGCTAAAAGAGCATTTGATTTGACATAGTGAAAATATACTATTGGGCTTAGTCCCTCTAATAATCGATTACTCTTATATATTTTTAATCTGTCGTATATGAAAAGTTAAGTAACTTTTAGTACGGAATGATTGACAAGTCATAAAGGTTCAAATTACATGATGAAACACGAAGCGAATCAAGAATTAATCATGATTGACATAATATTCATGCTCTCGAATACACATATCCTTCATATATACTAAAAACGCATATCGCTGTGTGACGCAAAAAGCATCCTATCCGATTCCTCTGATTAGTAAAGAACATAATTGATCTGCAGAGGGAAGACATTACATATCTGATGAAAAAGTTATTTATAAAATTTTCTCTACCTCCCTGTGGTTATTTGTATGTAGAAAATTGCTTATTATGGGTTAGATATGTGACGATCTGAAGAGCGCATGATCAATTTCAAATCTGTGTTTAATGAGGAGGTAAATATTTTAGTATTCGTCTATTTTTACCATCTCACTAATATAAAACTTTAACCTTATACAGGCCGAATTCAGATGTAGGTATATTTTAAATTAATTTTTTGCGTATTTTGTCTTCTAATGCTTTAGTTAAACGATATTAGTAATTTAAATGGGGGAAAATTATATATAATTTTCATGGTGTTCCCAATTGGGAACATTGGCCACTTCTGACTATAATATGACACTGGATTCAAAAATAGAATACTAGAATACAGTGGTGAGTAGATTAAATAATAAGCGAAGTAGTAAGAATGAATGGAAGATTTATTTTTAAATTTAAGTGCAGATATGAATTTAGTTGAAAATTTATAAATTTAAATGAAAACAATTTCTTTTACTTAAACAAAACATCAAAAATTTATGTTTATACCTTTATTCCATGGTACAGTGGAAAACATGTTAGATGTAATTTTTTCTTACACTCATTGCAAGCTAATCTTGCATTTACTGGGCACTGGGCACATCTACATTGCGTTGTTTGTACAAGGAAATGGACATCACTCTTTCTCTGTGATGTAGGGCGGTGAACTTTGGGTCCCGGCTGAGGCCCGTCCTTTCTTCGCGCAATTCTTAGAAGAGCGATTGTAACCTCTCAGCGAAACTCTAGATGGATCAGCTTGGTGTATTTTTCATGATTTGCTGAATGTAAAAGCCAACCAGCGACAACAGCCATATTTAATGCATTAACAAATAAATTCCGCCACAATTTCTTATTGCGAAGCGTGGGACGGTAACTGTCTAATATTTTATCTAGCAGGTCACCTCATTCCAGTATTATATTTATGTATTGAATTTGGTTGTGGTAAATCAACTTCTAAATTAATTTTCATATAATTTTAAAATTTCAAATAATTTTCAAATAAATTTTCAATTCGATGTTCCCAATTGGGAACACTGGACAGTAAAAGGTTAACTCAGGTATCATAGAGAAATTCAGAAGTAAAAACTTAGGTATTACGGTTTTCCAAGCGACTGATATATCTTTTTATATCTCCATGTTGAAATATTATACAGGCAACCACTGTCATACCGTTTCCAGTTTATTAACAAGCAAAAAAGGTGAGTTTATTAGCGAGTAATATTTGTACTCTCTAGAGAAAACAATATTGAAGTTTCTGATAAAAACTGCTTCTCATATTTTTTTATTCATTTTCTGGAGCTATTAAAAACGATAAAAGCCTCAAAATGTTTTGTTGTATCAAAGCATTTTCACGAGTTCTGGCAGTTTGTTATTGATCAAGGTGGTTTTTCTTGTTTTGTGCGAGTTATGGTCGTCACCTTGGGGTTCGACCTGTAAGGCATCAGCTGCTACGTCAGCCCAATCCAGTGCATTTGAGTCTCATTTGAGTAAAGGTCGTCGCTTGCGAGAATAGGCCTAAACAGGTATGAACTTCCAGTTTAAACCTGAAAGGCTACAAACACCCATCAAGGCCCAGGAACTGATCGTGATGATGACTATCAGATCACTAACCTTTCGTCTCTCAATAATGGAAATTTTCGAGAACAATATTGAAAGAATAATAACATTGAATTCGGAGTCCAATCTCATGGTATCACATATACTTCTAACCGCACAGTTTTTTTTTCTCGAAAAGAACATATATGCAAATAATTAAACAAACACAAGTATTATGCAATTTCCTTAAAATCCAAAGTTTTTGTCAAAACGTTTTCTTATTTATTTAAAGATATTTTATTTTTAGTTCTTACCTGAGCTAATCTGTGTTGTGTGATACCACGAAAATCAATTTTGCTGTGAAAAAATTGCCTTATTTATAAGGAGTATTTCTGCAGTTTGTAGCATAGCCAAGTTGGACAAAGTTGAACTAATCCATGCTAATTATTTGACAGTTATAGTTGTATTCTCAACTGTAGCAATTAAATAATAATTTTTTCAATAAAACGAACGAAGCAAACATTTTCAAACAACTAAAAAACAACATTTATGAAAATTACTATGAAAAGTATATTATTGGCAACCTTGTTATTGCAAAACCTAAACTATCCAAACATGATATATTTGATTTATTCATTGGTTAACAAATACAAGATGACTGTATTAGATTTTAATTTTCTTAATTTGACGCTTAGAAATTTGCTACAGTAGAACATAAAGTCTTTCTCTCCGTAAAGTTTCTATCCCGTATTCAAAAACGATCTATAAAGAATTTTAAATGATAGTATTGCGCATACAATATATCTCATTTATCTACATCATCTTTAATTAACAACTCCAGCCGCATAAAATTTGCAAGAATGTTTAACAAAAACTGCAGCTATAACAAGCAGCTTACGATAGGAAGAGTTCCTTAGAAATTTAAAAACAGCTCCCTCTTCTTTCTCCAGGTATATCCTAATTTATAGTCTTATTAAAAAGCAGTGTCAGTATCAAAAACAAGAACTTTTATGAATTCAAAAGCGTAAAAATTATAAAACTTCAGGTTCCTCGATTTTCTTTCTTTATCTTCATTAAAAGAAAACCATCACACACATTTATTATTCAAAATTCTTCGAAAAAAAAATCTCAAGTTTTAGAAATTTTGTTTCTTTGTGTACGAAAGTGAGAGAAACGATGTTAGCTTCTTTTTTTGTTATTATTATCATTATTGATAAAAACTGCTGCAGTTGGAATTATTTTTTAATTATTTCTGATACCTCCCAATCGTGTTTTAATTCCTCCTTTCAAGCTTGGATTCTTCTCCTGAGAGTGCCGTTTTCCCGCAGTAGTAGTATGTGTCCGCGAGAAATGCAGTGGGGCTTTAAATTTTGAGACCAAGGATGAAACTCAATCGCGTTTGTGGAATGAGCTTTTCAGGCGAAGACTGAATTAATTTGGTCCTATAAAGAGATGCAGGACGGTTTAATACTTATCCCGTTGGGAATTATCTGAGATTTGGCATATCAAGGAGAGGCAGGGATGTGAACAGATTGGTTGCCGTGGTAACGTGTTATCACGTGCGTAAAGGTGAGCAGGGCGAGTTTTGAGAACTTTTTTTTTTCTTTTCTGTTCATGGAAAGTGCACAAGGCGTGTAACCTATCCGTGTGTTCAATGATGCGTAGCTGCGGCTGGCTTTGAACCTGGGACTGAGGAGTAAAAGTCCAGTACGCCACCGCGTTGGGCTAAAGAGCTCTATAAATGTAAGGATAGAATTTGGCATTATATACATATCTGACAAATTTAGCTTCTATAATGATAGAAAATAGAAACTATTCTGTGTTTACGTAGAGCATTGTTAGGATTAGTCGCAATTACGCCAGGAAAAAAACAGTTATCTCTCTTTCTCCAAAACTGCATTAAAGAAATTTTTCTATAACATAGTTTTAATCTCCTTAAAATAATAAGCTACATTATATCTTAATTAAATTTCATTTTCAATCACATTTCTTAAATTCATAATTTTTTTCCATTCATTTTTTTGCCTGTTATGTGGTGTTAAGGTCACCAGATCAAAAAAGAAGAAAAAAACGGAAAGTGCACAAGGCGAGTAACCTATCCGTATGTTCAGTGATGCATAGCTGCAGCTGGCTTTGAACCTGGGACTAAAGTCCAGTACGCCACCGCGTTGGGCTAATGAGCTCTATAAATGTAAGGATATAATTTGGCATTATATACTACATATTTGACCAATTTAGATTCTCTAATGATAGAAAATAGAAACTATTCAGTGTTTACATAGAGCATTGTTAGGATTAGCCGCAATTATGCCAGGAAAAATGCAATTACCTCTCTTTCTCCAAAACTGCATTAAAGAATTTTTTCTATAACATAGTTTTAATCTCCTTAAAATATTAAGCTTCATTATATCTTAATTAAATTTCATTTTCAATCACATTTCTTAAATTCATAATTTTTTTCATGTTATGTGGTGTTAAGGTCACCAACTCAAAAAAGAAGAGAAAAAAGGAAAGTGCAGAAGGCGAGTAACCTAATCGTGTGTTCAATGATGCGTAGCTGCGGCTGACTTTGAACTTGGGTCTGAGTTGTAAAAGTCCAGTACGCCACCGTGTTGGGCTAATGACCTCTATAAATGTAAGCATAGAATTTGGCATTATATACATATTTGACCAATTTAGCATCTCTAATAATAGAAGATAGAAACTATTCAGTGTTTACGTAGAGCATTGTTAGGATTAGCCGCAATTACGCCAGGAAAAATACAATATTTGTCCAAAACTGCATTAAAGAAATTTTTCTATAACATAGTTTTAATGTCCTTAAAAAAATTAAGCTTCATTATATCTTAATTAAATTTCATTTTCAATCACACTTCTTAAATTCATAATTTTTTCTATTCTTTTTTTTTCCCATTATGTGGTGTTAAGGTCACCAACTTAAAAAAAAATATTGTAATTTCTGGAAAAATAAAGTATTTAAAAAAACATATGTGCAAGAATAAATAAGAGTTGTAAAAAATTGAGTTTGACATTCTCCATCTTCAAAACTTTTATTCCATATAAAACAAACCCAAAAGATAAACGCTAAGCATTTCACGCTTACAAAAGAAAAATACAGTTTTGGGGAAAATAAATCAGTTTTTACGCGTGAAATATTTTTCAGTCCTTTTTCCTATTTTTTTTTTCTTTTTAACATCATCATTAAGCGAAAAAATCTGCATAGCTTAGATAATTTTAATCAAGTCGTTGCAATAAGTCTTTTCTGTTTTGTAGTAAAAACGTTCTATATTTTTTGCTGCCAACGTTCGGTGAATTCGCGTGTAACAAGCACTTTTTTGGTGCTAAACATGATGGGAGAATCTTGTTAAATGGTGACAATCAAAATGCAGTTTCTTTAAAATACTTAGAAATAATGAAAGAACTTCCAAGCTTTTTTTTCTTGTAAAAAAGTCTGTTTTCTTGTACAAAATAAACTTTAGACAAAAGTTCATTGTTGTATGGGGGTTTTGCTAAGAAATCTTTGTTCTTACTGTTATTGCTTTTTACGGGCGAAGTAAACTTGAAAATAATTTTATTCAATCATGGCTAAAACAAGATTTCTTATGCTCACAAGTTTAGCATTCTTATTAACTAATTATTTCTTTGACGCTTAAAAATATGAGAAAAGTTTTTAAATTGAATGATAACAAAATTATCCCTGAAATACAACACCTGTTTTCAAATTGTTTGGTTATTGCCTAAAATTCGCTTATTCTATTTTCTTTTCAGACTAGCTAGTTAAAAATATTTATTTTACCTCAGTTGGTATTTGGCAAAGCCCGATTTTATTGTGCTTTGCCTGATGATTGGCATGTGACAGATCAACTAAAATAAAAGTTCCAGATTTTAAATGATACCAAAGTGATATTGATTAAATTCGTATATTACTCTTCCTCTGTTAAGAGTCACTGTAAGACTTATAACCACTAAAATACTAAAACTAAAATTATGCAAGATGAAATCTGCCAAATGTGGTGGCAAGTTGTTTGGTTGTCGCCAAGATGGCTTGAAAAGGAATCTCCACTCAAATGTTTTAGTTTTGAAAGGATGATTAGAATGTAGCAGCTAGGCTTAGCCCGCTTATATGTTTTGTAATACTATTTGTTAATATTTGTGTGTTTTGTTAATATATGTATGTTATGTTAAATTACGTGTTATGTTTTCTTGAGTATATCTTCCTTTAAAAATATTCAGCTTGGATAACGATACTTCGAGTATTCTACGGGCGACCATTAGCTTTTAAACACAGGCCTCGACGGCGAATTCCGCTGATACGGTGAGAAGTTTTAGTGTCACCAAGAGATAGCTATATTACTTGTTATATTGGAAATTAACAAGGAAATTCCGGAACTTAAAAATGGAAATTCCGGCGAACTTAAAAAAGACGGAAGCACAAATCTTTCGAAGTGCTAATATTTTTTATTACTTTTAATGCAGAAACCTTACAAACTCAGTCATTGGAAACACAGGAAAGAAAGGGGGAATATACAAAACTGGAAAGGAGAACAAAATGGAAAATACATAAACAAGAAAAGCAACTAGGATAAAATTCTCATACGATCACAAGTCCCCCTAACGTCTGCACAGAGAACGCACAGTTAATGCAGAGCAGGACATAATGCGCTAACCATCTGTTGCGAAGGAATCTGCATTGGGGCATTTCCATTCCTTCCAACAGGATGTGATTTCGCCATCTTGGTCCAAGCATGTATTTCAAGGTCGTACCGCGGCCATATAGGAAAGTCGGCCGCCCACACCTGCACGAAGGGAGAGCCTAGAACCCAAAATTCTTCCGGGAAACCACCCACCCCTCAATTCCTGGGAATATAGGAGGGATGCGCCCTGAAATTCCACAAAAGACAAGGGGACCTCCAAATTCACAGAAATGGAAAACCACCTGGATCAACTATGGGAAGATGTCACATATACCCTCCAAGAATCAAACACTAGAAACGGGTATAAATTTACGGGGAGACTCACTTCGGGGAGGTGCCAGCAAAATAGATAAAACTCGAGGGATTTATTTTTTTTCGGGAGGAGGTGAGATAGAATCGACGACGAGACCTGATGTTAAAAGACCCAGAGCTGAGATGGGAGATGACCCCCGGTGAAGGAATGGGCAAAACGGGGGCTCTACCGCGTCTAGGTCCGAACGGAACAATGAGAGGCTGGGTGCTGCGCGATGACCATTAGGTCATCGCGCATTTTATGCGTTACGTGAAATCTACACACCATCATTTAAGTGACGATTCCATGACTTCGAATTCTCTTCACAGGGAAGCCAGAATGTTGTCAGCGATAATCCAAACTATAGAAGAAAAATAGTTTGCTTGCGTTTAGGTTCTGAAAAGGAATGAATCCATATAGAAATGTCTGTCATTCATACTAATATGCGATTGTACGAATAATCTCTGAGAAAATGTTAAATAAATAATAGCAAAATTTAGTATTCCATTACCTGCGTTAGTTTTTTGTTTACAGCTTGGTATCATGAACTTCCAGGATCAGTGAACGAATATGTTGGAGTATTTAAAAAAATTACTGTGTAAAAAGTTCTTCGGTATAGAAAGTAGTCCTTCAAATAATGAGAAGCATATGATAGCTAGGTATCTAGGGATAAAGCAAAGCAATTCCATCCCTTGCATGCAAAACTTGATGAATTACGGAGCACCATTTCTCTCGAAGTAGATGCTTTATTATGGCCTTTTTTTAACAAAATTGTTGATAAGGTTTTGTGGAAGACAATGTGCTAGGTCGGAGTAATACTCAAAGAAATTCGTTGTACTTTAATCGCTCCTTATCGTGTTTTTTTTATGGTTATTACGCAAGTTGCTTCTTATGAAGTCCCCATCTTTGCGTTCAGGTAGCATTTGATGTAATTAATTTTACCTTGATCTTGTTCATTACTATCCCTTCTGCCGAAATCACTTGTCTCACTATATTGTTTTTCTTTTTAAGAGTAATCATGCTGATCAGGTTAACGTTTCACCATTTTTTTAGAACAATTAAGAAACATTATATTACCTTATACATTTTAGAAAGTATGCGTAAAATCTAACATACTTAAATACATGTACAGAATTGTTACTTCTCTGTTATAACATTTGTAATAGTAGGGACGTAACAACTGAATTTTAAAGTTTGCTTTCAGTTAAAGTAAATTTTCGAAGTTTACTTTGAGTGTGATGTAACTAAAATTCTCAGCGATTCTCGGAAACGGGGAATAAGATTTCGTTCTCTAGCATACTCGTGTTAGTGTGTGATTTTAACTGTATGTAAATAAGGGAAATTAGTGAAACTTTAAAGCTTCGATGTCGGTGGCTTCTGGAAAATGATTCAAGTTTAATTTTATCTAGCATCAATTCGTCTGAATTTTATAAACATATACACTCTCACATACTCTCATGCATATATATATATATAAATAAATAAATAAATAAATAAATAAATAAATATATATATATATATATATATATATATATATATATATATATATATATATATATATATATATATATATATATATATATATATATATATATATATAAAGAGAGATACAATATTTATACAAAATTTATTCAGTGGCAGCATAGTATGAATCTTGAAAATTATAAACAGTTTTAATAACTACTAGATTCTAAAGGTTACATAACAAAGACTTTTATTATTCTAAACACTACTCAACAAAGACTTTTCTTTTCTGTTTTATAAGGTTTTAAACGTTTTTATCAAAAGTATTTTAATTCTTCCTCACCTAGTCTCAATGTTTTATTGGAAGAATCTCCCCATCCTTCCTTTTTAAACTTTTTATGGCACAGTGGTATGTTTTATCAAATTTAATAAAATTTTTTTTTGTCTTATGTGTTGTTTTTAACTCCTGATGTGCTTTTCCCAATTGGATATCGTGACTGCTCTTATAACTCTTTATATTTGAATATTTATCACCTTTTATGTATGACTTTCATCACTTTTTGTATATCACCAGTTTGACATCATATACATCTCACCGTTTTTGTCACATTTTATACTATCACTATATTTACCCTGTTGTTTCCTATACCGTTGGTTTTCCGTATGTTATTTTTTATATATGCATTGTGGTTCTGCCTTTAAAATATGTTTAGCGCAGCTTGTCCTTTCATAAACTTGCGCCATTAAATCTCAGCCATCCAACCAATCAATATTTTCTGTATTCTAAAGATGCA
The DNA here is from genome assembly GCA_907164885.2 of Dolomedes plantarius. Taxonomy (NCBI): domain Eukaryota; kingdom Metazoa; phylum Arthropoda; class Arachnida; order Araneae; family Dolomedidae; genus Dolomedes; species Dolomedes plantarius. Next base: position 105,856,425 of record OU015491.1, read on the forward strand.
TAACAAAGTATACAACATGTCTGGTTTTTTTTTGATTTTGTGATGAATGTGAGGCATGAATTATTCCTAATATTCCTAAATTAAACCATTTATGATACTATAGTGAAAATTGAAATTCAAAGACTGTCTTCTATATATTTGGACTGAAAAAATAGCATTCTGCATAATACCCATACATAACGACAGGAATTGCATATCATGATGGATACCCACAATAAAACCATTAAATTCTGGGATTCTCAGTATGACAGTTGTTAGAGTTTGTTTAACTCATTTCTAATCTTAAGGCGAATAATTCTTCCTACAGAACAACTGAGACGTTTTCAAATGCAAAGTTATTTGGAAAAGAGGAAAAATATAAATCAGCAAGTATATATATTTCAGAAAAAAATGTTTCTTTTCCCGAAATTCAAATGGTTTAATAAACATAGTATTTCTTTGATGCAAAAAAAAAAATGTTTTTATTAATACATCACGTTTTGCAGAGATCAAGTCGAAAATATGTGTTTCAATTTCTAGGAATTGTTCTAATATTATTCTATATGAATTAAATAAAATTTCTGGCTATTTTAACATTTATTACTTGGCATAACATTGTTGATAATCCCACCTTTAATTTTACTGTAAGTACAATTTATGAAAATGTAATTTCCTTAATTTATTCTAAAGACAGCTAAAATTCTTCAGATTGTTTTCGTATTTTAAAATGTATCAAAAACACTCATCAACAATTACTTGATAACAAAAAAAACCAAAAGATACAATTAACTGAAAATTACATAGGGTGAGTGTCCCAAATATCGCCCCTGTGCCTAATATCGCCTACTCGTGTTTCTAATGTATGATTCGCGCTATGTATGAGAAAATGCAGAAACTTCTTAGTTCTGGGTTTGTACAAACAGCGACGATAGCGACAACGCTCTTATCACTGACAACAGAAACTATATGGCGTCTGAAGTTGTTTTAGCTGTTATCTTCGTAAACTTTGGCTCCAAAAAATCAGAATCCTGGGAATGACTAGGTAGGTGCATTCAAATTCTAATTTTGCTTATACCATTTGAAAGCGCATTAAACAGAGACTTTGCTAGCAACGCCTTTTAACAGGTGCTCCTATTTTCTCCTGGTAGGTGGTAAGAAGAACAGAGGTAGGCTATATTAGGAACCACTCTGGAGTTCACTGGAAATTTAAATTTTTCCAATTTAGCTACATAACTTAAACTGGCACTGGTTTTGGAGATGGTTGATCTCAGGATACCAAAGGAAATAGTTCTTAGGGATGTTCTTTGAGTTTCCAGCCTAATCAGAAACTAAAAAGTGGATGAAATGTCGAAAAAAGGTTAGCGGCGAAAAAAGGTTAGGTGTCGAGTAGGCGATATTTGGGACACCTACCTTACTCTTCTCTAACGCTGTCTGTTTAATTTAAGGTTCAATTCAGCGGCTTTGGATTTTCTCCAGTCACGTTTTTACTACCGAGAAGTTTTTTTTTAAATTCTTGTTATATATATATATATATATATATATATATATATATATATATATACAGTATGCCCACTAAAGTCCCTTCCCACCCTCTTTACTTCGGAAAGGCTGCTGCTACATTCATAAAAGTGGTGTCTAGTTATAGTAAAGTAGCCATGCGCTACTGAATGAAACCACCTACCACGCCACCTGGTGGAAAACTACGGAGTTAGCATTCCTATCTCGAAAACGGAATGACATAGGGAAAAAAAGAGATTTACAAAGTTGTAGAGCATCATCAATTTACTAAGAAAAGACACCTTGTGGACATAAATGTGAAGAATAGAACGGTTAAAACACGCATTTGTTTTTTCGTGATTTCCTACACTATGACGTCACGAAACTTGAACGAAATTAGAAATGATTATCTTTCGGGCAAAACACGACACCACAATGTGCACAGTGGTATATCGCTTTTGATCCTCAATCAAAAGGACCGCGGTTCAAACCTCGAGGGTTTCATCCTTGTACTGATTGTCTTTATAAACAGAGTAGACAATACGTAGATCGTGTAAAATAGTGTCGCATCAACTCAACGCAACTTGCGCTTGGTGTTCGAAATTTTTGCAGTACGCAAATACGTAAGAAACGTCACGCCTGTTCACCTGAGACAGCTATAAAAGAGCCATCTTCTTGGGGTTGTAGTATGTTGATGCTTGTGGTCATGGCTGAGTATTCCAAAGCTGAGTATTGTGAGATGGTTTTACTGTACGGTGAATGTGGACACAAGGCACGATCAGCGGCAAGGTTGTACCGTCAACGTTTCCCTGAAGGCCCGCGTCCTTCTCATCACACCATCCTAACTTTTGTAAAACGTTTAAGGGAAACAGGCTGCATTACTAGTCGACCTCGATCTGGCAGACCAGCTAAGGTAGAACGGCAAGTTCAATCGAATAAGGTATTAGCCTACGCCATCGCATATCCAAAATGCAGCACAAGAGAGATCAGTCAACACTGTGGCCTCTCCAAAAGTCTTGTTTGGAAAATCCTAGGTGAATTAGGTGCTCATCCATACCGACCAACGCCTCAACAGGTTTTAGTGGACGGGGATGCCGAACGACGTTATGCATGGTGCAACTTCGTCATGAATCAGATCCTCGTCATGAATCAGATCGTCCAGCCAACATTCTTGGCAAATATAGTGTGGACGGATGAGGCATTCTTTTCACGGAATGGCATGTATAATAGGCAAAGCACCCATTACTGGGCGCTGGAAAATCCTAGATGCTTTACTAACGTTCGACATCAAATGCGGTATGCTATTAACGTTTGGTGTGCAATTTACAATAACAAGCTGATCGGCCCAATATTTTACAATGGCACGTTAACGGGTGCACGATATTTACAATTGCTACAGAACGTAATATCCGATTTTGTGGAGAGCCTGCCGTTGTTTAAGCTTAGGAATGCATGGTTTCAACATGACGGCGCGCCTACTTATAAGACATCTCCAGTGAAGCAGTACCTCGTCAAGGAATTCGGGGACCAATTAATTGGGTATGGCGGTTTCGAAGAGTGGCCTCCACGTTCGCCTGATCTGACTCCACTGGACTTTTTCCTGTGGGGATACCTGAAACAGCAGGTGTATGCGACCCCTCCACAAACATTGTAGGACCTTAAACGATGCATTATGGACGCTTGTGCCAACGTGTCACGCTCTATGCTCCAACGTTTGCAACGTGAGATTCAAACAAGGATCCAAATGTGTATTGCAGTTGCTGGTGAGAAGTTTGAACATCTCAAATAAAGGTATATTGTTAAAATTAGTTTTTTTTCTTTCTCAGATCCTTTTGTCACGTCACAGTGTAGGAAATCATGAAAAGACCAATGCGCGTTTTAACCATTGTAGTCTTCTCATTAATGTCCACAAGGTATCTTTTCGTACAAAATCGATGATTTTCTACAACTTTGTATATCACTTTTTTTCCATATCTCGTTCCGTTTTTGAGATAGGAATGCTAACTCCGCAGTTTTCCACCAGGTGGCGCGGTAGGTGGTTTCATTCTGTACCGCATGGCTACTTTACTATACCTAGACTCCACTTTTATGAATATAGCAGCAGCCGTTCCGAAGTTAAGAGGGTGGGAAGGGACTTTAGTGGACATACTGTATATATATGCATACACGCATATATATGTTAGGGTGCGTAGGTACAAGCGTGCTGTGTCTGTTAAATTTAATATATTTCAAATAAAAAAAAATGAATCATTATCTTCAAACATCTTTGTATACAGCAATGTTTAACAAAAAGAGTTAATTTCCAAAGCTTGATTTCTAAAGTTATTTTTCTCTTTCGTTAATTTCCGAATACATATGAAACGATTAATCAGACACGAATTAAACCAGTTTAAGTTTTCTTATATTTTCTTACGAATGGGCATCATATGCACACTCTTGCATGTAGGCCTTTCTTATATTTATCCTATCCTCGTAAAATGTAACCCAACACATAAAAATACATGCAAATTCACCTTCTAGAATATTTCTTAGTACTGAGGCACCAAAAGAAGATGTAGCTTTGTCAGGGCATATTTATGTCAAATATAATTTAGGACAGTATTTGGGTAAAATATTTTTATTATCTTTAGATTGAAGGTCTTCTGGGTGCAATCTTTTGACAGCTGGGACTAAAAAGAACTAAAAAAAATTAACAAGTAGAAACTCAAATTGAAAAACTTATTCCTCCTGGTTATATCTTTCTTATCTCGCCCTAAATTTGCCTTCTTTCGCAATTCTCATTTCTAAAGTAAGGCGCCAAATTATAGAGGCTATAAAAATTTCCTTTCCCAGTGACAGTTTCTCAATTAGAATAATCAAACCGGCCGCCGGCGCACCATTGAATGCAAATTCTCCGATTCTCGTATTTGCATTCATTTCGCCCCAGCGGAGAGTCGGGGCGCCGGATTAATGCTCAATCAGTGTGGTCTGAGGACGTAATTTTGTTCGAAAAATTTGATTAGTGTTCGGAATGGCCACACGAAGGGAGTTGTTACTTCCACTTTTTAATCCCATGAATATTTAATAGCGGGCACGGGATGAAATCAATTTGGGGGAAGCGGGAATTGGTAATTCGGAAAATGCTATGGAAGACGAGATAACTTTTTCTAACGTTATCTAAATATAAGCTATTTTTACTATCATATTGATGTGTATGTTTCACTGATAGATTCGGGAAACGTCCAACGACGACATACATACAGAAAAAAAGGAAACTGGAAACGACTTATTTCTAATTTGGAGCATTTTTAATTTATCACGGGGCTCATTGTAGGAGTTAATTATGACATTGGTTGCCATACGTGCGTCCAATATATAAGTGTCTGGATACACTTAACTATGTAGGCACTTTTTAAAGGGTAGTTGAAAGCCCTAGATATCAGAAAATCTGTGAATTTTTAAAAGGTGGGGGTGGGGGGGGGAGAAAATTTCTTCAAAACCTTTAAAAAAACTTTTTGTTAATGAAGGTAGTCCACCATTATATAGCTAACAACCACTGCAATTAATGCAGAATTGATATTAATATAAAAAAAAAACTCGTCTAGAATATTCAATGTGTTTAGTTTCATTTCAGAAGAAGGTTTTATAAAATTTTTAAAAAAATTAAGTTTTCTATTAAGAAATGATTAAGTGTCATCTATTTCAAAATTCTGGAAAAAACTTTCTAATAGGGTACTTTAAGTTAAAAAAAGAAAATAATAATACCGTTAAATTAAATTTCTCGACTTAAGGGGGTCTGGGACATATTTAAAAAAAATTATTTAATGAGTTAAAATTTTGAATTATTTTGTGATGGTTAACCACATCATTTGTAAAGAAAATCACATCATAAAACTTCTCTTAAAGTTTTTAAAAAATTAAAAAATTAAAATTTTTTTAAAATAATTACAAGATAAAAAGAACTTTTTATATACCACGTTTTTTAATTTTTCCGTTGAATCATATAAACTTGATAATTCTATGTATTAATAAATATTTTTTAAAAAATTTTTTGTTGAACTATCCCATCAACTTGAAAGAAAATGAAGTTAATTGGAAGTTAACTTGCATTTAACTTTTCGTTCCCGTCCCGGCCGACAGATAAATGTACCAGTCTGCAAAGTAAAATTAACTGAAAATAAAAAAAAACATGGTAAAATTCTGCTTAAAGATGGCTAGAAGTATTAAAAAAATGCATTGTCATCGTGTTCTGAGCAATTCTAAAAGTTTCAAATGCCTAGCCTATCAGGAAGTTAGTTAAAAATCGATTGAAAGATTTGTACCGGACAAACACACAAACAGACACACAAACAAGAAAGCTAGTTAATATAAACATGGTAAAAAGTGGGGTAATTTGAAATAGTTATAATTCGAAATAATATTTGTCGAATTAAAAAAAATCTTTTAATTAAACAGAAGTATATAAGTTTTAATTTTGGTTCAGCCTTTTTTAAATATTAATTTTTAAAGAAAATTAAAATTTTTAGAGTTAAAATTTCATAAAAAAAGTTTTAACTTACTTTTAAAAAATCATATTTTCAAACGTAAATATTTTTTCATATTTTCTGAATTAAAATTAAAGCGAAATAGTTGAAAAAGACATATTCGAAGTTTGAACCTTTTATCTTTGACGGTTCTTGACTTATAACAATTTAAAGACGAGAAATGGTGCAAAATCCCATCATTCAGAAAAACGCATTTAAAGTTTAAACAAAGATTTGCTGTTATTAGACTGTTTCAAAACAAAAAATTAATATCTCATGTTCTAATTAAGATAGAAACATGATTTAAAAAACTCATTTTAAGCGGACAAGAATAGAAAAATTTTAATGCAATAACATTTTTTTCCAAAATTTGAAGAATTTTGTGTCCTGGACCCCCTTAATGCCTTATTTGTATTTTTGTTAATTAAATAATCTAAGTTTTAAATATACAGGCTCTTATGCAAGGTTTCTATCCTCTTTCTGGTTAAGGTCTTTAGGTAGTTTTGATTATTTTTACTAAGAGATCCTAAATCTCGACAACTCTCAGTTTGACGATTTAAAATTCTGATCTCTGTTTATTTTTTATTTATTTATATCCACCACATAAATACTAGGGTTCTGCTCCCGGAGAAAGTGAGTGTGTCAAAAAGTGAATAGAGTTCTATAAAAAACGTCTGTAGGTTTTATTTATTTCAACCTTTAGAATTATTTATTTCAAATACTGGAGCAAGCCTTACAATACTATAATATAAATACGTAGCATTAGATCACATCGTAATTATAACGTATGTGGTAACATCGAAGGAATTGAACGCCGTGTAACCACGTTGCTTCTACCGATAGAAATGTCCGTTTCATCCCCATCTTGTGAAGTTTCATGCAAATCCTTCGGTTCTGTCGTCGCACCATGATGATATGATACAATAAAATTCCTTTATTTGCTCTAGAACATATGAACAAATTGAAGTCTCGGTGACGTAACAAAAAATATATCCATTCTGATGATTAGTAAAAATATTGATTAAATGTAATACTATAAATTTATTGAATATAATATATAAATTTATTAAATATAATAGTGTTCCGTTTTTCCTGGGTTTGTTAGGATTGAATAAAATCTCTTCAGAAAGTGCACATAAACTAAAATTTATTATTTTATAAATTCTTCAGGCGCATACACAAATTCAAACAGAAAACACGTAACAACTGTCTTCTATACAGCAGAAGACACTAAAAACACAAGTCAGGATACTAGAGTCTTCATTACAATACACGCCTAATGCACTTTCAACCCATTCAATTCTCAGTAGAAAATAACTGAGTTCCAATGATAATGACAGGTATATTTATAGACTTCCGAAGCGCCATCTATCGGTCAGTCAGCTAGATTTCTCTAGAAGCTTCCAGAAAAGTCTAGACGGCAAGTTGACGACCATTTGGTGTCATATCGCCAAATGTGGCGAAATATCGCCAAATTTGGTGAGCAAAATAATTCACCAAATCCATCGCAAATTTGGCGATAACTCTCATGTTTGCTAGGTTATCATAGGCTCCTAAAATTCGTAACAATATTGATATTCAATATGGATTTTAAATGCTTTGGTATTTCGCCACAATTTGTATCACATGTTCGCAACTTGATATTATTTTATGATTTCGGCTTTCATTTGATACTAATTTTAGAACAAAAATATAATACAAATAATTTGAAAGAGGTCCTTAGAAGATGTGTTGAGGGGCATTTCTAATTTATAACGATCCTATTAGACTGAGATAGAAATGAACAAGTGAAATGGAAATGAGATAAAAGCGACTCGGTACACAAACCCTAGGTGATTAAAGAACTGACCACGCTTACTTGTCTTTGGAATGTCTGGTTCATTAGTATAACTGTTTGTCAGAAAACAAATTATTTTTCGAACATATATACTTTCTTTCAAACTACGGGATACATTTGATTACTTTGGTGTGATTTAGGAAATGCTAAACCTCCAAAACAACACACTTGTTATGTTCTTTAGTTATCATCATCATGTCGTTAAGTGTAAGAAATTTATGTATCACTTTTGTCTTCATTTCACTTCTATACAATGTTGTCATACCTGTTTCTATATTTTATGACTAGATGAATACCCGTGCTTCGCTACGGAGTACATTCAAATTAAATACAACGGTCAAAAATTTATAAAAAAATCTTAACGGATATTTTTATAGACAAAATAATGTAGAAGGAAATATTCAAATTAAATCTAATAGAACATACTAAAGAATATAGTACAGTTAATATAGTACAGTTTGATGAATATTTCTTTTACTGTATTTTAATATATGTTGGATAATGTCCAATCGTCTGACGCATTAGAAAGAAAATTTATTTTTTGTCAATTTATTTCGTTATTAACACGTGAAGCAAAATTAGTTTCAATTATCCCAAAACGAAAAGAAACCACGTGATCAGCATTTAATAAATTAAATTCTAAAAATTAATCTTTAAAAATTCACCAAAAATCAGAAAATGGAGGTAAATATTCGAAAAAGATTGCATTTTAAAGGAATTTTTATGATTTTTCTTGATATAAATTTTATAACCCTCAGATTATTATTTTAAATGCGAATTTTAAAAAAAATGCTTCAAAAACAGCTTAAAAATTCAATTTTAAAAATCTTAGAATTTTTCAAAAATCTTTCTTAGTGCACCCCTACACTACTTACACTATAAGAAGAATCGCCATGCAAAATTTCAGCCCTTTAGGTCCAGCGGTTTGGTTTGTGCGTTATATGTCAGTCAGTCAGTCAGCCAGTTACGGAACTGTTTTCTATACGTATATAGATTAAAAAAAGCAAATGTTTCATAAAATTGTTAGCTTAGGGAAGCATGTGAATTCTAAAGAGACAATTTTTCATTTTTGTTATTTGTCTTTATCTTTTCATTTTTTTTTTTTTGAAGAAAAGTTAAATTCTAATACATTTCGATGTAAAAAAGGCTCTTTCATGCCCATTTTGAATGGTTGTTGTTAACTTTCAACAAACCAAACTAGGATAAATTATAAACTATATAGAAGATGACATTTTTATCTTTACGTAGCCTTAAAATATTGCTTTCCATTTTTCAGAAATGTCCGTTCATTTTGGTGCTTTACATCTTTAATATTTTTGTCGGATACTTTGTTATGAATAATATTTATGAGCCAATAAATCAAATTGTGGATTATATTTTACTACTGATAATTATAGTATTTAACCTTATACGCATTCTTTACACGAGGATACTTAACTGCTCTTTACTTTGTAATAACATTACTAACGATATTATTAACGACATGAAAGGGGAAACAAGGTGGTAAGATGTCTAGAGAAACTATTTCATTGGATTGAACTGAGTCTAATCAGAGGAAGATTTTTCTGGTTCTGATGCTTTTTTATTTTAATGTTTTAAAATAGAGTTAATTCTATTTCCTTCAGAACAGTCATATGGGTAGAAGTGAATTTTAAACAACTAATACATGTATAGAAAAACTATTTTTTTTAAAATTTGCTATAAATAAATAGCAGGTTAATTTAGGTATTGCAAGAGATATTAAATCAATCTGATAGTATAGTTAATTAATTTTTAATAACTAAAACCATGTAAAGATAAATTATTATTTTTTAAAATTTGCTATAAATAGCAGGTTAATTTACGTATTGCGAGAGATATTGAATTAATCTGATAATTAGGTATTTATTTTTAAACAACTAAAACCATGCAAAGAAAAAAAATTTAATTTGCTATAAATAGCAGGTTAATTTAGGTATTGCAAGATATATTGAATTAATCTAATAATTTGGGTAATTAATATAGGTAAGTGCTATTTAACTATCTCTAAAGCTTTATTTAGTGTTTTAAAATGCAGTTTAATTTTATTTCCATCACAACAGTTTTTAAGGTAGAATTGAGTTTTAAACAACTAAAACCATGTATAGAAAAATTAAATTTTTAAAATTTGCTATAAATAGCAGGTTAATTTACATATTGCGAGAGATATTGAATTAATATGATAATTAGGTAATTAATTTAAACAACTAAATCCATGCAAAGAATTTTTTAATTTGCTATAAATTGCAGATTAATTTAGGTATTACAAGATATATTGAACTAATCTTATAATTTGGGTAATTAATATAAGTAAGTAACACTTAAATAGCTGTAAATCTTTTTTTAATGTTATAAAATGCAGTTTCATTTTATTTCCATCAGAACAGTTATTATGGTAGAATTGAGATTTAAGCAACTAATACCATGTATAGAAAAATTAATTTTTTAAAATTTGCTGTAAATAGCAGGTTAATGTAAGTACTGCAAGAGATACTGAATTAATCTGATAATTTAGGTAATTAATTGTGGTATGGAATTAAACCATTAGCCTTCATTAATGAAACACAATTGGGTATGTATTAATCTAATTGTTTGTCGGGCGGAGTGGGGGGCGGCAAATATTGTAGACATGGATTTAGCTCTCATAAATAAAACATTTCAAGTTCCCAAATTATAATCCCTTTTTATGACGTGAAATTAAGAGAGCAAATTCTAGTGCTGACAATAGGCTTCTAATCTGTCATTTGTGAACTTCTATACTTAGTATTGCTACAGCGAGCAATCTGTATGTGGACTTATACGTCCTGATCAGTGAATACCGTTGAGATATTAGACAATGTAATTTCATTTGATGATTATTCCAGGTGTTTATTACTAGATATTCCAATGAAAGGATTTTTCCTTAAAAAAATAAAGAATAGATTATTAAGATGGCGGTATTTTGATGTTGCCCTAGTTGCAGTTTTTCACGCTTTTGACATAGTGTTAAAATTCTTGAATAACATTTTGTATATGCTCTTAGAAATGATGAGTTTGATAATTAATTAAGAAAATTTAGTTACTGGAGTTGCTGCATTTGAAATTTGGTGCATTTACCTATCAGGAGTAGCACAATAAAATTCTCTTAAAATGTCTCCTTAATGTGACTTTCGAAAAACTAGTTTGAAAAAATATGGGTTGTATGCGCAATGTAATATTAAGAACCGTACTAATGAATTTTGATACTGAAATTTTTTACCAGTATAAATTAACTTGAATTTTATATATTTGTAGTTCAGGCATTGCTCAGAATAATCATATAGTTCTCCTGCAACGTGTTCTCATAACAAAAAAAAATATTTCCTGGTATAAAAAGAAAATTTGTGTTTTCTCCATCTACTCTTGTAAGTAAATAATATCATGTATATAGTTTAAACTCCATGATATGTTCATCTCCGCAAACTCATTTTCGATTCGAAAGTATTGAAGAATAAGAAAAACTAAACTTATTAGATATCCAGTTCATTCAAGAACTTGCAATGTCATATAAATGCATTTCTTGAAAACGATGCATTAAATATCAGTATACATTTGTAAAGTTAACATAAATATTCCTAACGGCTTAAAATCTTTTAATGGGAGCCGATGTTTTAAACTAATTTAGTATCGCTTAAAAATATTCCTTTATCTTAATAAAAATATTAGCGAAAGCGTGTTCTTCTAAATAGAGTTACCTACTATGACAGCATGTTGAATTGGTATCATTAATGTGATGACAAAAATTTTACATTTATGGTTTTTCATTTGAAATTTGTAGCTATTATGCTATGCCAAAAAGTATTTCTTATTCCCTAACATAATTAAACTCATTCCCTAACTAAATTTGACCGATAAATTACTAGTTTTACTAACCCTTTTAAACTTTTTGTTAAATTTTATATTAACCCTCAGGCGAGCTCTGAGCTAAAATGTCCCATGAGAAAATAGACAGCTTAGCAGTTTTAAAAGTAGAGGGCATTACCATATTAGGTGAAACGAAGGTTAGATATTTGCTGACTGAATGACAATTCTAACGACAGGAAGAGTCCAGTCTGGGTTTTTCGGGGTAGGAAGTGATTATAATTACGTTTTTACATTTACTCTCTTTAGGCGAACTTGAGGATCCCTTGTTCTGGAAAAACCTCATCTCGTTCCCTGAATGACTTAATAATTCCTTTTTTTATTTATGAAACTGTATTTTTTAATTGAAGACTGGTCACTTCGGCCCAACGAATACATAATTTTACTATTTTCAAACTTAATATTTTAATACAACAACCCCCCTCCTCCCCACACACACACGCACACACACACACACACACACACACACACACACACACACACACACACACACACACATATATATATATATATATATATATATATATATATATTATGTACGGCCTCCAAGGTGGTATTTTAATGATTAATTAAAAAAATGATTATGAACATTTAATTCGACATCTAAGTTCTTAGACGGCATTTTATTTTCGGTAAAAATAATATCGTGTCATAGTTCTCAAAATATTTTACATGCCTCTTTTTAAATGGGAATATTCGGGACAAAATTCCTATTAAGGATAAATTTATGTTTTTGCAGCCTTTCCTCGTTTCCTAATTATGAGCCATAACTGTTATTAAACTGAGAAATTATGTTAACATAAAATGCGTTTTTATTAGATACATTAAAAAGGAAAAGTTTACAGGTCATTTTCTTTAAAACTCTTTAGGATAAAAAAGAGCATCGTATCTTTTAGAAAATTTAATTAAAGTGGGGTGTAAAAGAATTTACAGCAGATATGTTTAAGAGCATTTTAGTTAGACTTAAGAAGGTTTTACTAATATGAAATATTTTTTTTAGATTTACTAAATACTTAGATTTACTATTTAGATTTTTTTTAGATAAACTTAATTTCTTTTAATGTGTTTTGCAAATTAATAACTTACATTTTAAATCACGTATGCATAATATAAAGATTTATATCGGGATAAATGCGTCATTATATGCCTAGATGAAAGTCGCGTATTTATTTAGATATTTACTAGATTATATTCACTTAAATTTATGCCCTTTTTTATCATGGTAAAATTTTGTTTGATATGACAGAAAAATTGATGTTTTGAAAACTATCGTAAATCGTAACTATCATATATGAAACTATCGTATCGTAAAACTAAAATGGGTTTCCAATAATTTCCCTTCAAATGTGTATAAGAATCATAGAAATATAGATGGATATAATATGTAATGAAAATAAAAGGGGGAAATCTTTACTGAGTAATTTTAGGATTTTTTTTCTTGCGTAATGCAATTATGCATTTAGTTCCAGCTTCAGAAATAAGAGTTTTCTTTTCTTAAAAAATAGAGAAAATAATATAAAATAATAAATTAAAAACAAATCGAGGGATTTTTTTTAGGATTGGGTATGAATGTCATTAATCAGAATTTTTTTTCAGTCAGAGAATTTTTTGTTTGGCAGTCACCCAAATGATAGGCTTCTAAAATATCTATTATTCATTACCATCAGCGTAACATATTTTTAAAAAAAGTAACGATAAATGTTCATTTACAAAAATTCAAACGATACAAAAAAGGTAATTGTTAAAAGACAAAAACTAATTCTTTCGTCTACTCTTCTCGTCCGCTTCCCAAAAGAAAATTGCTATAATAGCATTAATAATTTTTAAATATAGCTATAACTTCTGTTTTTCATCTTTATCAGATGGTTAGTTTAATCATAGTGGCTTCAGTCTAGATGCAAATATCAGTTTTTTCATTCTAATGGATGCCGGCCGAGTGTGCCCACGGATGTTCTCTGTATGACTTCACCGCCAGCTTGTGGGTTCGATTCCATATTGTCCGAGGACAGAGCTGAGATTACGGAGGTATGTTGGCTCACCTGTGTGGTGCTGCCATATAGAGAAGCCAACAAATTCGGGGTGTAGATGGGCGAATGTTGTAATAAACTAAGTCCTTTCTGCGTTGGAAAAAATAACGTTCTAATAGAATCTTTCAAAATATGTCTTATCTTAGTATGACATATATAATTAAACAAATCCAACAAAGCTAGATAATTATAGGAAGAAAGTAAACAAAAACAAACAGAAAACAAGCACTCAGGGCTACACGCACCAAAGGCAAGATTCTGTAGTAGTGCCAGAACTAAATCAGAAATCGAGGTAACAGACTGGTTTCGGCATCAGGGAGCCTAACCAAATCAGTTACCTCAAAAGGAACTTTCTGAATAGGATGCAGGTATAACCAAAAGACATCCCATGGCCCCAGTCGGTGATGACGAGACCAGTCGGTTACCTCGAATTTTGGTTTAGTTCTGGCACAACTACAGAATTTTGCCATTGGTGCGTGGAGCCCTGAGTGCTTGTTTTCTGTCTGTTTTTTGTCTACATTCTTCCTATAATTATCTAGCTCTGTTGTATTTTTTTAATTATATTTGTCTATTTTCAATATGAGGAGTTGCTGCAACTGCGCAATCTTTTATTGAAATGTTATAAGTTTTCAACGCTAGGGTAGGTTTTAAGTTAGTTTGTTTGGCAGTCTATGCCCACTTTTTAATTTTTTTGTTTGATGTTGAATTGTTTAAATTAATTTACCTTAGTATGGCATAGTCATATACGATAACACAAATAATGTAAATAATTCAACACGAAATAATACGTATAAAGAGGTCACAGACTGCCGAACAAATTAGCAGAAAACCTACCCTAGCGTTGAATATTTTAACTTTTCAATAAAAGATTGCGCAGTTGTAATAAATCCTCATACTGAAAACGGACAAATATAACTCCTAATGACGAGACCAGTCGGTTGCCTCGGTGTATGGCTTAGTTCCTTTACTGATACAGAGCAATAAGAGCGTGATTTCTGTTTATTTTTATCCGCATTCTTCCTGCTAATCTTGCTTTGTTGAATTATTTACTTTTAGTTATATAGTCATATAAGAGTATCAAATGACTTGGAAGCCATAGTTTTAAATCCTGGCTCAAAGTTGAAGGAGGCTCTGGACATCCATCTACGGCATTTCCTACGAATATTCGAACCACAAAACTACCGAGCATTGTTGTTTCTAACTCGGCAGGCACTTTGTTTATTGTGATATTCCCCCATTCCACACCGCGGAGTTGATTTCTTTATTATGAGATAACCATGTAGGTGAGCAAACGCAGCTCAATTATCTCAGCCTTGTCTTCGCTCAAGCTGTAATCGAACTCACAACCAGGAAGTATAGGCATTCAGAGAACGTCCGTAGGCCAAACCACTGCGCGTCAAGACGGACATATAAAAACCTAAGTACAGGAAAAAATGTCATAAACGTATTTTGGCATCTATCTGCATTTATTACTTATGTATTAGCTGCAAATATGTACAGTTCAGTTTTAGAAGATATAGAGATTCAAGAGTATTTTCTAACAGTTTTTTTTTATTTTCCACTGCGGGGCAGTTGTCAGTAAACATGCTCTCATACACTACTAAAATTTGTTGGATTTTCCTAATCTGGAATTTTATTCAAGCGAGAAAACATAACCCCCAGGCGCCTCCATAATTTATACCGAGTACACCCAGGGGCGAATATTTAATAAAGTATGAAACTTTTTAATGAAAGTTTTTATATTAAAAATTGTCATCTTGTTTTTCATACCTAACGTCATAAGCAGAGAAATAAATCCAGTGGTTTAATTAGAAGTATCCACATCCTAAGAAATGATTTATAAAAAAATAAAATATGTAAATACGTACCCATGTAGAAAATCTTTAAAAAAAATTCTAGCAAATGAAAACAGCAACATATTTGAATGCTCAAAAAGCGTCTTAAACCTTGCCCCTATGTGTGATCGGTCGCATAATGAGTTATTTCCGATCGCCAGATGTTTTCGAAATAAATAATTCAATTTTGTTTTTGAAATGCGGGTAATAAATTTCTCTCCTTTAATCAAAGTTGCTCTCAGGATTTGCAATTGTGACACTTTTTCCCCCCTCGGCTTGGGTAAGCTGGCATTAAATTGAATATTTTAAAAAAATTATTCAGTCATCTTGCCGGATGAGAAAATTGCGTTTTCCAAAATGTATTAACCCCCAAAATTAACTATGAATAGATCGTAACTCAAAATTTATCGGTATATTTACCTTACTTAAGCAATTTTTAAAAACTTCATATAACATTTTTGTTTAGGTTCAGAATTAATTTTAAGAATACATGTATGTCCATACAAACACGTAGGATAAATTTCCCTGTTTAATCGAAAGCTTATACCTTAAAAACTTTTGAATCCGAAGATGCGTAAAATTTGCAGTTTTTTCCTATACAATCGATCAAAATTAAAATTTCTTAAAAAAAATAAAAATTAAGTAGCCTTCTTTCTTTTTGCTTTCGATAGATGGCGCGTTAGTTTGAGGGATTCCGCATCTAATCTTGTAACAACCAATGAAATTGGTTGACTGAGAAACAGGGTATCACCTGGTAATGTCGATCCGACTAGATCCAGTGTACTTCAGATAGAAAAAAAAATTTCAAATCATAAGATGCCCAGTGTATCATATGACCTACAGCAAATTAAGTCCCGAAATAAGTTTAGCGGACCAGATTTTGTTTTCACATGAATGATATTACTGGCATTTAAACTGTACTTTAAACTTTAGTACTTTACACGATGTCATTGGGTCAACAAATGAAAAGCAACTATTACATAAGATATATACAAACAAATGTATTCATTACTTAACTGAAACGCATAATAATTATTATTTATGTAATAATGATGTGAAAAAATTTATTCAATCAGAAATTCTTCTCAGTCCTCATAATAAGAATCACCTATTGGTTGTACATTTTCATCAAGTCGTCTTATACATTGGACACAAATCAGCCACGTGTGTTTTGCCAGTGAGAGCTAGAACGATGATACTCTATATACCTCTTGCTTATTTATACTTATGCTAAAAAGGGAGGTTTTTAATTTTCAGTTTTAAGGGCGCGGTGGCCCGGTCAGCAAAGGCGTAGAGCTAGTACTGATCAGAGTGGTCCAGAGTGATCTGCAAGTTACTGGTTTGATACCCAACGCTGACAAAACCCCCGACGTGTAAACTAATGACTGCTGGTGCACGGAAAAAAACTGTCGTAGCTGCAATGTCCTCGAAGTTCCCAAACATTATCTCTGGAGGTGTGGGGTCAAGTGTTCCGGTCCCCACACTTGACTTGGTTCAAAATTACGATACCAAACGGGTGTAGCGTGGACCTACCCCTTGTGGTGCACCCGAGACAACGCATGCAATATATGCGGCGAAGTGGTCATACACTTCTGGCTTCTCACGGGAAAAGAGTATCGCTCAGCTCCCAGCCATTGAAAACAAATCAATTTTTATTGTTACTACACTTATTTCTTTTACTGTTGGGTTCCCAACTAAAACCTCCCGATTGCTGAGTGTTCTCTTTTCTTTATGAAAACTTTACTAACCCTAACATATTCTCGTAGCTGTTTTATGTAGGCCCAATGGATTTTCTTTCTTTCTTTATATATTTATTTATTTTTAACTACATTCTCCCAGCATGTCGAGTGAGGGGCATTTGGATCGTTGCTTTTGAATCTATCACATTGGCTCTTGTTATTTACATTGGCGCTTGTTATTTACTAGTCCAACAAACTTCAAAGCAACATTTTAATGATATCATAAAATATGCTTCACTTTTTTAAACTTATTTTTTCATTTATATGGGATTTACAGTCGTTTATGTATCACTTTGAGATTAAAAAGATTAAATGATTAAGTTAAAAATCGGAACCTTCTTTTCCTGTTCTACTATTAGAAATGAACTAATATTGTAGAGTTTGCCATTTACAGTTCTTTCAGATAAAACTAAATTTGGTCTTTTTATTATAAGCTTTATTATCACCCTTTAGCTATCACGCCGTTTTTGGGTTTCTTTTAATTAATACAAAGGTGGTTTACTTATCAACAGCTGCGACCGATTTCAAGCTGTAAAATACATCACTCTCAAAGACATCTGCCATTTGGGGTTGTCTAGAAGTATAAAAGTTTATATTTCTAAAAAAAAATAATCTTAACTTTAAGTTTTTTTTCTAAAGATGCATAAACATCGGTTTCAAAACATAATTTTTCCCACTCATTTTTTTAATTTTAATTTTCTTGTAGACTAAATTTGTAATGCTATGATTTCAATTTCGATATAAGATATTTCGACGACTTCTCTTTAATAAAACCTTACATGTTTTAAAAAAAATTGAAAGTATTCAACAATGCCATCTGATTATATTTCTTTTACAGAATTCTACATCATACACTCTACCGAGATTCTTCGAGTTAATTGTTTTCCTGATCTGAATGTCGTATATACTTTCATCAGGTGCTTAAAATACACCCCCAAAAAGGGTTAATTAAAATGAAATAAGATTATAAGATATCGAAGAAATTTATTTTAGTGTGAAATTATTGAAATTACAGAAAAATATCAATTTTAAATATAAATCATTATTTAGGTTTTATCGAAGTGTTGACTTCAGAACTAAAAGAGCAGAATTTATTTAAATGACAAACTCAAACAATAACATATAATGGGTCATACGACTGTTAAACCGTCAAAAAAATTAATTTTTTGAAAAAAATATATATGAAAGATTAACTTTTTCTGAGTATTTTAAGACAATTCACTTGAAAAAATTCCCATAATTACGGAAGTTATGAATTAAAACGTGCCAGATGTTTAATGTAAACAGATTTAAAGGGCAATACTTCAAAGGGATTTATCTCAAAATGTGTTTTTTCACATAACGCACATGTTATCTCTAGAACTTTTTCGTATTTTTGCATGAAATTTTCACATATATTACATATTATCATTTGCTTGAAACTGAACCAAAAACTTTTACAGATCTCTAGAGAATACATTTTTCATGCATAGATAAAATTTAATTTATTAAGAAAAAAATGCACTTTTTTCAGTTTCATAGTAAAAATAGAAATATACCTTAAATATATACAAATTTATGTTTAAATTAAACTTTGGTCTCTGCAGTATTTGTTAAAAGCAGAAATTTTGTCTTTAACTCAATTTGTTTGGAGTATTTATGTACGTTAGCTTTGATATCACTTTTGTCCAAAGCTAACTGCTTATTATTTATGACTATCTAACAAAAATTATTTTTAACTATCAAAAAGGAAACAGGTATATATTCATAAATAAAACATTGTTCTATTAGCACAAAAAAAATTAAGATTTTAAATATTATACTTTTCAAGATATAGAATGTCGAATGTGACACAATTTTTATACTTATTTGACTTTTAACAGTCGTATGACCCCTTATCGGTAGCAAGCTTTATAGCTGACTTTCTAAGTTAAAGGTTCCTGGTGCATAGCAAGCAACTTACAGGAAAGAACTAAATGCAGTGACAACAAAATGTTTAGGGTTTTGAATGAGGACAAGGGTAGGAGTAAATGCCTTTATAAGAATGCATAAATTTTTCGCACTAGAGTAAAGCTATGCAAAATTTAGCCTTTTGAACTTATATAAAACTTACCGATAGTAGGATAGACAAAAGTCATTGTATGTTGCAAATCACAAATATTATTTTCAGGCCGATTAAAAGAATATGTTCATATAAACAATTTCAAATTTAATGAACTTTTTACTAGCACCATCCCTGCAATATGAAATGTAATGGCATATACATTTCATTTCTAAATATAGTAGCTGAATGCCCGTACTTCGCTACGGAGTACATTCAAATTAAATACAACGGTCAATGTATTCAATTAATGCCATATATATATATATATATATATATATATATATATATATATATATATATATATATATATATATATATATATATATACATATATATATATATGTGTGTGTGCGTGTGTGTGTGTGTGGGGTGGGGTGTAGGATTTATGCAAAATCTCTTCTTATGCCCTAGTAATATTCTATGTTGCTATGCGTACAGAGACGCGCCAAACCCTTCTTGCTGCGACATTCTTGAGGGGATAGTCGAGGGTTGAATGACCCCGGCTTGGAGGCAATTCGAAGCGTGGTGAAAAAATGTCCTGAGCACGGGCAGAGGAAGAGAGTACAGACCTCGCTGAGGGCGGTTGTGTTTTGGACTCCGTGCGAGGCACGAGAGAGAGATTGTATTTTCCAACGGGGCGAGTCAAGGCCTGCGTTGTGGTGTATTTTCCGACGGGAGCGAGAAGGCTACCCGATCTTTTGTTCTGTTGAAGGGAAGCGAAGCATTGAGCTCCCGTGATTATTGTTATATTGTACCGGAGACAGTAAAGTAGACTCTCTGGCATCTCATAATTGCTGTCTGCATTAATAAATTAATAGTTGTTGAGTTTTTCAAAGTGTAGCGCATTTATGACTCAAGTGTGTTGTTCTTGACACCCCCTAGACGCCGCCACGGAGACAGGAAAGTCTACACACACGCACACACACATATATATATATATATATATATATATATATATATATATATATGAAACGGGCTTGATTTACGCCCGTTT
The DNA here is from genome assembly GCA_907164885.2 of Dolomedes plantarius. Classification (NCBI taxonomy): domain Eukaryota; kingdom Metazoa; phylum Arthropoda; class Arachnida; order Araneae; family Dolomedidae; genus Dolomedes; species Dolomedes plantarius. Next base: position 105,876,815 of record OU015491.1, read on the forward strand.
ACTAAAATCAATTCGTGGCACAGATCTCATGAGAACTCCTTGAAATCCTAAGTAATGTAATCAATAAAGGAAGCACACGTTACAATTCCAGTAAATCAGGTTTATTGTTCATCTAATTACGACCACTGATCCAAGTGCACATCTTAGCGATCGCCATTTTTAAGAAACTGCCGCGGCGCCGAGCAAAACGCCCGCAAGCAACAAGCTCCCAATTTAATCTGCGTAATTCTCTGTTCTCATCAGCGCGTGCCCCTTTATGGCACATGCGCAAAGCACCACCAAGAAAATTCTAGAATCTTTTTCTTTTTATCTAAGCATGATTTCCGAGCCTCTACATCTATCTAAAAATAAATTCCCTGCATGGAACTTCAATTCCAAGAATCGAGGTCATCTTCCGAAAACGGGGAAAACCCCTTTTCCCCGACGCGTTTTGCCAATGATTTTCATGTTAAATTTGATTATTCTGAGGCCCCCTGTAAATCGCTTAATTACTATTATTTTCTAATTTTTTTACGTATATATATATATATATATATATATATATATATATAAAATCGTAACGGATATTTTTATACAAAAAATAAAGTAGTAGGAAATATTCAAATTAAATCTAATAGAACATACTAAAGAATATAGTACAGTTTGACAAACATATCTTTTACGGTATTTTCATATTTTTTTGGATAATGTCCAATCGTCGGCAGCATTAGCAAGAAAAAAAATATTTTTTTGTCTATTTCGTTATTATGCACGTGGCGCAAAATTAGTTTAAAGTATCACAAAAAGAAACAAACCACGTGATCATCATTTAATAAATTAATTTCTAGAAATGAATCTTTAAAAATTCACCAAAAATCAAAAAAAATGGAGGTAAAGATTCGAAAGAGATTAGTTTTAAAGGAATTTGTATGATCTTTCTCGTGATATAAATTTTATAACCCTCATATTATTGTTTTAAATGCAAACTTAAAAAAAATTAGAAAAACCACTTAAAATTTTAAATTAAAAAATATAAGAATAATTTTTTCAAAAATCTTACTTAGTGCACCGCTACGGTATAAGAAAAATCGCCATTCAAAATTTCAGCCCTTTAGGTCCAGCGGTTTTGTCTGTGCGTTATATGTCAGTCAGTCAGTTACGGAAGTGTTTCATATATATAAATATGTAAATGCTGCCAAACATAACGGGAAATAATACGGGATTTGCTTTTTTGGGGAATATTCGGAGCTTCTTTGATAGATTTTTTTCAATTTGGGAGAAAAACAGTTTAGTGAATTAAAATGCTGAAGCTAGCTTGTTCATATGCCATTCGGGTTTTCATTTATGAATCGAAACTCTGCAACTTTCCATAGACATTTAAACCAAGTATTTAAGTTATGCTCATGTATGGTTCTATAAACTACACGTGATACCTTTTTTTATTATAATTGGGCATATTTTTGTCCAAATGCATGCTAAATTTCTTTGTTACCATATTCTGGTACAAATTTCATGCATGTATGTATGTCATATCCACATTCTGTTTTCCTTTTTTTTTTTTTTTTTTTTTTTTTTTTTTTTTTTGTGGGGTATGTTTATTTAAGAATTTTTTCATGAATAATTTCTTAACTCCAAAAGGTTAATGTCATGAAATAACTATATTTGAAGTAAACCAATGCAAAATATTAGAATTATGATGTTAGCATAATACTACTATGATATCGTCATATCAAGTTTAATTGCCATATAAAGTATTACTAAGTACCCTTTTTCATGAACTATAAATATGGGTACAATCCTATATTAAGTAGACTGTGATTAGTCCCATCTGTGAGTTCACATAGCTGTAAAAAATACTTAATCAGGCAAGTTACTTATATTGCTATACATTTATTAATGGATACATTATATGAAAATCTCTAGATAACATTTATGTTTTTCCTTGGAAAAAGTTAATATTTAGATTAATCGAAGTATTTTTCTCTTTATAAAAGCATGTTTATACACTGAATCACGATATATCTGAACCACGATACTCAGCGATACAAAAAATGCTCTCAGAAAGTGATGCTACTATTCTCTGTTATACATGTATAACAGCAAAATAAATACATGTTATACATGTATATATTTTATGCATAAAATGTCGTCATTACCTCCAGGCTCTGTTTGTTTAAGTATTTTAAGTGCATGTGCTATAAATTTTAAAATTAAATAGCTTTACTCATATGTACGACATGCGATGAATTATATATATATTCAGCGCGTGAATATATATATATATATATATATATATATATATATATCACGGTTTTTTTCTGGGGGTTCACCGGGATGCCACGTATCCCCACCTTTTTCTTAAGTATTATTTTGGCTTAACTTAACCGAAATTTTAAGAAGCTTACGAATTAATTGTTAATATGTAAAAAAATATTTTTTAAAGTTGCGATTTTTTGTTTCCCTGTGACGTGACGTGTAAAAACACGTTACTAAGAATACACACATTTATTTGAGAAAATACAGTATACTCACCTATTTTTTTTAGAAAAAAAACATTGTATATTACTCATAATGCATTACTGCTAGGTGTTTTAAGACTTTGTACTCAAAACTTTATTTATTTTAAGATATACGGCATGCATATGGAAGATATAAATTTTTTTGAACATGTGCTGTTCATATGTATAAAGAGTCCACAGTGAAGTCCATGACAGTCAGTTGTTAGAAATTTATCTCTAAGTTGAACAACTGTATTAAACCTTTGACTTTTGTTTATTTTTCTGCTTCAGTGATGAGAATTTAATACAGGTAGCCCTTCTACAGCACGGCATCTTACAATACGGTTTCGCTCTAACACGATACAATAAATTGCGGGAACCCTCGTATAACACTGCAACCTGTAACACGGTTTGGCTCTAACACAATAAAAAAATTGCAAAACCTTTGTACAACACTGTATTTCTACAGCACTATATATCATGATTTTTGTTTAACAGATTTAAAAACTAAATTACCTTAAAATAATGACGGGAAGGAACAATAAACTATGTTGGATTTACATGAAAATGTATAAACAAATTATAATTTATTCATTTATAACTCTATAAAATTGCATGAAAACCTAAGCTTAGCTGAAAATCTTGAATCATTTTTTCTTGAATGCAGACCCTTCCGCTGAAAGAAACCGAAAATTCAAAAGGGAGCTGCAAAATTGTCTATCTCCATACCGCGAATCTACAATGACCTTGCAAGAACCAGCAAACAAACCAAAATTACAGATTTTTTAGAGAATAGAAGGTGCAAAATATCTAAATGAAGAAAAAGGTTCTGAAAGTGAAGGTAACATCGTTCAACCGAAAACATGTTCTCATTTGATTGTACTTAGCAGTGATGAGGAAAAAATTATTAAATTAATGTCACATTAAATGAAAATAATATTTTTTGTTTCTTTTCGTTTTGTGTTATACATACATTTATATTTTTAATAAAAATTGATTTGCATTTATGGAATTTTAAAAAAAAATTGTCTTTAGTAAGTTTTCGGAACGTAACTCCCCCCTTTTTGTACTGTTTCTGGGTCTCATATAACGCGGTTTCACACAACACGGCATTTTCTTGGAACCTATCTACCGTGTTATAGGAGGGTCACCTGTATTATACAAAATTAGTTCACTAATGCATCAAAAAATGCAATATTATAACTGTATCACGGCAGTTTTAGAAACGAAATGGCCACAAAAGGAACTTGGTTCCCGTTACCTCTAAATTCTCCATATACATACTTCATAAAGTGCCTTCTTTTCAGTATCAGGATATCAAGTTTCATTGTTGTTGAAACCTTTCGTCTCCTCACATTGTATGGAATGGACAATTTGTCCAATCAGATCAACTGATTACACGAATTTAAACAAAGTAAAGAAAATTCAACCCCCACCAAAAAAATAAACATCAGTACACCTGTTTGTAACTTTTAAACAAAGATTTGAAGCCCTCCTATAAATCCTTTCCCTTTCTTTTCAGCACGAGTAGTTCCGCAAACGGTGAACAAAACAGAGCAGCGTACGGGAAAACATCACTCTTAAAATAAAGAAAATGAAAGGGGATAAAAGCAAATAACCTTCCCTTTTTTTCTATAAAAGAGCGAGCGACTTTTAAGCTATTAAATATCCCCAGATGTTTTCGATATGAATATTTCGATCGATTTTTTTTAACATGGTTAATAAATTCTCTCATTCAATTAGAGGGAGCCACAGCATTTCATCCTCCGCCACCTACTCCAGGCTCAGCTAGTTATCGATTTTGCCCACCCACCCCTTTTTTTTCCCGCTTTAAAATATTTTTATATCCAGTGGTACAGAAAATTGAAATTTTGAAAAGAACTATAAATATTAAAATAATAAGTATCGAGACGAAACTAATGGGATGTGAGTTGAAGCTGAAAAGGGGGGTAAATTTTTTTTTACCCTTTTTTTATAACTCAGCTAACGTATGGACACCTAGAATATGTGGCAAAATAATGTGCTACATATAGGGGGTGTCGAAAAGTCGCGAAGAGAGGCGACGTAATTTTTTTTTTTTTTGCTTTTCTTTGATCACAGCTGTTTCAAAAGTTTAAAATTTTTGCACATTACCCCCCCCTTAAGTTTCCATTTGGCGTAAAGTTTAAAGTCCAATTAATGCAAAGCGCTTTATTGTCCGTTAGTTTTGCTTGGTGGGAATGATTTGCTCAATTTTTAATAGTAATAAAGAGCTTTTAATCATGTCATTTTAAGTCATTCGCTCTTAAACGAAAAGAAAGTTGCATAAAAAATTGGTAATATATAAAGCCAGCTTTTATGCCTTCCGAAAGTTAAAACACAAGGAGAAAATATTTTTTCTCGCAATCCACTATCAAAATAAACATCAATATTAAATAGGTAGGAAAAAGATATGGTATTGTATGAAATAAGGCTGATTATATACAAGTCCTTTCCCAACCAATACCTAATTAATCTAAAATTAAAAAAGCCAAAGAGTGAAAATAGATACTTTTCATGATAAAGGCCTACGTGGTTTAAAATAAAATAAGTTATAGTTTTTTTTCTTATACATTTTTTATAATCAATTTACTAAAGATTTTTTCCCCTAGATGCACAATATTTTTTACTTACCTCAAAAATATTTATGGTTATAGTTAAGTAAGGTAGATTTATCATATTTTTCAATAGGAATATTGAAATTTACGGTGGGTAATAAAAGGAAGAAAGAAAATAAAAAAGGTCTTTGGTTATTCTACCAAAAAATTTATAGTGAATATATTAAGGTCTTTTTTATTCATATGTTTTATTATTAATGATATAAACACAATTTGTGGTTAAAGTATAAAAAGTAAAATATATTTAATTTTACCTGTAGTTAATATTGAAATTTAGAGTGGGTATCCACATATAAGATGTTCTTGTTCTTGTCTCATTTTTTGATATTTTTTAACTTGGACATAAGAGGGTTATCAAACTCAGGTGGCCAGAAGAGATGATTACTGATTCTTAAGCTCATCAAACGACATGTTGGCAAGTTTCGCTCGATACACGGGTGTGTCATCGTCTTGAAAATATGGTAGGTCATGATAGGGCGCAACGTCTGTACCATAGGATACAGGTAGTCCACCAGAATTATTTCGATTACTTGCGGTGTTATAGCATGATAAAGAGCAATAAATGATCTTTGTGAAGCCTAAGAGATAAACCCCATGGCATCAGGGAGCTACCGAATTTATTGACAGTGGTCGTCAAAAAGTCAGGACAATCAGTATACACCGGAAGGTGTTGGCCGAACGTATACTCTACCAGCGGTAACGAGCAATATGAGGCGCGATTCATTCGACCTGATCACACATTGTCATACATTTAAATTACAAATTTTCTGTTCGTAACACCATCTGGCAAGTTTTCTTGCATTGGTGCCAGTAATGAGTTGTTTCTTAGTTACAGCACGATCATAAAAAAACAGCTTTATACAGCTTCCGACGAAATGTTATTACCGAAATGAGATCATTACGAATCGTATTCTCCTCTACTGTCATTCGCTATACTGAAGTATTAGATTTTGGTTGTAAAATGCTCAATAAATCCCACCTCCCCCCCCCCCCCGTGACATTTTGCGTTCAGAACCAACACATAGTTTATTTATGTACCGTGTCTTGATCTAAGATACTGTGCCTCCTGGTACGACGACGCCGGTTAATGCAGATTTAGTTACCGCAAGAGCCAATTACACAGGCCTGCAAAATTTGAGTCATAGAATACTGTTTGAAATGTAATGACTGAATTTTATATTATTTGGTGTGCTGATTTCAAATATGACATCCATTTTTCTCAATCACGTAAGGATTTTTCACAAAAGGGGATTGAATGTATGGACAAGAAAGCCCACTGTACATATTCTTGGGAGAAGAAGGTCTTTTCAAAATATTTTAAATGTTTTATATACGAATGAATTAATATATCAAGCAATTTGAAATGATTTGCTAAATATATATTAATTAGAAAGTATATAAATTTGAACATTTAATGGTTACCATTGTTTAATATCTCCTGGATTCATATATCCTTAATGATTTCTTTTCCTTTTTGCCTGAAAGCTCGTTTTGGCACTTAGTCTGTTGTAGTCAGTACGCGGGACTTCTCTGTGTAGCATCCAACAGTAGTACCCATCATACTGACTTTCCATCTACCTTGGTATCTACGCTCCATCTCCTTGATAACTTGGTGAAATCTTTAACCCTGTTCTTCACTAATTGCACCAAGATCACTAACTGAACCAAAAAGGGTAAGTAGACCAAATACGAATTTAAAAAGTGCACTTTGAAACTTATTGAACAACCCAAGTCTTTGAATTTCATTAACATGTTTTCCACGATAGATTTATAGTTGGGGTCCTTAATGTTCCCGTGGAATTTTGTGATGACTTCCTTGAAAGCTCTCCAGAACCCTTTATCCATAGAAGCATTTTACTTTCAAACACTCCGTCTTTAAAAAGTTTCCGAATATCTGGACCTACGAAAATACCTTTCTTTATTTTTGCTTCCGACAGTCCTGGAAAATTGTTGCCTAGGTATTTAAAGCACTCTCCTTCTTTTGATAGAGGTTTAACAAATTGTTTCATCAAGTCAACCTTGATGTGAAGTGGGGGCAACAGGACTTTCCTGGGATCAACCAAACTTTACTTTACTGCATTTTTGTTTCCAGGGGTTAATGCTTTCCTTTGCAGCCACTCCTTTTTGATCTAATGATTCATTTTATCCCGACTATCCCATTCACACAAAAAACAAGGGTACTTGGTGTTTCCTGCTAGTTACCCAAGAAGCAGGGGGAACACTTTTAGATCACCGCATATCATCCATCCATGTTCTTTATATTTCAAATGGATAAGAATCAAAGCTAAATTCTCTTAAGATTCTTTCAGGTACACAGCATGTCCTAATGGTACTGAAGCATACTTGCTGCCATTAGACAGAAGCACTGCTTTGAGTATTTATTTTGAGGAGTCAATAAAGAGCCTCCACTCGTTCACGTCATACTGTATATTAAAATTCTCCATCAATAAAGGGACGTTGCTACAGAAAACCAAGCCACTATCTCAAGAAAAGTATGGAACGAAATATGTTTCTCTTTTTCTGAACCAAGAGATAGAGGTACCAGGGCCAATAAATTCTTTTGCTTTAGCCTAGAGCCTAAGAGTTAGGCAGATTCTTTAGATTATTTCTTTTTTCCGTTTTTTTTTCGCAACAGAGAGAGAAAAATCTCCAGTTTTCTCCAGTAATGACGACTTATAACACCATATGCCCATCCTCTTCCTTAATTAACACAATCGATTGGTGGCTACAAAAATCAAAATTTTCAATTTGTGAAATTTTCAATTTTTCAATTTTTAATTTTTTGAAAAAATGGTACGTCATGGAATTTTTTTACTGTTTTTTCCTGAAATCAGCGTCCAAAAATCTATCAGTATCAGCTATTGGTTTCTAAACACTTTTTTGGTTGCAGGCCTGTGTTATCGTACGTTTCTGCAAGTCTGACAGATCTAATATTTTGTACATTAATACCCTATTAATTTTGAATAGGCAAATTTTACATCGACTGAACTCCTGCTACAGGAAAGCGGATAAGCGTTACTATTATTCGATTATCCTGTAGCGGATACTCGTCACGACTATATGCCTTTGTACGACGATGCGACGTCGTCATGATTTGCATAGATCGCATTTTTCGCGCCTTTTTAGCAGTGCTTCCGTTATTTTGTCCCTCTACTCTTTATGTCAGCCATTTGTTTACTTACAGAAGTATAAAATAATTTGAAGAAATGGCTATTAAAATTTGCAATCCAGATGTTATTTGTGCTTCATATACAGGGTGATTTTTTTTTAAAACTGACACTACTCAGAGCCATCTGTAGCGCGATCTATCTGTCGGAATTCTACCAAAATTGATAGAGAGATTAAGGACGACATGGGAAAGAGTTTCTGTGAAAAAGAAATTAGTTCCAAAATTCACCGATAGGGGAATATATGGCACTGTTGGTGCACCCGAGACGGTTGTTGCACACTGTTGGTGCACCCGTTGTCGGTGCACCCGAGAATTTGCTTAAAAGGCAAGTAAAGCTTCAAAATGAAAATTCATGACTACGTAGTCGACAGTAGCACCAGTATTTCGGGCTTAAAGATAAGGGATGAATACTGAAAAAGTTGTAAGCAGACAAATGATTAACAAAGAAATTTCACTGCAACACCACTTTATGCAGCAAATTCAATTCTCCCTCCTTCAATGTGACCACAGTCCTGGTGGACGACACATTGCAACGTGAACACTACGTTCTTAACGGCCAGGCGTAACATACCACCAGGAATGTTCATCAAAGTCTGGGCTATGTTGTCCTTTAGGGCCTCCAAATTCGAGACTCCACCAAGATACACCTTATACTTTAAATGACACAACAGAAAAATACCACATGGGTTAGGTCTGGGGAGCGAGGTGGTCATGCCTGTAGAAAAAAGAAACTGATGACACTTTCATCTGTAAAGCGAAGGCGCAACAGATTCCTCACCGATCTTTATAGCCCAAAATACTGGCGCTGCTGTCGACTAAGTAGTCATGAATTTTCATTTTGATGTTTTACTTGCCTATTATGAAAATTCGCGAGTGCGCCGATAACAACAGCGCCATATCGTCCCCTATTGGCGACTCCTGGAACTATGCTTTTCTCACGGAAACTCTTTCCCATGTCGTTCTTAATATCTCTATCAATTTTGGTGGAATTCCGGCTGATAGATCGCACTACAGATGGCTCTGAGTAGTGTCAGTTTAAAAAAAAATCACCCTGTCTATACACATAAATAAGGCATTTTGTGAAATTAATTCTGTACAGTTCTTATTCCTGCACACCAGTATTCACGCTTTTTAATAATTAATTCTGCTTGATTTTTCCTAGCAGTTAAAAGAAGTAAATTTTTCTTCTCATACTTTATACTTTATTATTTAACCACATCAGATTTCAGATATTTTATCCAAACTGGAAATTAAACTTTGATAAGCAGATTGTAGTGATAAAATAGTTAGTGATGTTTACACCACGGACGTATTACACCACGGAGCATTATGTCTTTAAATATGTATGTTTAAGAGTCTATTCCTGTTTTGATAAGTTACTCGACTTTAAAGTACGGTTCTCGGTTTTGCTAGTGAAGAGAAGACGAGAAAGATAGCTACCGAAATCCATTACCTGTATAACTAGCAAAAAAGAATGATTGCTTTTTAAATTATTCGTACTATTTTGCATAATTTATGTTCTAAAGCATGAGAGCAAGTTGAAACACTCAGTTTGGAATGTCTGCATAACCCTGCTTATCCTTTCCTGAAAACTTGGATTTTACACAAACGTGGCGCCCTTGGGACTCAATCCGACTTAAAATGTCAAATGCCTTAATCAATCGCCTTACACAGGCCTGGTGTCTATGTGTAATAGGGACGTCTTTTAATCTGTGGTGCAGAAAGATGGAAAAATACAGGGATTAATTGTCCCCTTTTAGACTGTATTTAAAATTTAGGTCAATTGTGTTCGGATGTGTATCTAACTTTTGTCCTTCGATAGCAAAATTAAATCAACCCTATTACAATCTTATACTTTTTATATTATCTTTTTCTATTTTTGCATACAGTGAAACTACTCTAGCCGGCCACCCCTCCAAACGGCCATATTTTGTTCAGAGCCAATTAAAGACTCCACAGACCCAATGTTATGGAAGGAACCTCTTTTTGATGGCCATCCCTCGAAACGGCCCCTGATTTTCAGACTAATTACTGTCCGTTATATAGAAGTTTCACTGTATATTAGTCACAATTCGTAGATCAATTTTTTTTATACTTTATAAAAGTGTTACTTTATAACATAGAGATAAAAATATTACCCATTGGTTAATTTGTAAAGTTTTCGGATGTATATAGGTTGTTAGTTTTGGTTATGCATGCTTTTATTATACCTGATTTTTGTTTTTAAAAAATGCATGCTCTAGGTACAGATAAACAATTTTTTAAATGGTTTTAATTGTTATCCCAGCAATTTAACTTTATATTATTACTTGTAACAAATATTTCGTTTTTAATTTTATGCACTTATCAAATAGGGTGCGGCAGAATGGACATCCACGTTTCAAAGGTTAATATAAAACAAACGAAACAATTTAGAGAAATAAAGCTTTATGTTTTCAAAAAGTACTTACAATCTAGTTTTTTTCCCTACTAGGTTTTGAAATAGGCATCACTGAAATGACGCCATTTATTTGCAATGCACTGCAGAAGCCGTTCTCTGAAGTTTTCCACCACTTTGTTGGTCATCTCTGAGAGAACGGCAGCAACTTCCTCACGGATATCGGACTCCTAGACTTGTTGCACATTTTCAGGTGTTCTAACGTTTGAGACGACCGCTTGGTTTCTTTGGTAATGCAGATTCTCTCTCACGTTTGAAACCCATCGTAGGATTGTTTTTTTTTAATCATGAACGACATCAGTTGCATAGAACCCGAAGCGCGTCCTACGTCACGGTCACAGATACGTTGTTTTTAGAGAACCCCTCAATAACGAAACCTCAATGTTAATTGGACCAACTCATGGTAACTACTGGCAACTAGAAAATCTGCCTGAACTGTTACCACCTACCGCGCCTTCCTTTCCCCACCACTTTCTTAGCAGTGACCTTCAGAAATGTGGGTGTTGAATAAACTCAAGCACCTCACTGGCTCGCCAGTAGATGGCGCTGTATCAAAATTTTATGCATGGTCAGTGTGTGCTTGAAGAACAAAAGTGTGAACCACCATGGTCTTTTTGGGTTGAAAGATACCCCCGCCTGGATATGAATTTCATTCATGTGGCACCTATGGATATTAAAGTGTAAAAATGCAAATATTTAGTGTTTTACATGACTGAACTGATTCAAACAGATCAACAAGACATTCACAACAAACGAAACCCCCTTTTGATTCTAATCTTTTTTTAGGAGGCCGTTCCGCCGTTCCCTGTATGTAGAAATTTAAAGAACCCTTTTTACGCTGCTTCGGCTCATTTTCCCACATTCTATCGGCATTTAAATTATTAGCAAAGGATAAATCAATACTAAAATGCCATTACGTCTAAGAAACTCTTCCTATAAAATAAACAACAGGAATTTTATTTATAGAAAGTAATGATGCTTGTGATATTCCCTTGCATGCGATAAAATTAACATTCTCTCTCTCAAAAAAAATATAACAGGAAAAGACTAAGAAGCCTTTCAAGTTTTCTAATCCCATAGCTTTCAGAAATTTCTTACATATTTTATATTTGAACAATTGAATGAATAGTTAAAAGAAATTCAATTTTAATCAAAGCTGCGAAGTTACCATGTTTCCTCTTAGAAGCTAGTAAGTATTGGTTTCATTCTGTTTCTTATTTCCGATTAAATTATTTTCATATTCAGTGCTTCGTAACAATGATAAGTTAAAAGGAAAAGAAGGAAAAGGAAGGACGTTTAGCATCAAGAAGAAATTAAAAAGCTGTAGGTTTAAGTTTAAATTTAATAAAGTAAGCGTTTATTCTTTATTTGAACGCAGATATCTAAATTTATGAAAATCACGGCGCCATACTTTGAAGTTGCTAATGTTATTTTTGAAACATTCGATGAAAAATTATTTTTCTTTTCCATTTGAAAATTTGAAATATAATTTCAATCAAATGTTATATATTTTATGATTTAATTAACATTTTTTAGGTAAGTTAAGTACCCTAAAGTGAGGATATATATTTTTCTTTCTAGCAATACTACATGTTTAATATTCAACAGATTATAGGAAATATAACTTCACAACCACCCAAAATACATTTGGAAAATATTTTCACTGCAAAGAAAAGTTTTTTATTTTGTTTGTTTCTTTGTCTAAAGCGGAGGCACTTTGTCCGTGAGACATTTGCCTTTTGTAAATTAAGTCGATTTATTGACTACTTTATTATGGGAGCACTATACAGTTGAGCCAGTATTACTCTGGGGTACGTCAAGGAAACGACCAAGCATTATTCAGGATTTGAACCCAAGCCCACTACATGACAGATCAGACCGCTAACCACTACACCAATTGGGTGACATGTAAAGAAAAGGTGGTTTATATAAAAACTGCTGCAGTCAACTACAGTTTGGACTAAAGTATCATTATCCTTCTCCTTCAGGAGATAATTCATAATTTCTGTATCAAAATTATTAACCGTGAATATGATTTCCCATTACAGATAGATGTCTCTTTGATTGTTTGAGCATAGTCGTTACAACATCGCTGATGATCATTATTCATCCAAGGAATTCGATCTTACTTTTCAATCGGAATTAGATCGCATTTGGTTCAACAAGGAAACTAAGCATCTGTTTCTAAGAACTGTGAATATGGTTTCCATTACAGACAGGTATCTCTTGGAATGACTTAGCATATGTGGTAATTCTAATGTCCGATCCAGGGGTTGTAAATGAAGCAGCACAGTCTACACAAAATCACATTTATTTTCTATGCTACGGACATCACAAAAAGCGGACAATAGATCTTAATCTTATATTCTGGGATTCGAAAAGTGGAGCTCAATAGCTCATCCCAGTCTCCCCTATCGCTTAGTCGATTCTCTCTGCTCTACCAAAACAAAAGTACTTACATAGGGAGAGGGTGCGTTGCAGCGCCATCTGGAGAACATAAATTTGAAGTTGCAACACCCTCCCCCCCATGAACTGCAAGGTTCATCAACACAAAATGCAACTAAAACAGATAAACAAATCAATTACATATACATTAATAATAATTCAAAATTATAGATATTCAATTATACCTATACATTAATAACATTCAATTCAAAATTATAGATATTCAATTATATTTATACATTAATAGCATTCAATTCAAATTTATAGATACTCAATTATATTCAAAGAGTTTCAATTATATTTAAAGTTCAATGTTCAAAAAAGTTTGTAAAGTTCAAATCAGTTCGTTTCTCTATCACTTGTCAGTCTGAGAGTTCTAGAGGGAACAAAAGTTGTGTAGGTCTTTTCACAACACCAGAATCTAACTTCACGCAACATGATCTTACCTTACCGTCTCTTCCGGGGAATACTTCTATGATCCTCCCCATTCTCCACATATTTCTAGATGACTTGGGATCTCCAAGTACCACCACGTCATCAACTTTAAAACCTCGAACTGCTGTCGTTGATGCAGTGCAATTAGCTGATTTCAGATTTAACAAATATTCTTTCCGCCACCTTTCCCAGTAGTGATCTAATAACCTTTGTCGATAGTTGTAACGTTTGGTTAAATCTTTCCTATTTAAGTTGTTGCGTTCTTCACTGAGTTTCACAGGTGGCAATGATGTTAAACGTTTTCCGACGAGGAAATGTGCTGGAGTCAATGGTGAAGGTTCATGAGGATCACTGTATACAAAGGTAATGGGTCTGGAATTAATTATAGATTCAACTTCCGTTAATATGGTCTCTAACTCTTCTGTTGATAATGATGATTTTCCTAGGGTCTTTCGTAGGACTGTTTTCACTGACCTTACTAGCCTTTCCCAGAATCCACCCCACCAAGGGCTTCTCTCGACTCTAAATTTCCAATGTATGCCTGCCTTGCCAAAAAAATCACTAACTTCTGGGGAGCTAATATTCGTCCATATTTCCTTTAAATAGTCTATATTTCCTAATAATAGTCTATATTTCCTTTAAATAGTCCATATTTCCTAATAATAGTCTTTGCGTTGTCTGAGTAAATCGTCGAACATAATCCACGTCGTGCAATGAACCTACGTAAGGCAAGCAAAAATGTTTCAGTGCTTAAATTCGAGACTAATTCCAGATGGATCGCGCGGGTCACTGCACATGTACATAGTAAAATATAGTGTTTCCCGTCATTATCTCTGGTGAACAAGGGACCTGCAAAGTCAATACCCGTTACATCAAATGGATGGGTCTTCTGGACACGATCAGCTGGTAGTGGTGCTGTTACTTGTATGCCAGGCCGAATTTTGTATCGTTTACATATCAAGCACTTATTTAACGTAGATTTAACAGACTGTCTCCCTCTCAGTATCCAAAATTTGTTTCGTACTTCCACTAAAGTGTCAGATACTCCTGAATGTAATACCTTATTATGGGCATCCAAAATTAAGAGTTCGGCGTATTTCGTTCTTCCTGGAATTATACAAGGATGTCTTTCTTTAACCTCAAACTGTGAGAATTGTAATCTTCCTTTTACGCAAATTAATCCGTTGACATCTAGTTGAGGGTCGAATCCAATTAGTTTCGAGTGTTTGCTAATTGGCTGATTATTTAGCAATTGATTCGTCTCTTCTTCAAAATATTTACATTGAACTATTTTGACCCAATAGATTTCGACTTCGGATAATTCAGAAACTTTTAGTGTCCTTTAATCTTTTCATTATTTTTCTTTGAATTGTGTATAAATCGCTTTATCCAAGCAGTCACTCTATACACTCTTGAGAGTTTGCTATACTTCTCTATGTCCAAAACAGGTTCTTGCACAGGCATGATGTTACAAGCAAATTGATGACAAGTTTCCCTTTTAACTTTCCTCTCTGATTGTAGTTCTTCTTGTTTAATTTCATTTGACACATATGGAGGCCATAGTTCATCAGGTAAAGTCAACCACTGTGCACCCTTCCACCACTTTTCGTTATTCAATAACTGACGAATTGATTCTCCTCTTGTGAGTATATCGGCTGGATTCATCTTCCCTCTGCAGAATTTCCAATTCTGTGGTTCAGTATGCGTCTTAATCTCAGTGACTCTATTAGCAACAAAGGGTTTCCATTCCCTTGCTGTTCCCTTTATCCAATGGAGAGTTATTGATGAATCAGTCCAAAGAAATGTGTTGTGATGTTTTATCTTGAAGATATTTCCAAGGTATTCCGCAATTCTAGCTGCAATGACGGCTCCCATAAGTTCTAATCTTGGCAGTGTGAGTCGTTTCAAGGGCGCGACTCTTGTCTTTGACATCACAAAACTAGTACTAAAATTTCTTCCTTCTCTGTATCTCAAATATGCTACAGCGCCATACGCTCTTGGGCTGGCATCGCAGAATATGTGCAATTGCATATCTTCAACCTTCAATGATGGGTCGTCGGGAAAATACTTCCTGCCAATAGAAAATTCTTTCATATCCTCAATTTCTGAATGCCAGTTTGTCCATTTTTCTTGTAAATCGCTCAGGAGTTCCTCATCCCATTTTATGCCCTTTTCCCACATTTCTTGAAGTAGGCATTTTATTCTGATGACGTATGGAGATAGAAATCCTGCTGGGTCAAATATTCTGGCCACTGTTTGTAATACAAAACGTTTGGTGTTTATAACATTCTGCAGTGACTCAATAAGGGGTTTAATGTCTAATTGTAAGATATCTGATTGTGTGTTCCACCTTATTCCCAGCACCTTAGTGTGATTTTCCGATATTTCTTCTTCCATATTGTCGTTATCAGACCAGCGTTGGCTTAAATGTTTGGAATTAGTTTTCCATTTTCTAAGTTTCATCCCAGCGTCATCAAATATTTTTACTGCATTGGTCGATAAGCGATAGGCTTCTTCGACATCGTTTGCCCCATAAAACAAATCGTCCACATATAAATAGTTATTTAACATGTCAACCGTTTCTTTGAATTCCGATTCATATTTCCGTATATGGTACTTAATAGTTGCAGCCAACAGAAATGGACTTGAGCTGACTCCAAATGGAACTCGATTAAATCTTAAAGTCTTGACGTTTTCAGCGTTAGCCAAATTTTCCTCATTCCAAATAAAACGCAAATAATTCCTATCTTCGGGGGCGACTGAAATTTGTAAGAACGCTTTCTCGATATCAGAACTGAAGGCGATTTGGTATTCTCTAAATTTTAAAATTACAGTCAATATATTAGGATTCAAATTTGGACCAGGATCCAAGCAGTTATTAAGTGATTCCTCATTTTTCTCTTTCGAAGATGCGTCGTACACGATTCTGACTTTAGTAGTGGTTTTGTCTTTTTTAATGACCGCAGTGTGGGGCATATAATACACGTTTTTTAAATTCAGTTCACTCTTAGGACATTCTTCAATAATACCATCTTTAATCTGCTCTGACATAATCGCTTTATAGTTTTCAAATAGCCATTTGTTACCCTTAAATCTGTTTGTTAAATTAATAAATCGTCGCTTCGCAAGTTCAAAATTATCATGTGGTTCGTTCCCATTTGAATTCCACAGTAATTTTACTTCGTATCTACCCTTTTCATATTTAATATTATCTTCAAAGGTTCGTAACGCTTCACTGGGGGCATCTATATTTTCATTCTCACTTATTCCTAACGCTTCCAATTCCCAGAATTGGCGAATCTCGTCGGGTTCTTGCGCTGCTATAAACAATGATGACACACCCCCAGATGTCTGGGGTGCATGAACTCTTCCTTGCACCGACCATCCGAAAACAGTTTCCACGCCGACGAGGTGTTTGTTTATTTTTTCTATTCTCCCCGTCGCGACACTAAAGTAGAAATCGGCCCCTATTAGAACATCTATGTGGCCTTGATCTGCGCCCCCCTCAAAGCATGCAAGAGGGAAATTCTTTACATCCATCTGACGACGAATGTGTATGTCTAGTATAGCAATGGGTGCGCAGCAAATATTCTCTATTACGAGAGCTTCAATTTCTACAATTTTAGATGGGCACATGTAATTTTGCATCTTTAATTGTACTACACTATGTGATTGTGTCAGCGGTTTCGTAGATCCAAAGGGAAATATGTTTAATGTTTCCTCTCTGATTACCGGAAGTTTTAATTCTCTTACTATGTTTTTATTAACAAAAGTTCTCTGACTTCCGGAATCCATCAAAATACGAGATAATCTTGAGTGAGATTTACCTTTAATCAATACGTCACATGTTAACAATAATATATTGCTTCTTAAATTGGAATCCGCGCTTTGATTTTGAAACATAGTTACATTAGTTTCGGGTTCTGATTTTTCTGAAGCATCACAAATTGATTTGTTATGTTTCCTATTGCACAACGAACATGGTTCCGTTCTCGAACGACAGTCTTTGGCTAAATGATTTCTTTTTAGGCATACGAAACACCTTCCCA
This sequence comes from Dolomedes plantarius, assembly GCA_907164885.2. Classification (NCBI taxonomy): domain Eukaryota; kingdom Metazoa; phylum Arthropoda; class Arachnida; order Araneae; family Dolomedidae; genus Dolomedes; species Dolomedes plantarius. Next base: position 105,894,463 of record OU015491.1, read on the forward strand.
TTCGTTTTAGAATATTTTTTCTTTCAGTTAAAGTAAACTCAGTACAATCATCACTTCTGTGATTTGTTTCCTTTGCACAAAATACACAGCCATCTCTCGATAGTACATTTAGTGCTGCAGTTGTAGGTGGTCTAAAAGGCTTTGGCTTATATCGGTCGTGTAAGTAATTTTTATGCTTATATTTATCGGCAATATTTTTATTTTCTGAGCAGTCTTTGACATTTATTTCGGAATCTGTTCTCTTGGTTAGATTTTCGGTTCTTTCCCTGCTTTCGATTTCTTTTTTAAGGAATTTCATTAATTCAGTTATCTTTTCAATTTCTGCTTTATCACAGCATCGGGTAAATTCTAAAGCTAGATCTTTAGGTATTACTTTAATGAGGATAGGGAATAGTAAACAACCAAAGGTATCGATTTTAACTCAAAGACTTTCCAGTCCTCTTATCTGTACTTCACACTCGTCATAGAGTTTTCTCAAACTCTTCAAATCACTCGATCTTCTTACCGGAGTTAAATTTAATAGGCGGGTCATGTAACAATCTATTATGACCTCTTCCTTTCCAAAACGGGATTTTAAGATATCTAGTGCCTTCACATAATTCTCGGATGTTAGTGTCAGACCTTGTATTGCCGTTGCGGCATCCGAACCCAAAACAGTTTTTAAAGAATTAAATTTTTCAACTTGATTTAGATTTGGGTAATCATGAATAGCAGATTCAAACTGCGCCCAAAAGGCTGGCCAAACGCAGATATCTCCGTTAAATTTTTCTATATTTAGCCGTGGTAATTTGATATTTGATTTTGGATTAACTTCTGAATTACTGGCACTCGGGCTATTACTGGTATTTATGCCACTACTGGTAGCATTTGAAATTAATTGTTCTTGGTTTAGGTTATATAAACATTTATTGCCGCGTACTTTAGAGCTTATAATTTTATTTGTATACTCCTCGCAACTTTCGATTTCTGTTTCCATATCGTCAAGTTCAGTAACTTGTTCTATCTCATTATTTAATGCGTTTAATGAGCTCTCTTTATCCGTTAACTGCGCGAGCAATTCTTCTATTTCTAGAGCATTAATTTCTGCTTTAGGTTTAAATAATTCTGCTTCTATTTTGTTGATTATTTTAGTCGCTGATGATCGCAGAACAGTTCTTTTCTTTTTTAATTTTTCTATATCCATATCGAATTATCAGATTTATGGATTTATAAATTAAAAAAAATCAGTTTATTCACTCACCTTCTGATCTAAAGGTATGATCCCGTGGGTTCTGCACCAAAAGGATGTGGTAATTCTAATGTCCGATCCAGGGGTTGTGAATGAAGCAGCACAGTCTACACAAAATCACATTTATTTTCTATGCTACGGACATCACAAAAAGCGGACAATAGATCTTAATCTTATATTCTGGGATTCGAAAAGTGGAGCTCAATAGCTCATCCCAGTCTCCCCTATCGCTTAGTCGATTCTCTCTGCTCTACCAAAACAAAAGTACTTACATAGGGAGAGGGTGCGTTGCAGCGCCATCTGGAGAACATAAATTTGAAGTTGCAACAGCATACTCATTACAACATCGTTGATGATCACCTTGCATTCAAAGAATTCCTTCCTATCTTTGGATGGACATTGGATCCCATGTGGTTCAACGAGGATACAAACCATCTACTTCAATGTTCCTGGATAATATTACGATAAAACATGTTTCAAAGACTTGGTTGACTAATCCATTCTTCGAACATAATAGTTTCCTCAACATTATTGGGACGATGGCAAAATAGATAGGGTGCTTGTATTCATTATCTGTGTGTCTGTAGGGTTTTAGTCTAACTGTTGAACGGATGTCTGTAGTCTTTCGGTAGCAACTTTAAAATGTAGTTCCAGTAACATGCAGAAGTCCTCGCAGAGCTGACAGATGAATTTCTATTCCAATCAAGCAACCATGCTGTTATTGAAAACCTGTAATAAAAATCGTTAATGAATATCGAGTAAAGCACAGTGTTATTGTCCATTAGAAAAGACTACAAAAGCATTGACTAAAGTTTAGGATATATTTAGAATGTACATGTTAAATAGCAGGTGAAGGCCCGTTATTCAGTTAATCATACAAAGCGTGAGGTGAATGTCAGGAAGAAATATTAAATGAACACACAGAGTAAATCAGTTAGAATTATAACTAATATGACACACATAGTGCAGATCTGGATATGGTACTGTCAAAAACACAATAAAAATTTTTATGTGTTAGAGCAGTCGTTCTTAAACTTATGTAGTTCGAGGACCCCCTTTTGAACAACATTTTTTTGCGGACCCCCTCCCAACCCTAGGCATTTTACGTTATTATTGAGACTAAATTTCTGGCTCAATAATCTCATAGGCCCGACGTTATGATAAATATTGGTAAAAATGTATCACTGGTTATTTTAATAAATAGTCTTGAGCATTTTTAGAGTTGAACATTTTTATTAGAATATAAAATAAAAAACATAAAATTAATATAAATAGTAGTAAAAAGAATTTAAAAAGTTACAAATCATAATACATTAAACTCATACAAACATTTCTTGGTCAAATATTGGTCTAAATAGACATTATTATATGTTTTCTGTAAATAGTTTGTACTTAATGAGATGGGTACAGTTGTTTTCTTGAAACCAGAACCACAATGTCGGGCTCTATGTTGAAAAGTTTTATTCTAAGGTCTGCTTCTACATTGAGTTTGTTTCTATACTTTGATTTCATGCATAACAGTACTGAAAAAGTCTGTTCACATAAATATGTTGTGTAGAATGGAATCAAACGTTGGAGTGCTTTATTTGCAAGTGCAGCGTAATCAGATCTGAGAAGTAACCAAAGGTTTGTGAGTTTAGTTTTGCTGAATTGTAGTTTCAAAGACATTTCGCATGATAATTCCACGAGAATATCTTGTTCAAGTATAGATAAATGTTTGACATTAGTAACTTCCACGTTGAATGGATCTCTAATCCAGTTATTGTCAGAATGAGGACTGGAAAAATAATTCCTAAAGCTGTTTTTTAGAGCCATTAAATGTTCAACAAAAATATGCCGTGTTTCAGGTCTTTCCATATCTTTATTACATATATAAGATAATCCAAATGATAAATACTCATCCCGATATTTTTTCCTTTTACGTTTTTAGATGGATTTCAAGGTTGATGCTCCATTATCTGAGTAGCTTTCATCTATAATTTGTTTCAGTGTAAATCCAATTTTTAGCCAACGATCCACCTGAGTCACCAGTCTAATATGTAGCTACGTGTTCCCGCGCCGCGCAATAGTCACAACAATGCAAAACATTGCCTTGCTTTATTCATTTTTCCGTATTTGCAGTTGAATAAAAATAATATTTTTTTACTAATTATTGTTTAGTTATGAAGGGGACAGTTCACTCAAAATGGATCGAAAAATCAAAATTTCACTTTTTACTTATTATTATAGCTTGTTTGATTCTGAACGATTTGATACCAAATCCGTTTCTGTCCGCCAATTTTTTCGTGAGATATTAAGGAATAATGTACGCCACCTATAAAAAGTTTTCATTTAAATGCCTCGCAGTTGCCCTTTAAAATCAATGTTTACACAGCTGTATGGCTAGCGTTTATTCGCAACGCGTTTCATTTATTAGTCACAACATTCATGATGTACATATCACTAGCTACCACTTATTTTCTGGGTTTTTTTTTCTCCCAGCAGAAGGAAGAGTGGAACTAAATCAGTTTCGTGCTACATTGTTTACATTTCGTTCGTAATTGTGCTGGTGTTTCTTATCGCTGCATTCCGTACTATTTTCTTTCTACGTTTGCTTCAAATTATTTATGATATTTAAAGTTCTAAATTTATTAGAAATTTTATAAGTTATGTCGAGTGAACGTAAAAGTGCTTCCCGACAACGCCAAAAAATACCGAAAGTTTCCACACGTAAGTAACACGTGTAAAGGATTCTCGTGTGATTGCAGACATTGCATCTCCCAAAGCTACATAAAAAAATTTTGAAAACACTTCTTTCGCAGATATTACTGTTGATAATGGTTTCTCGGGTTATCGCTAAATCGATATTAGTATGTTTTGCAGAAATATTTCTGAACAATTATGCTGCAAAATATGTGGACAAAATATTGATATACTTGAGAAAAAAGTGGAAGGATTGTTATCAGTTTTTTCCATAAAATTTGTCCAAAAATATGTAAAATATCTGATTATTTTAAATAATGTTTATGTATGTTTAATACTTAAGTAGAATATTTGAAAACTGGCCCTACTAGTGATATTTAGTATGTGATACAATAACTGTTTCATTTGTTTCAATTGTTGATATTCCTAACAATGTGCCATTTTTGTGAACAAATTTCAAAATTTTTATTAAATAATACTAAACTCTCATCGTCTCCAGGTCTAACAGGTATAAGTTAAATATTTAAATACGATTGAGTACATTTAGATAAAGATTTTAAAGAAAAAAACAAAATTTCAACTTTAAATGCAAATATCTCAAAATGTGGTTTTTTGACATTGCGCGCATGATATCTTGAGAACCCTTTCATGAAACGCCTTGAAATTTTCAGACATCATAAAAAACATGATTTTCTGTAAAATGACGAAAAATTATGTTGGTATAATGAAAATTAAGGATTTTACCCATAAAATTATTTTGAAATTTAGAAGAAATGTCTTTTTACTAATTAAAATTTTAATATTAATTTTAAATATACAGTTAGACAAAATATTTTTCATCAAATTAAAATTTAGACTATTTCCTTTAATTTAAGATATTATTTTCTTAAAATAAAAGAAATATACTGAAGATATCCTGCGCGCAATGATACAACAAAAGTTCATAATAAAGAAAACATGATATTATATTTTAAATTTTAAAAATAATTTTAAAACGATTTAACTTGATGTAATATATTTAGATAACAAAACAATATTTAAAGAAGAAGACTTCAAAATTTTGAGTTAATAGCTTCAATAGTTAGTTCATAAAAAAATTCTAAAAATACACTAATTTTTTACATTTTAAAGCCACTAAGAGGTGAACTGTCCCCTTAACTTGTTAAGTAACAACAAATACAAAAAGTCTCGACCATGTAGGATTTTTATTAAATGAGTTATTTGATAAAAAGTGAAAAATTGGGGACGTAAAGTTAATGTCAGAATTGTTTCGCGGAACCCCAGGGGTCCGCTGACCACAGTTTAAGAACCTATGTGTTAGAGGATGTTCTGATTTTACAAAAAATTTCGCAAATGTTAAATTTAAATGGTGTAGTATGGATTGTAATAACACAGGGTCGTGACCTGTTGTTATTAACTACGGCTGAAATCGTATCTCGTACACTGGTTGTAAGTTCGCCAATAGGGCGGTAATTAATTAATTAAATAGATGGGCCCAACTCTCAAGAATGATACTGAATATACATATATACACTTTATTTATACATATCTATATACATTCAAACTAGTAACACTGAGCTTAACGCTGAAACATTAGTAATGCTAGGAATTTACATATATATATATATATACAGTCTTATCCGATCACTATATTTTAAATCATACGATGTCGCCGGCCCTGGCGGGTTAGAGGCGATTATGTAAAGAGGCGGTATGTGAATTGATATAATACAAAATGCTCACCCATTTGTCGCAGCCGTCTACATCGAATTCACCGATAACGCTGGTCCATAGTAGTACACACAGTTCACACAGTGTTCACAGAGTTCGTGGATACAGTTTGTTCACTGTAGCGTCGCGGTGTATCATCGTCCTATTAATCCAGTTCACTCTATTGGGACTGAAGAGTTCGGGGTCCTTTTATGTCGAAGATCACTTATGAATACTCCTCGGACGTTGCTCAGCACAGGTAGCTTCTCTTACACTATGCGGGTCGGTCAGCATTGGTGGGCGGTAAATGTTGCTCAGCATAGGTGCCTTCTCTTCCGATATGCGGGTCGATCAGCACTGATGGGTGGTCGTCTGGGTGTCCAACTCGCTAAGCGACGGTGCGTATCTCTCTGGTATCGGCTTAAACTTAATGGTAGTGTCGTCTCTTCTCCCTCGGCACTACGTAGACATCTATGGGCAATCGCTACTTCTGCAACTTCTCGTCGCTGATTATTCTATTTCGCGTCCGGAGCTAACGATGTTCAATCCGTACGTATTATGTAGTTGCGTAGGACCGGCGTCTTTCTTCTAATATTATACAGTGGGTCTCTTCTCAGCCCTGTTGCAGCTTATTTTTTGTTGAGTTTCGTAAGTTAGGGCTCTCGTCGGCCCGTTGGCAGCTTACTGTTTTATCATTTTTTTTTTAATGGCGCTCTCCCTACAAATGTCTCATCATCTTGTATATATTCTTCTCCATCCTCGTCTCATTGGTTCTCGCTTCCTCGGTCCCTATTCGCTCGCCACTCCCTTGTTTATAGAGGGGGCGGATGAGATTAGCTCTCATAGGTTATTCTTGCCTCTTGCCTTTCGCAATTACATAAGTTCTGGCGCCGATTATGTCTGGTAAAACTTCCCATCAGACGGCCCCACCTGCTCGACCTCCGACCTCAGATATACGGCCGTTGACAACTTAATATCTACGTTTTTTATGGTACCGTAAATCTGGTGTTATAAAAATGTCGGGACTGTAAATTTGCTTGTCCACGCAAGCTGGGTGGCCCCTTAACAATTTAGGTTTCTGTTGTTTTCACATTCCGACTCGATTTTGAGGTTAATTGCCACACACTTGCAAAATGCAATCCGTTCTTTCGTGAAGGACTGCAATTTCACCTGACGCGATAAATATGTTACTTTTATTTTGTTTTTTACTTTCTCGGACATTTCATGGGATATTAAAGAAATTGCTGACCCGCTGTCCAATAATGCGTATTCGAATGTTTCCGCGATTTGAATTTCGATTATGGGCAGTTGATTTTCTGTGAGAGAGATGTTGTTTATCGCCCTATATGTGTATTGCCGTGTATCCCACCTGTCTCCTACATTGTCTCTGTTACGTCTGTATTGCGTTGTGTTTTTTCTACCTTTGATGTGTCTGTAATTTTTATTGTTTACCCCTTGTCGTTCGCGCTTTTTGTAACTATATTTTGGTCGTTCGTTCTGCCAAATTGGTTGATTATGATTATTTTTTATATGGTACCCCTGTCTTTCGTTCCGCCATCTATCATACCTGTGTCTCTGCGTATATCTTTCTGCATGTTGGTAGGAAGTATTGCGGGGTCTCTCCCAAAACCGCTTTATGTATGTATTACTGTATGGGTTTTGCTTCCTGACTTGGCGAGGCCCCTGTTTTAGTTTAAAGTGTTTGAATATCTGTTTTGCCTACCTCTGCTCGTTCCTCTACCTCTGTGAAAATTAATCCTCCCTCTAAAGTTGTTATACTCTCTGCCATTGGAGCTATGCCTCTGCGTGGGGTTTTCTCTGTATCCATTTTGGTCTCTGCTATAACCGTTCCCGTTTCTACCTGCCGCTGTTTGGTTCATTGCAAAATTTTGCCGGGGCGTTTGGTAAGCGTTTGTGTAACTCCCATTAGTCGTATTATTCCCTACGTCTCTGTTGGCGTTATTAATTGTTCTGAGCCTAGTCCGACATTCTTCGATGCGATGTCCCATTTTTAAACACCAATTACATTGGGCTCGTTGTAACGTTAAGTGCTTAACGATTTCTGTTAGTTCGGCTACCTGGTTTCTTAACTCTTTTACGCTATCTTGCTCCTCATGTATTTTGTTTGCTTGCGGTCGCATGCGTACTGCGTTAACCGCGTTACTTTCTTCGTCGTAAATTACGCTTAATTCTTTCGCTCGTTTGATCGCCTCATTAAAGTCCGCTACGTTTTCTTTTCGTAATTCTGTTTTAATTTCTGATGGTATAATTTCCATAAATTTTGCTAATTTAACATTATTTGCCATTTGTTTAGTTTCTTCTACCGAGAATGCCAAAATTCCTAAATATTCATTGCCCACTTTCTCTATTTCTTGAGCGATTTCGTCATAAGTCTGGGATGGTTTAAACACTAAGTTCTGGAATCTGCATTGCTTTTGCATGCTCGTTGGGTCCGGTTGGAATTTGTCTTTTAGGGTCTCTATTATTGTGCCAAAATCGGTCGCGTTTTGGAGCGTCGCATTACTCTTTACAAATTCTTTTGCCCTGTCATGCAATCTCGTTTTGGTTATAATCGCTTTTTGTTTCTCTGTCCATCTGGTTTGACTTGCAATCTCTACGAATTGCTGCTGAAAAAATTCTAGCGACTCGTTTTCGGTGCCATTAAAGGTGGGTAACATGGCTATTATACCTGAATCTAATAGATGGGTATCATTCGCGATTGAGCTACTGTCCCTATTGGAGTTTTCGCCCATATCTACCTCCGGGTCTCCCTGCCGGCGACTTGCCTTACTTCCTCGAGGCATAATTAACTGTTCAGGTTAATTCTCAATTTAAAATATCTAGCGCCCCTTACACTCTACACAGTTCACCTTACCTATATATCAGTAATATATAACACTTCACTCAATACTTTTCACTTATAAATCACTTAGAAATACACATATATCTTATAAATATCAATTTCACTTCTAAATATTGTTTCTAATCATTTAAATTTTAATTAGAGAGTTGTCCCGAAATTTTAACCTATGCACACATAAATATTCCTCTTACAATTTTCAACACTACGATTTTCAACAACATACATAACACACATAATATAATAATAATAACACACATACTATAATAATAATAACATAATATAATAATAATAACACAATAGCTTATACAGCAATAACACATGTCCTCACTAAAATAGTGAAAATTGGACGGCACCACAATGTAATAACACAGGGTCGTGACCTGTTGTTATTAACTACGGCTGAAATCGTATCTCGTACACTGGTTGTAAGTTCGCCAATAGGGCGGTAATTAATTAATTAAATAGATGGGCCCAACTCTCAAGAATGATACTGAATATACATATATACACTTTATTTATACATATCTATATACATTCAAACTAGCCCCTTAACAATTTAGGTTTCTGTTGTTTTCACATTCCGACTCTTTACATGGATCTGTAGGGTCACTCCTGGATCTAAGGAGAAAATATTACTTTTTCCTCTTCATGTGTTACAGTTTTTCTAAGTTTATTACAATTATCTTGATTCGTTGTATTCTGGATCTTCGCAGTGATTTTAACTGCCCATTATTTCAGGCTAAAAAAATGTCTTGCTGTAAAAATCCTAATACAGTATCTAATGTGTGTGGTGTTGGATTTATTATTATTATTATTATTATTGCTGTCCTACAAATTTTCTTTATGTATTTCTCTCTCAATTCTTTTTGAGTGACGTTATTCTGTCAAGAAGACGTCACTAACACATGGACATGGACATGGACAAAAAGTTTTCGTGAGGTTCCACATAGGGCTAAGAAAGCCCTTTACCCTTAGTATGGATATGGGAAGCACTGAAGCTTTTCACGCATGGTCCAAGAAGAAATGAATCAAGTTTTTTTAAAAAGTTCCAAAATAAATTAAAGAAGTTACAAAAATAAAAATAAAAATGTTAGAATTTAGTAAGTTAAAGTTAACACAAAATTAAATCAGCAAGACTTGTCAAAAAAAGTTACAATATAAGATAAAATAAAAAGGAAAATATAAAGATTAAACTCTCAAAAGTCGAAGACGAGCCACAGAGGACCGCGAGCAGCAAAGATATTAAATGCTGGGATCAAACCCAGGAAAGGAAAGAACTATCAAGCAAGCCGTACTTGAAAACAGTCCGAAAAAGAAAGTAAGATGATGAATTTGTATTACAGAGGTTTAAAATGATCAAGCTTAAATACTGGTCGAGAGCAAAATGTGTTCCGCAACCTGATTGGTTGACGAAACAGGATCCAGGAGCTTAGAAGAAGATATTTTCAGGGAGGACGGCTCACAATTTGACCATGAGGATTCGCAGAAGCATATTACACCAACGAGACGACACACGTCACGAACACTCAATTTGAATAAAGCCAAAAATCATGCGTTTAAATAAGAATTGTTATTGGCGAGTTGAAGTGTATAAAACAGAAAGCGAAATAACTTGTTTGTTCTATTTATTTGACTGCGTCATCCACTTCGACTGTCGGCCCCACTTTCTTAGTACCAGATTCTTAGCTTCTCAGTACTTTGGCTTGGAGTGTTGACGTTAGTTCGGCGAATGTAAATCGAACAGGGCTGCAGTGATAATATATATTTAGGATCATTGAGTGCCTTTAATTTTTTATTAATTATTCAATAGTGGCGAGTGCGAAGAAGGGTAAGGCACCCTAGTAATGTATTTGGAGCTTGTAAATTTAACAATTTAGCTTAATTTATTTAAGTAAATGATAGAAACAATATGAGATTCAAACGTGATTATAATTTGTTTTTAACAAGTGTTATCCTAGAAATACAGTTATTAGTAGAAACGTGTACTGGCAATCACTTAACAAGGCTATATTTAACCCTGACGTTATGTTTAAAAACCTCCATAATGTGTCGTCTATTAATAGAAGTAAGAAAAAATACTGTACGAGATTGGAGCCTTCGAAGAAGAGCGTACAAATGATGCAAAAAAAAAACAAAAACGATGTGCTTGGTGTGAAAAAGAACTGAAGCGAAGTCACTGCGCGAGCAAGGCTCGCAACTAGGAGGTATTCTAAATGTTATGCTATTCTATGTCAGTTTTTTTATGTTCGAAACGAAATACATTGTTTTGTGTTGTTTGAAATACACTAATATCTTGAGTCCATGGGTAATTCAATTGTAGCTTTGTAATTGAGCTTATTCGTTAGACAAGCCGCTGGCGTTTATTTAGGTGAAATTTAGTTCAGTTTTAATAAGTCTGCAGAACGATCTAAGCAATGGGTCATCTGAGGATCACCTGGTTTAAAATGCTTGATTCAGGTATATTAGACTATAATTATCATATTTACATAATATTTCTCTTAAGTATGAGATTCGCAAAAACGTTTTTATACAAGAATAATATTCTTGAGTATTATATAATAAGAACATTATTCTTACCAGTATGACGGGAAAGGAACTTAAATAATTAAGTATTATTAATTATACTTAATTCATTTATTCAAATCCAAATGTCATGGTAACATCAAAGAAATATAACATCTACCAAATGATATTCCAGTAAAAATAATTAATTTATAAGACTTTCCTTATTTAGGAAGTTATGAAAGATGATACAAAGTCTTTTGAAATCTCCGATATCCTTAGAAAAGTTAATATCGATTTAATGAAGGTTTATTCATTTTTGTCAGAATGCTAATTACCACATGTACACACAATGTCGACAGCTTTTGATGTCTGAGATTCGTTTATAAAGGTTGAAGGAGACAATGATTGGGATTTGAACATTTGCATCCTTAATAAATAAATAAATATATATATTATATATACACCGGGTGGCCAGAATTAAAACACCCCTGCTCTGACCCCCTGTATAACGAACTACTCAGTGTAAAGGCTTTAAATTTTGTACACATACTATTAAGACAAGGAAAAACAGATTACGGGAAAAAATTAGCTCCAGAAACACCGATAGATGGCACTGTACAACAAAAATTATGAAAAAAATTACAAAAATTATAATTTAAAAAAAACACATGAAAAGTGAAATTTTTCCTTTTTCATTTCTATTACCCTATAAAAAAGGAGAAATAAATAAGTAAAGAAGCTTAAACTGCCATTGTAAGAGCAATTTCGCACTCTAAGTGCAAACATTCCATGTAAGTACAAAATCCATGGTTTGCAGTCATGTTCTCTGTATAAAAGAGTATGAAAACTGGGGAATGTCATTCTTATCAGTGATGACTATCACGCTGTCAAAACGCGGTTTGCTTGTGAAGCTCTTTTAGGATAACAAAGGAAAAGCTGCAGCTGCACTTCGAGAGTTTCACCGACTTAAGAACTTGCGCAAAGGACCATTTCTTAAACAAGGTCACAGAAGAATAATCGCTCGAGAAAACTGGACATCTTGGAGTCCAGCCGGGTCGAGGACACAAACCGGCTCACCCAGATGGCTTTCAAGGTGTTGCCACCGCTATTCTTGAACAGGCAATGGATAAGTTGAAGGCTGTAGTAGTGCACATGCAGTGTCACGACACTTGAGTGTTCCCTATAGCACAGTGGGGAACGTACTGAGAAAAATGATGCATTGTTTCCCGTAAAAAATCGGTCATAATCAACAGCTGCTGACCATCGACAGGGAGAAGCGACTGACCTTTGCATTGGCATTTCTTCCTAGCAGTGTCGCACCCAGGATTTTTTCTTGGGGGGGGGGCGAGATGAAAGGATAAAAATACTTATGCAAAAACAATATTCATAATGCAATTTCTATTTCTTTGGGGGGGCAGGGTCCCTTGCCCCCCCCCTTGGTACGCCACTGCTTCCTAGAGTTGAAGTGGATGCATCATGGCCATAGAAGATTCTGGAGAGCAAAGAGGCCCTTTTCCACCTCAGTGGAATAGTGAACACCCATAGCTGTCACAACAGGGACACGGAAAACCTCCGTACCTTCCAAGAGAGTCCACCCCACACACCGAAAGTTACAGTCTAGTGGAGATTCATAGCCACATTAATTCTTGGCCTTTCTTTTTCAAAGAGGCTACTCGCAATAGCCCTGTGACATGCACCGTGACGGTCAACAGGTACAAAATGATGCTTGAAACTTTTGTCGTATCCCATTCGCAACAGCGACAATGTCTTGACTCAATTACATTTATACAACATGAAGCGCCTCCACACATTGGATTCTGTATACAGCAGTTTCGTCGGCAACGTCAGTCCTTATTTAGAGAAATTTGAATAGCTAAATCTTGAGACTGATCCAATGGAGGAAAAGTGAAAATTTGCCTGTCCTGAGCTGTTTTAATCTATTGACATTTACAGTTTGCATTTTAACAGGATTACTAATAAGGGAAAATTTGAAAACAACAAGGGATATTTGCTGCAAGACTCTGAAAGGACCCTGGTTTAATCTAGAAAGCTTTTTAGTGGTGTGAACTTTGATTTTTGGGACATGAGGACAGTATTACCTACTTGAATTTTTTTATGTTTGCATTTAGTGAGTGAGGTTTGAACTTGGGAATCAGCTCCTTCTTCCAGGTTTTGTTTGACCAAATTGAAAGAAGTTTGCATTTGTTGAACGAGCTGGTGAACATAAGAGGGAGTATCAGAACATGTACGTAGCTTTGGGGAGAAAATTATTCTTTAACAGTTCGATGAAAGGCAGTTCTAAAGGCCAATAAGGGAAAGGTTCACGGCACCAAATTGTGTCGTGGAGATTACTTAGAGAAGCAAGTATATCAAAGCTTAATCCCATCCCTTTATTTTCTCACAAACCCAGGTTCCTAAAGTTATGTAGACTAATAGTTGAAATAATCCTTGGTTGCCTATGCTCATAATTTGTCTATTGTGTGAATTAACTTGATAGACATTATTAATTACAATTACATACATTTATTAAATCATTTTCACAAGTATCAAATAAATAAAAAAAAGGAATTAATTCACTCCACTATGGACATTCATTGAAAAAAATCCTGTCCTGGCAAAAGGGAAGTTAGCTGCACAAGCTAAGGAAAGTATTCCAGGGGATTATAGCTTACTGAATTTACAGTTGACTAGCAAAAGTCGAAATCACAAACCCCTGATTATACAATGTACAAAATAAGATAAAAATAATAATCACAGCCATAACGAATTAACCATAGAGGAAATGTTTCTCTTTAGCGGAATTAAAAAAAAGCAGAAAAGGTGGTAATAATAAAAAAAGGAAGAAAAAAATAGCACCCGATTCACAAAATCTACACAGTGAAGGAGTTTGGTCGAAAGGCCGAAGTCGTAGTAGACGAGGCTTCTTTCAGGCACTACACTAGCATGTCGTGAGAATCAAAGGCGATTCGAAGATCAGAATTCGTGATGTTCTCGGGATCTCGTCTGGCCGGTGGAAGAACGGTGAACAGTCACGGGAATTCAGGACGCTAGGTAGAAGATATTTTGTAAAAGATCTGGAACGCATCTGCATGGAGGTTGTTCGGATTATCATAACCCGTCGATTATCTTCGAATTTTAAGCACGTTCAGAGTCACCGCGAGAGAAGACCCCCTTCGTCCTTTCTCCTCTGTCCACCGATAATGATCCCAGCTCCTCTCGAAACACTTCCGGCTTCCTTGTCTTTTCTTGCCTGGCCGTCTTTTATTGGACCAGGAAGCTGTCACTTAAGCTTAAGTCCGGCCTTGCTTCCTTAAATCCTCCAAAAAAAATGGCGGGTATTTTTAACGAAATAGCGGATTCGCCATTTAGTCAAACAAAGGGAGGATCGCATAAAAATAATAAAACAATTAGAAAATTATTTGAAAAGATTATCAATAACGATTAATTAATACAGAGTAAGATTTTAAGTGAAATTAAGATAAATTATAATGATATTATAATCATTTGGTTTACTTAGAAAAACTTATGGAAAGATGAAAAAAATCGTTATTCGATAGTTAGAAAAATCATAACGACAAAATTAAAGGCAAAATATGTCAATACTAGTTATCTGATATTTAGAAGAGCTATGTATCCACCATTAAATCTATCATTCGTGTGTTGTTGTAGTGTGTTATATATCAGAATAATATCAGAAGGATATAACAATCCATTATGAATCCGAGGTATATTTTATGCATTAAAATCTTACCTTGACTGGTGAGATTGACATTGAATGGGCCAACATACGGGTGAATATGGGTATGTAAGTAGTCAAGACGAAGTAATATGATAAAGGGAAATGTGGTCTGTACTTTGACACATCAAAATGTATCTAAACTTAAAGCTAATGTAGACTAGTGGTATTTATTGTTCGACAGAGAATGTCTGATATAAAACTAGTGATATTTCTGATTCCCACCTAGATATTAAATTAATATTTAACCTGCGTAGCAGTTAATATATACTCGGAGACGTAATAAATCTCTGTTTTGTAAATGGAATTTTGCTTCGAATTAGTAATTGTGTTGGGGAGATGATGGTTAAGTCATGCGGTCGTACTGAATGAATAAGAATGATCTAAAAAAATAAGTATTTGTATGTACAAAAAGGGTAATATTTTAATAAGGGATTATTGATATAGTATCGATAATTTTACTTGTGCTTATATTGTACTTTTACTTGTAATCTTGTGCATATACCTGTTATTATTCAGTAGATTTTTTAAAAAAAGTAAGACGTATAAACAGCTACATCAAAAACAATTGAAAACTCTTAGGGTGCCAATTTACTATAACTATAACCATTAATATCTCCTCAGCTGTAGGACAAAATAAGGTTCGCCATATCTGTTACAAGTGATGCTTTCTATGCGTATTTAAAGCCATATTAGGTGTTCCCCTTAACCTCTTGGCTGATTCATTCAGCGATCCACTTGACATAGAGCGTTTGACACTCAAAACAGGAATGCTGGAGAAGGGTAGATTTGGACTAGTAGGGTTAAATAGGTTTCCACTCTCTAAATTCAATACTTATACGCATAAACGTTTATGTTGACTTTATCATTCATATAAGTCTATGAGTTTTGTGACGATTGGAAAGCGATAATGCACCTATAGTCCGAAAGTAAATCATAAATAATATAAAATTTGAAGTGTTGGAATTCATATCTAGTCAGGAACTTACTTTGTACTGAAATCAACAACATTTTAGTTGAAAATATGTAAGTAAACAAACTGTGGATCTCACTAGAGGGACAGAGATAAAACGAATCAATGAAAGTGTTGAGAGTAAAATACTCGATGGTTAGATATGTTTCAATTATTTATTTTTTAAAAGAAGTTAGAATCGTGTTCGAGCCACATTCCCGGAAAACTACTTGTAAATTGTATTTAAACGTTTTATTCCGAAATATTTGTAAATGTTTATTCACGAAAAACTTCATACGAGTAATTAAATTGAAATATGTTACATATTACATACTTTAATTTCTTTTAACATGATCCAAACTTTTTAAAACAAAAGAGACCCTATTCTTAATTCTGTTGTTGAAAATGAAATATACTGCTAAATTTGGGAAGCACGGAGAAATAACAATCTAAACACATTTTCAGGACACCCGACTTGTTTGTCCTTCAACATATCTTCGATAGGGCCAACAAAGAGTAATGGCGTCCTAAGGGAACGATGGGGCATCATTCGTTATCTGGTTACAGGGAAACTTAAACAATTCCGGTAAGACCACTCTTACATCCTCATTTAGGGATCTTAGAATGATGGGTGAACCGAGAAAAACCTTCAATGAAGACAAATCGATCCCCCCCTTTTGTTCCCCGTTGCACTCGATGTCGTAAGGAAAAAATTACTTCCTCCTGTATTACTTTGTTTGCTTTTTGTCCCCCATATCCTCTCATTTCTATAAGAGAGCACGAAATGTCTGTTTACAACTTTATCCCCTATGTTCAGTATTTATTATATTTCTCTTATGTGTAACTACCAATTATGGATGAATTGTATTTCAGGCAACTATTTAAGACCACATATTCCTTACCTTATAAACCTTGCTGAGATTAACATGTTATAAAACCTTTAGCATGATCCTTATGTAACAGAATACTTGAAAAACGAGCCGTTAGTTTATATAAACAGTTTATCTCAAGGTTTTTCCAAGTGTAGTTCCCTGAATTCACTGTAATTAAATTTTATTTTGGCTGTTTATTGTACTCTGCATGTATCTTTAATGATGTACGAAAAACATATCGATAAATATATGAAAAAATGGTATCAATTGTAGAACGTAGGTTTAAAAGATGGCAGAGAGTTAGTTCGACATACTATTATACCAAGGGAAGAGTGCAAAAATTCCACATACTATTTTCATTTAATATTTTTTTGTGTTTAATGACTTTTCCTAACTATGGTCGGCCTAAATAGGGTGCTATGGTAGTATGTAATTTTATACGTAATTTAAAGTGCAATTTAAGTCAAAATATTTAATAAGATGCCATTTTTAACAAAGACAATATTTTAATCTACATATTGTGTTTTATGGCTAAACTTTATCTTTTATTTGCGTCCAGAATCATGTTATTAAAGTAGCATGGTTAGTTTCCCATAAAAACAAGTGATGATATAAATAAATTAATTTAATCTAAAATTATCTATTATCTTGACACCTGAAGAGACTTTAAAGGAAAGCCAAAGGAACAATTTAAAAAACTAAAACGTACTCTCTAATTGTATGCATCTCGTTTCATTTACTTCTTAAAAATAAGGCAAATACCCCAGACTTGCCTTTCGTGCTCACGTGAGCAAGTTTTCCTACTCAAAGGTCCGAGTTGAAGGGAAAGAAACAGTAAAGGAAAACATATGATTTGAAATCACAAGATATTGTCCTCATAATTTTTTAAACTGGCATCTTTCAAGAATCTTCTCACAGGAGCTCAAAACAGTTTCTACGGAAACCCCATACTACGAACTTCGCTTCTAATCTTTAACTTACTACTCAAGTCCAAACCCATATCATTATAAACTTTCTTTGTAAAATTTCTAAAGACTTGTATTTATAAAGTATTTATAGAGCAATGAATTTTCAAAATTTACTTTACTAAATGATAAAAATTCTTGAATGTATCTACAATAATATGGGGGCATGCCTATCTTTGTATCAATTGATATTTCTTATTACGTTGTGTTCCATGCTTTTTATCACCTTCACGCAATTTAGTATTTTTACTAAAATTATTTAAAGACGTCAGCTCTTTCCTTTTCGGGCAGGATTGTGAGCACCTTGTTGATCCTTAATACCAATATTTAAAGCGATTCTGTATTTAGATTTGGCCATCACCAGAAGCCAAGTGATAAGAAGCCAGGTTATGGTCGAATGGCTAGGGCGCTGGCATTCGGTTCAGATCCTGTGAGTTTGAGTCCCACTGCTGGCATGGATATTCGAAGCCGTTTGGAATGGGCTTTACACTGTAGGTCCCGGTCTAATTAGCCCTAGTGTAGCAAAAAGTTGACCGTAGCTTTTCCAACCAAACCAAACCGCATTTAGAATTTTTTAAACTCAATTACGCTAGTTGCAATGGCATTTTGATATGGCATATATGAAGAACGGAAGCTATGTTCATATATGCCATATACGTGGGAGATGTCTGCATTTGAAGAAATCTTCTATCACATTTATTCACAGTTTTCTTCATTTCCTTCATTGTTAGCAGTGGCGCACCCAGGGGGGGGCAGGGGGCCCTGCTCCCCCCAAAAAAGTAGAAATATTGATTTTGCATTATAAATATTTTTATTCGTTCATCTCGCCCCCCCCCATGTATTATAAATATTTTTATCCATTCACCTCGCCCCCCCCCCAAGAAAAATTCTGGGTGCGCCACTGATTGTTAGGACTCCTTTTGTAAGCTTTGCTTTTACACAGCGTCGAGCATCGACGGTTATTTTTATCTGAACGCCCTCAGTCGTAAACATAAATGGTGCTTTCTTCTCTTGATCTACATTTTGAGGAAAACAAAGAATTCGCTATTTGAAAAATCCATCGGTCTAACCAAAAGACCAGCATATACTCCCAAAATAATGTGAAGATAACAGCCGTTAAATTGCATCATAAACTGAACGGATTGTTATGGGGATTATCGCACATTATTTTCATTAATTTTTGATGTCTAAAAGAATTTTAATATGTTTTATATTTCGTAAATAATAATACGAAACTGACGAAGATATTCACGAAAACAAAATAAAAACAATTATACCGGTAATTAAAAAAACGCATAGATGTCGAAATAAAGTTATACAAATAGCCCTTACCGCTCCATATTAACCATATTAATCTAAATTATTAGTAACAATCTCTTATCTTTCCAAGCGTGAAAGTTCTTCTAGAAGCATTCAAGAAATTTAATTAGTCAAAGTGAATTCCTATTCGAATTTTTTCCTCCCTTCTTTAAAATGTTTACCTTCTCTACAAACAGAAACATCGGAGAATGCTTGGAATTCTTTCTAATGAGAAATACTCGCCGACACAAAGCATTTCCATTTCACACAAAGAGCCAGGCCTGACGTCCGCTCCCCCCACCCCTCTTCCAATCTCTCTCTCTCACTCGAACAAAAAAAAATGTAGGGGTGAGTGTTGTACAGCGAGAAATTTAAAAGTGGAGTAAAAAAAAAAAGTCGTCGAGCACAGCCGATTTCACAACCACGATAGCAATTATCCTTTGCCGTGTATTTCTTTGTTCGAATAATAACGCTCGTAGAAATGAGGGTCCAATTAGACTATCTAAAAAAAAAAGAGAGAGGGAGAGAGAGAAAGAACCGAAGCGCTGTTTTCACGGGTTCCGAGCAAGGCTGGGGTACTCCTTACGCCTTCCCTTTGATGTTCTAAAAACAATTACATGACAACAGAACTATTTTGTGGGAAAAAAAGAGGAAAGTTTTAGGAAAGATTAACTTTCGGTGTGTGTCGCTGAGATACAAAGTTTTAAATCCCCGCAGAGGAAAAGATAAGATTGAAAACCACGGACAGAGATTGGATGAGGCATTGCAATATTTTATATTTGTACATTTGCGTACTCGTACGTATTATCTTCTGTATAATATGTTTGGAGGAAATATATATTTTTAGTCTCTGTAAACTTTTTTTATTAAATTATGATATGTTAATGAGACTATAAAATAAAATTTAGATCATTTTTACTTTGCCTGATTTTCCCTTTATATTTTCTCTCGCGGAATGTGGTTTCAATATGTGCTTAACTTCAGGGGAATAGTTTTTATTTTATTACACTTTGATTTTGATAATATATTTTCAACAGCTTTAAAATGTTGTTTTCCCTTAATATTTTCCATCGTAATCTGTTTTAATTTCACTCACCCACCCACACACCCATATATATATATATATATATATATATATATATATATATATATATATATATATGGGTGATATAAAGATATATTAAAAAAATATATATATATATATATAATTTTTTAATTATATATATATATATATATATATATATATAATTAAAAAATTATTGACATAAGGGAGAAGAAGTTGTTGAGTTGCTTGGTTTAGAGAGCTACGGTCATATTTTACTTTGCAAGGACAAATTTGACCGGAACTCTTCTAGTAAAAGCCGATTCGGAACGGCTACACTCATCTATACCAACAGTGGGACTCAAACCCATATATCCTGGCACCAGCGTCGTAGCCATTCGACTATCGTTCAGAGCATAGGGACTGCCAACTTTCTTTGGAATATTATGTTGGTAATACAACATAATATTCCAATAAATGTCCCTTCTCGCATACCTTTTACTGAGGAAAGCAGTTTCAATATAATGGTCTTTTCTCTCCACGTATTCTCATCCCCTATGATCTGAACGATAGTCGAATGGCTAGGGCGCTGGTGCCAGGATCTGTGGGTTCGAGTCCTACTGCTGGTATGGATGTTTGTAGCCGTTCCAAATCGGCTTTAACCAGAAGAGTCCCGGTCAAATTTGTCCTCGTGTAGCAAAATATTCCGCAGCTTTTTAATGGTAGTTAAATAATATCATCTTCCTGCACGCTCCAATCATTGCACCGGATGGATCCCGTTGTGGCTGCCAGGTCCCTCCAGGTTGTGTCCCCCCCGGTGGTTGCAGTACCGCAGAAGATGACCACCCCCACGAACTTATCCTCTCAAGCACTCAGGCGCCCCCACCCCATGTCCACAGGAGCAGGCTAAGAGGAGCGAGAGCCACAAGGATCAGCAAGATAGAAACAGCCATTTAATATGGGTCATGAAAAATGGAATTATGAATTAGATCTTGTAGAAGTTTCCTCCGCGCTTGCAGGATACCACTAACAGTAGACGCAGGAATAAGAGAGACAGATTGTTTAGAAGTTTTGTGTATACTAGGTGGGGCTCCGTCCTGACCGCATACGGCCGCTGAGTAGTATATTTTGTTTCAAGTTTCTAAACCTGTGTAATCCATATAATACATCAGGCTTGCAGCTCACGACAAAATTCCCATCAGTGCAACACTTGGGGTTGTAATGTGGGAGGGAGGAGGACCTTTCACTATACAATAAATAGTCTTCGCATTTGAAGGAGTGCTTGCTCCTTTCTCATTGGTCGAGGAATATGTTTTTTTTTTGTTTCCGGGAGCTATATTGCTTCTGAAGGAATAATATTGTACCAAGCGAAGTCATGGCACATCACGTGAGTCATAATTTACCGAGAGTTAAACTTAAAATACTGGGAATCATTTATATGTTTACCCATTTCAATACAGCATGCTTGATACAGAAAGCTGTAAATTTATCATCATACGTTTGTTAAAATTCCCAGCCTTTAGCATAGCCTTGAGAACATAGTATAAGTATCGTATAATAAGCAGGAACAAATAATATAAGCAGCATAAACTCTGTAGAAGCGCTGGATGATATAATTCCAAGAAGTAGAAACCTCGGTATGTGGTGGAGAGACTGTCAATAATAAAACTTTTATAACCACTTCAGAGGGAAAAAAATAAAAAATTAAGACTTGAGGAATACTATGATAGCGATGAAAATACTATAAAGGTTGTAAGATAGATGGTGACGTTAAGTTCAAGTTATTTTATGGCCCACAATAAAACTTTCAAATAATTGTCAAAGTGGTATCGCATACGAAAATTATGGTGGGGAGGCACTCGGTATACTGTGAACATGAGCAGTGAAATAAAGGACTAGTTGGAACAAGAACTGTTAAGATAGGGCAGCCCACTGTCAAATGAGAGGGAAAGGGGCGGGCCAAAATGGCCCAGGAAATGGGCACCAGTTCCTCAAACAAAGAAAGAAAAAAAGTCGAGATTTCGCAAAAAAAATTCTGATTACTATAAGGGATCATCAAATAAGCAGATTTCGCTAGCTGATCCCCGAACACTGACCCCAGAGAGCCAACTGCGTTGCGGAGGTTCCAAGAGTCTGAGATGATGATGCCGAGTCTGACCTGATGTGAGCACCTGTCAACGGAAACCTTCACCGCTGTATTCTTCAACAGTCGTAAGTGCCTCCCGAATGAACTTAGAAATATTTGCTTTGACTGAATATTTTGCCTCTGCTTCTGGATTCCTCATGTATTAGTTGATAATATGAATGTAAACCTCATTTTATTATTAATTTTACTGAGTCAAAATGTTGAATACGACAATAATAAAAGAATTTTTATTATTGTCGAATAAAAGTATGATAACGGCCAATTCTCTATGGTTCCTTGCTTGCCCTCCCCCCCCCCTCATACACGTTAGAATTTATTAAGATTCTGTTCTAACTTATAAACACTTTACCCCAGCTAACCCCCAACAAAATATTCAAAGAATGATAGTAAAAATGTTTTATAACATATGAGAAAATTCCTTAACAATTTTCTTTATTTCTGCTTACAATCCATAATCTCCCCTAGGTAGTCATAGATCTTTCCATCTCTAACAAGGACTTTAATTTAACTATGTGTCATTGATTATATTTTTAAAATGTTTTGTTTTCAACAACTTACACTCAAGACAAATCTAAAATGGTCGAAGAATTCCTAAACTTAGGACAAGCCAAATGAAATCATTTCTAATTTCTGAACGCATACAATTGCTGCATTTCACAAAAAGCTGTGCTAAGACATGCATGGGTGAAAATTTTAAAAGAGGGGTGAAGGCAAAAAATGCTGAAGAGAGAACGCTTGTCTGATCTCAGACAGCAATTATTCTACACCACGTGTCCTTTTGTTCAATTAATAACGCTCGTTGATATGAAGTTCCAATTAATGAGGTTCCAAGAAAACATTTTGCAAAGTTGTTGTCACGGCTTTTGCATGTTGGACCCTGTAAAATTTCCGACTTATTATTTTTATGGAATTATTTCTTTTGACAAGGTGCTTTTTAAAAATAAATTTAAGATAAGGTGTCCTTTGTAGAAAGTTTGAGTTGAACTGTGACAAAGAAGATATAATTGATAGCGAGAATTTGTTATTATGCTCAGTAAAAGCGAGAAAAATTCTTCAAGCGAATTTATCGCTAACAATGGAGTATGTATCTGCGATTTTTTTTCTCTTTTCCCCTTTAACTATCTGTATGTATCTTTAAATAGGTCTTGTTTAACGCCAGCCAGTAGAAAAATCTATGAACGCGAAAAGAATCTTTTTACATTCAGATAAGAGTAGAATAAAACAATCGTCTTTCTGTGATAAAAAGAAAATGGTTGCAATTTTTTTTATTTTTACTTTTGGCATCAGTTTCGATGCGGAAACGAGTCGAAAGCATGTCATAACAACTGAAGCAGGTGGTAGTAATTTAGTGTTTTTCAAACATGCGTTTTTAATAATAAATGGCATCTACTGGCGTTTCGTGAAGAGTAAAAGAATATGAAAATAATTAACACTTTCATAACAAAATCTTGGGTATTTGTAATTTAGCAGAGTGAAAAATTATTCGAATTGTTCATTTTAGGAAAAGCTCTTAAGTCAGCAAAACGGTAACTTACTTACTTCTACGACAGCATAATCAAAATTATTCATGTATTAAAAATAACTAATCAAGAACAATATGTTATGCACATATGCTTTAAGAATTCTATAAGGTGTGCAGTCCATACACGAACGCGTTAAATAAATATGAAATAATATAAAAATAACTTGAATTTATATGTGTGTGGGAGATGGATACATAGAGAAGCGTCTTGGGTGTTCTCTCGTATACTGATAAAAAAGGAGATGTTTTGTAACAAAATTAATCTATTATTTCTCTGTCAGTTTAATGATGACAGGTGCCATTGATAAAAATGATCGAAGGGTTAAATACTGGTGTTATACATGCATTTAGTGCTATTTGTTAACCAGTATTTTTTATCCTTGAGGATCATTGTTCCAACAGTTATTCACTGACGGTTATTCTTATTTTGACGGATCGAAAACATTTAATCTATTGTGTATATGCACTTAGATTAGCACACTCACGCGATCATTTATACTTTATTTTCCCCGCTAAAATTACGCTAATAATTCAAACCGAATTTCCCTAAAAATGCAATTTTATGTTCCTGAGTGTATAATTTTCAAAATTAAATTGAATTGCATGCGTGAAGATCTCGCCCGCGACGAAGCCTTCGTGAAAGGTCACGAGAGGGGGTGGATGTCGCTCGGAGAACGGGGTAGTGGCGGATCCCTACCTCTTTGTGTTGTGTGCGCAGTAAATCTATAGATTATTTGTAAATAGTCATGAATTTGTATATGTTCGTCACTATGTGTAATAAAGTAGTGCACCTTCAATAATTGTAATCATTTTACAACCTAACGATAGTCAATATATATAAAACAGTTCCGTAACTGACTGACTGACTGACATGCAACGCACAGACCAAACAGCTGGATCTAAAGGGCTGAAATTTTGCATGGCGATTCTTCTTATAGTGTAAGGGTGCACTAAGAGAGAGGGTGGGTGCGTGCGTGCGTGTGTGCGTGCGCGCGCGCATAATATGCTTAAACTTAATGCTTAAACTATCACTTTCCGCAAACAGTGTGACAACAAAGAAACCAACCGTATGAACTTCCCAATCACTCATCCACCCTACGGCACAAATCTCAAACTGCTAAAAGACAGTCTGCATAAAGAATCTCTAATATACCCAATCAGCAGTGCTTAGTTCTCAACAGCTTTCTATCCAGCCTTTGTGACTTAAAGATGCTGAAATTCCTCAAACTTTCTCTTTTGTAAATCTTAAAAACTAAGCCTATAACCTAAAATAAGTGTGCCAAAAAAAAAAAAAAAAGACAATCAGCTCATCTGAAAGACAGCAGCTTTCAAAATTCCTTTCTACGACCTCACCTAATTGGATGAAACGCTAAAATCAATAGGTGACAAAATACATTTTTAAGTTTCCCATCCTGATGACGAGATTGCTGTAACGCAATTTGAGTTGTTTTTATACTCTGTTTGCGATCATTGTACTAGATTTCAGTGAAAAATCTCACGGGATTATCTTACTTTACATTTTTCCTCTTGTCTGTTTTCAGAAATCGCACTTTGTCTAGCTTTACTCATTTGACTTCGGAGACTCTTCATTGCGCGTTTTTAAATATCCTTCGCCTAGCTGATTTTAACGTCGAAACATAACTTCCTTTCTTTTAATATGTTGTTATAATAATATTATGATATTTAATTTTCTCACACCACTGGTTTCGATATTGAAATGTGACGTTGCTGACTTCTATAACCTTTTATTCCGCATTAAATTGATTATTTCACTCAATATTTCAACGTAGGATTAAGTTCCTCCATAACGGTCTTCCGGATAGGAAAATTTCAGACGCTAAAACCGTCCGTCCGTCCTCGCGAGTTATAATTTTGGCAGCGCGCCAAGCACAGTCGATCGCTTGGACAACTTAAACAGAAAGGTACCAATATGCGTCAAAATTTTAACATACACACACACACACACATATATATATATATATTAGATAGATAGATAGATAGATAGAAAAGAGGTAATCAACGAAAAGAAATCCTACGTTAATAACCCGCGGTAGTTTCGTTAGAAGAGACGAAACTACCGCGGGTATTTGCATCATCCTTGCAGGATGATGCTGCCTTTAATGCCACCTGAATATAACATTTATTCTTTTATTCATCCTTTACGTTTTATAGCGCTATACACTTAGAGGGTACTTTAGCAACTAAGTCAATCCTACTTCCATGGCGCAATATGTCCTTTGTAGATTTGAGCCAAAAATTATTATACAAAAACCTATGATAAAGTGTTGAAATATTGTGATTTTTGTTGTTGTTGTTGTTAAGGTGGAGTTGATCTTAGTCCAAAGCCACCATTCTTCAAAGTTTGTCCCTGCTCTACAATTCTCAAAAAAATAAAAATAATCAGTCTACCATAATCTCAAAATCATTCTTTTATCACATTCTTTATCTGCTTAGTGAAAGTAGTGAATTTTTTTTGTCAAGTTACTGATGAAAATAAGTATTTTTTGCTTTTATAAAACGATTGCACTCCACCATCGAATTTTCAAACGAAACTGGTGCCAATCGTTTATACCTCGTTTGTACCCGTTTGTGTTGTGAGGCCGAGAATTACGACGCCAAAATGGGAAGCCGTATCGGAACAAGTGGTAGCAAATTAGCGAATAGTTAAGCCAGTCAAAAAGGTGAAACATGAAATGCGTTGTGTATTAAATTAAGTTACAGAATTAACTTCAAGTAACACTGCGACATGAAAGATAACCCAGATAGGTTGTCTCAGGTAACATAGATTAAGTAGAATATTTACTTTAGGTTAACAGCACTTAGCTTAGCAAGAAAAATACTTAACCCTACATATAGCCTGACCCACGTGCTAAGCATATTACAATACTCAAATTATTCATACCTAGGAAACATTATCTACTACAGTAAATTAAATTACAGACAAGGGGTTTAAGGAGCAAATAAGAAGTTTATTTTAATTAAACATAATAAAAAGGTAAATACTTATACTAGGCTATGCCTCTCACCACACTCCCGGTCACCCATAGTCGCTCCTAAAGGTCACCAACCTCCTACACGTCCAAGGGCTGTCTCCCGCTACTTTTCGAAGCTAGCCTCACATGCGCCAATCTGTACTTCGCGGCTGCGCAATACAGGCTCAATACACCAGATTTGGCGTGCATCGCCTTTTTTGGCAATAAATCATTTTTCTTTTCTGCCAATGTATGGCAGTTATGAGAGACAGTTATAAAGACCTGAATATTAATGGATATACTCCATGAGTCTTTATAACAGTTTGTACCAACAAAATTTTCGTTTGTACCTCATTATTAAAAAAGTTATAAGCAAATCGTATTTGGGGGCTGGAGAAACGATAGCCCCCCCCCCCCCCCACACCATCGAATTTTGAAACGAAACTGATGCCAATCGTTTTTACCTCGTTTGTACCCGTTTGTGCCAACAAAATTTTCGTTTGTACCTCATTATTTTAAAAGTTATAAGCAAATCAATGTGGGAGGGGGGGGGGGGGGGCTGGTGAAACGATAAGCTCCCAACATCAAATTTTCAAACGAAACTGGTGCGAATCGTTCATTCCTCGTTTGTACCCGTTTGTACCAAAAAATTTTCGTTTGTACCTCATTATTTAAAAATTTATAAGGAAATAAAATTGGGGGCTGGGAAAACGATAGCCTCCCAACCAACGAATTTTCAAACGAAACTGGTTCCAATCGTTTATATCTCGTTTGTACCTGTTTGTACCAACAAAATTTTCGTTTGTACCTCATTACTTAAAAAGGTATAAGAAAATCAAAGTGGGGGGGGGGGGGTCTGGTGAAACGATAGCCCTCCCCGATCCTCGAATTTTGAAACGAAACTGATGCCAATCATTTATACCTCGTTTGTACCAGCAAAATTTTCCTTTGTACCTCATTATTTTAAAAGTTATAAGCAAATCAATCTGTGGGGGCTGGTGAAACGATAGCCCCCCAACCTCGAATTTTGAAGCGAAACTGATGCCAATCGTTTATACCTCGTTTGTACCCGTTTGTACCAGTAAACTTTTTCGTTTGTACCTCATTATTTAAAAAGGTAAAAGAAAATCAAATTGGGCGGGGGGGGGGGGTCTGGTGGAACAATCGCCTCCACCATCGAATTTTCAAATGAAACTGATGCCAATCGTTTATCCTCGTTTGTACATCATTATTTTAGAAGTTATATGCAATTGAAATTATGGAGGCTGGTGTAACGATAGCCCCCCTCCCCCCAACCATCGAATTTTCAAGTGGAATTGGTGCCAATCATTTATAACTCGTTTGTAAGGAGGGATGGGTTGGAAAAAACAATAGACTCAAAATAAGAATTTTAAAAGAAAGTGGCGCCTGTCGTTTGTACTTAGTTTGTACCAACTATATTTCGTTTTTACTTCACTATTATAAAAGATGTAAGTAGGTCAACGTGGCAGGGGGGAGGCTAGAGACTCGATCGCAACCTCTACCCCCTATGCCGGCCCCGACTAACTCGCTTCACTGCCGAGGACACCGAAGTTGTGTATTTCTTCCCGTTTCAGATGAGCAGGGTAGAGACGGGGTTAAAGCATTAACAAGCTTTATTAACATTAAAACTGAAGACATTTAACACAGAACTACACATCATAATAAACGAAAATATACATAGAGCACTTCCCGTGCGTCGAAGACATTACAGCCAACGTAAATTTCCGCTAAAACGCGGGCACCCTTGAAAACTCCGTCTGGAGTATGCATCAAAATCTCTCTCCGAGAGCGATGACATCTAGGTCCCCCGTTCTATGTGCTCTCCTCTCAGTTCGGCCGGCGCACCCACGACCTGTCGGTTTTATCTGTCCATGACGTCATCACGTCATCACTGATTATTCAGTTTCCCCATATCATAAACAAGACGGGGGTCGCCGACGTCACACCCCAAATGAACAAATTTTTAATCGTTTATATCCCTTTTGTACCCGCTTGTAACAGCAAAATCGTTTCTTATACATGACACAAGAAAAAATAAAAATGTTTTTTTATTCAGCCTTTTTATTACTGTTTTTTTATTACTGCCCTTATAAAGCAACATTAAATGAAACACTTATATACAATATACATACAGCAATTGAACACAAAATCAGTTATTAGTTATCTTTCAAATGATAGATCCATTTTTAACATGAAAGAAGAAAAAAGTTAATCATTCATAACTGCCTTTATAAAACAATATCAGATCAAACAGGCATACACTATGTACATATGACAATTGTAAAAAAATAATTATTAGTTATAAGTAAAATGTTGGATACATTTTTAGAAAGCTAAAAGAGAAATTTTTTAAAATAAAAACTGGCCATATAAAACAAGATTAAATGAAACAAGCATACCCCATGTATTTATAGCAATTGAATAAAATCAGTTATTGGTTTTCAGTAGAATGATGAAGACATTTTTAACACAAGAAAAAAGAAAATAATTTATTCGGAACTGCCATTATAGAACTAAATTAAATCAAAGAAGCATACATCATATACTAATACCATTGAACAAAATCAGTCATTAGTTTTATGTAAAATTATGGATAGATTTTTAACACACGAAAGAAGATTTTTATTCCGAACTGCACATATATAACAAGATTAAATCAAACACATTACACTATGCACAAATAGCAATTTAAAATAAACAATTGTAAGTTTTATGTAAAATGAGGAATGCTTTTTAAAAGCAATAAAAAAGAAAAAAATTAATTCATATCTGCCTGTATAAAACAAGATTAAATCAAACACACATACACTAAGTACTTATGGCAACTGAACAACATCAAATATTTGTTTTCATTAAAATGATAGATGCATTTTTGACTCAAAAGAAAACTGCTTTTAAATCTAAACTTCCCTTATGAATCAAGACAGCAAACACCACACATATATACACATATTTGATACACAAACAAACAAACACACACACACACACATAATGGCAATTTAACAACATCGCTTACAATTCTTAAAGATATGTCTATCTGATTTAATCTAAATATCCGTATCTGACGGAAGTACAAGCACACCAGACAACTTTATAATTCTGACACTATATATATTGTAATATAAAAGTTTAGATTAAACGCACTCAAGAACAATTTAAATAGTATAAACAAGTATTTCACAATTTACTCGTTTCTCATGAGATATGTCATATTTAAAGTCTTTTAAATCGTCATATACTTCCCATTTATCGTTTTGTCTGAAACAAATTGCTGTATAATGGCCTATGATGTCTCTTGAACTTATTTTTTCAGGAGAAGAAAAACATATGACACCTCTCAGATGATATACACGATCGTGTAGTTCCAACAGTCGAGGAATACTGCTTAAACGCACCGCAAAGGGCTGAATTATTTCATTATTCAGACAGCGTGTCGGTTACATTTATGTCTATTAATTCGATGAAAATATGATTTTTTTAAAAATGATGATATTATGCTCTTGCTTTCGCATCTTACTCTGTTTTCATGGATACAATCACAACCAGTCTCTGATGGTTCCAAATTTTGAAGTACATGTTGCTGTAAATTTACAATTTCGGTTGATTTTAAGGCTACAACAATGACTGTTCGTTGAAATATTTTCTCATCATCTGACTGAGTACAGTGGGAAATTTCTGTGACTGATGGCTCCTTTGTTAATAATTTATCAATGAGTGCTTTAGCTGTTGTTTCACAGGATATTTGTGACACATCATTTGGGAGCAATTTTATTTTACTGATTTTGCTTAATATATCAGCACGAACTCGGTAACTTTTTGCAGTTATATTTTTTGAAATATCTAAGATAAAATTAAAAAACTGTTCATCACACTTGGCTTCGAAAATTTCTCTATACGATATACTGTCAACCACGGCAGAGGATAACACTTGTACAAGGGCATCGAATGCACTTGTATTAGTCAGCATAAATTCCTTTTTTTTAAAAGTTTGTGATTTCAAACTTAAAAATCTGTTGCCATTTTTCAAAATTCCTATAGGAACTGATGTTCCTCGAGAAGATAGATCCATGGTTAAAATTTCTGGGTGAGGATTTAAATAAGATTTTTGTTTCCGCTTTCTTGGTGTGAATGCTTGACCTCTCCAGTTTTCAATATCTTCTTCATTCTTATCAGAATAATTTTTTTTACTATTTGTGGTTTCTGAATTTGAAGACTCTGTTATGTCGCTAAATAGATATCTTCGTTTCCCAATATTAACCTTGCGAGCATTTGATTTGTCGTCACTCTTTTGTATTGTGCTGGATGTCTGTTGTTTTCCCTTCGAAGCAGCAATCATCATGCTTCCCTCTAGAGATCGTACGTGCTGAGAAATAAAACTATCTACCGAAATTGGCAGTTTTTCATGAGCAAATACTCTGTGTTTCACATCGTTGAAGCTGCTTTCTACAGGTGCACTGCTAGCGGTGGTAGACCCATACCTAAATATAGGCACCATTAGTGCTGTCCATAGCGGTAATGTTTTTGAAAAATGGACACAGGCGTTTACGATTGAGGGCAAGTATTGCAAATTATCGTGGTCACCATCTTCGTTTATGATAATATTACCTGCTGTCTTTGCTATTCCCTCAACCCAAGAGCTAAATCCAGTCGGCGCCTCTCCGTTCTGCAATACTTCTTCTGTATCTTCCAAAACTGTATCCAAATTCAGGACTGTGCTTTCAACATCAGGATGAAGCCTTCTCTCTATTCTCTTCTTCAATCTCGTTTTAGAA
This sequence comes from Dolomedes plantarius, assembly GCA_907164885.2. Lineage (NCBI taxonomy): Eukaryota > Metazoa > Arthropoda > Arachnida > Araneae > Dolomedidae > Dolomedes > Dolomedes plantarius. The sequence continues at coordinate 105,925,750 of OU015491.1, forward strand.
GTTTCGCAATGAGTATAAACACGTGTATTCATGTCTGTGCCTTCGGTCTCGCTCAGAACCACAATGAATATATCTAAAAATAATTCTTTGATGTCATTTATTTCAGTAGATAATACGATCTGAGATATAGAACATACGTAGAAAAGTTTAGTTCCTTTGCTGACATTTTTAAAAATGTTCCAAGAAGTAATCAATTTTATAGTGTGGGCAACATCAACTCTTAAGAAACATGGGGGTAACACATTTGATGTCACATTTTGAAATACTGCCTTGAAGCAAGCATCAATGTAAGCACTGATATCAGTTAGATTTGTGAATGCTTTAGCGGCTGCTGAAAGGAATGCAATCGATTGGTCCATTACTACCTCTTTAGGTGATACATCTGCATCTTTCTCTCATTCGGATAGCCAAAAATGAATTATGCTGCTGTCATGTTTTTCAGACAGCATGTTTGTTACCGAATACTGTGAATTACCTTTGCTGTCGTGAACTGTTGATTCATATAAAAAATTACTTTTGATTTATTATTGCCCGGTCTTTTGAGTTTTTTCACGACTCCACCAGTGGAATCAATACTAATTTTAGAAATGTTGTGCTTGCAGTAAGCCCGAAACACATATATCTGACTTGGAAGCCAATAAAACACGTAGAATGGATCCAGTCCAATAGCTTTTAGAGCACTACCAAATATTGTGCTATACTTCATTTTATGGATAGTTGTAATAGGATCTTCATTTGGTTTTTCTCTGGCTATAGCTCTCGACTTTTGAACACGAAGAGCATTTGCTGAAGGCAAGTCACTAGGTTCAGGATCACAAAAATTCATTTTCCGCCTAGCTTCAAGCCTCCTAAATGCGCTGCACGACATGCGATCCTTAAGGACAGCTGCGAGGGCTGCATCTTTTGAACGGCCAGTTAGTTTCCGTTTTTTGCTTGTTTGGCACTCCCTGAAATTTCCCATGTATGTGCAGATCAAAAGAATTATTGAATTTTCAGTGGGTTCACTTTCTATTCTAATAGAAAGTTTTGAAGAACATGCTGAGCATATGGCTTCTGCAACAACAAAATATTTTCCACTTTCGTATATCTTAGCCCTTTTAAAAGATAGACAGAAAACTAATTTTGTATGGGCATAAAAATGCTCACTTATTATCGATGTCCACCTATTTGGAGTAAACACTTTATAGTTTCTTGATAACCTATTTGCATCTGAACATTTATATAGTACATCCGAAGGCCGAATATCATTCCATTCTTCTAGAGTCAAAGTAATAGTGAATATCCAGTTTGCTCCAGAGCCATCGCAAGAAGACACAGAACCACTTTCATCAAGAGAAACCCAAGGCATTATTTCATCTGATTCATTTCTCGATAGAGAAACATTTTCCTTGCCCTCAATTTCTGCGCCTTCCTTTGCGATATTCGACCCAATATTATTTTCTGAGATGCCTAGATGATTTAAAATATTGTGTTTGTTGGTTTTAACCATAATATAAACAGACTTAGGCGTATACTTATAACCTAAAGTAGGGTAGGTGGGGCAAAGGTTTGCAGTTTTGAGTTTTGGGTTTCTTACGGGCCTCCGTTAGATCCTATCGCCCCAAAAAGTCACTTGTATTGTAGTTGGGTATCCCCTCTACCTTCTATAAAATAATGAATTTTTTCCCGAAATATTTAGTCACCAAATTTTTAATTTTACCAAAAGACCTGTTTGCGAACCTTTGCCCCAATCGGTGGGGCAAAGCACTGCAATTCGCACTGCAAACCTTTACCCCACTCGTTGGTTTCTTACTGGATAGGCATCGAAAATCACAAAAAGAGTTGTCTAAATAATTTTATTTCACATTTTGTAATCTTTTTAAAGGTGTTACATAGATAGAAAATCACAAATTGAACAGGTTAATCTCAATAAATTTTTTCTTAAACTAAATAACTTCAAAATAATATATATCAACTATTAACACAGAAAGTTGAATCTAACAAAGAAATTCACAAAATGAAAAGGGGTTAATCTCAATAATTTTTTTCTTAAACTAAAGAACTTCCAATTAAAATATCAACTATTAACACTATCGCTATATTATATCTTAGGCTTTACTCATTCTTTTAAAACCCGTAAAAATTAAGCAAATTAAGGGGATGGGGGACATTACAAAGCAATTTTTGAAATTTTTACCTCAGAGATATGAAATTGGGCATAAATATTCATTAAAGTAAAACTATTTCAAACACCTTATAAAATTTTATAAATATTTAAAATTTTATTTTTTATATTTAAAAAATTGAAATTTTTATTATGTTTTTAAAATGCTCCTTGCGATCCAATTTTTAACCTTATCCTTAATTTTGCATTTAGATTGCTTATACATTTTGATCAGGGTTATGTTTTGATTTGTGCTTTCGTTGAATAATTAATTTTAGGAAATATTTTTATGCTTCTACTCTGAATTCTCGTGAAATTTTTGTACTTTTCCACGCTTAAGTTAAACTTTGATAATCTGAATGATGTCGAAACCTGAAATGGATACATAACTTTATTTTAATGTATAAGAGGAGTCTTTGTAATAAATTTTATAAAATTTCGTCAAAATTGTGACGCAAGGAGCCTTTCAAAGACTTTCAAATCTGGAAATTACTCATTTAGAGTTTTTTTCCCTAACCAGACCTTCGAAGCTTATGATGTCTTGTAACAACATTTAATTCCTTTATCTTGTAAAATAGGTCTTTGTTCAGAGCTATTTTATTTTTGTGTTGTACTAATTTATTTTATTTTTAATTTATGGATTTTCAAGCATTTTACAAAAAATTTTCTGATTTAAAAACAGGCAGTTTTTATCAAAAACCATAATTTTTTTTTAAATTACAAAAATGTGAATTCCCATTAATAATAAAAGACATTGTTAATAAGGGTTCCTAATGAAAAGAGGACATGAAACAAATGTTAATAGTTAGAGCGGCAAAGGTTTGCAGATGGGGCAAAGGTTTGCACTGCGAACCTTTACCCCATGACTCCTGCAAACCTTTACCCCATTTCGTGCTGGTTCTGTTTCTGCAGAATGGACGCCACTGTATTTGAGTTAACCCAAAACTTAAGGTAGTATTTGAAAGGTTATTTACCACCCCTAACATGCGAAAATAATCCCAAAACAGTTCGTGAGTTTGAGTGATGCTCAAAATTACTCAAAAGTTGCAAAAAATTACATTAAAAGAGACGAAAATAAACTTACCTCATTTTCTCTGCAAAAGGGGGTCTTAACTCCAACATGTTTTACGAGGCAACTGACTGGAAGTAGAGGAATGCATTGCCTACCCTATTCTTCCTAAATCTCTTCCCGGTCATTTTAAAATGTATGTGCGAACCTTTGCCCCATGCGAACCTTTGCCCCCACCTACCCTACTACTTATTTTTTATCCAGATATCGCTGGATGGTGGCGAAACGCTACCATCTTCAGTAATGATATCGCTTTTGGAGTTGCAAATTGCTTCCACAATCATTTCTGGAGGTAGGTTCTGTTTTTTATTCATTTTAGCTTATAAAAAAAAGCTCTTTCTAAACTAAATTAACTTTAAATGTGACTTTTACAAAGGCTTTATTCTAATATCTTGTTGCTATTTATAAATTCTTAACCGGTCGTTTGGAACCACAAACAAAACTGACTGAAAAGCATTTCGAGTATGTCCTCAAAATGGAAAACTGGGAATCTCCTGAAATAAAAAGAAAAAACACCTAAACGGATGTCTTCGAAAGCATTGGAGAAATTGCCTTTTTCTACTTCCGACAGCGGACGGCCCGTAACGTTAGAGATAGTGTACTTGCCTGTTTACTGCCAGTTGAGTCAACTGCCTCCACAATCTACAAGAATTCTTAACGTTTAAAAGTCGGCGAATGCTATACATGTTCAAGCCCAGCGGACGACTCATTTAGTAAAAATTCATTCCCCCATTTTCAAGCAGCTGACGTGTACTATTTTTATAGCATTGGATGCATTAGATTCAAATGTAACTATTGCTACCCCATAAATCCCGCTAGTATAAACATACAACAGTTCATGAAATCAAACCGCGTTAGATATCGCGACCCACCCCACTCCACTTTTCCAGACGATTTATTAGACATAAAAGTTCTGATCGGAGCCGACGTTTACTAGGATGTTGTGACTAACCATAAACAACTTTCCCATAAACAACTGGATAAACGCATTCGACACTATTTTTGGTTGAGTCATTACTTTAGTTGAGAAAAAAATATCAAGTAGTGCCTCTCAAAATACAGTAATTTTAAATAAAATTCTTCCCCCAATTTGATTTGCTTGTAACTTTTTAAATAATGAGGTACAAACTAAAATTTTGTTGGTACAAACGGGTACAAACGAGGTATAAACGATTGGCACCAGTTTCGTTTCAAAATTCGATGGGGGGGGGGGGGGCTATCGTTTCACCAGCCAGCCCCCCCCCCCCCCACTTTGATTTTCTTATAACTTTTGAAATGGTGAGGTACAAACGAAAATTTTGTTGATACAAACGGGTACAAACGAGGTATAAACGATTGGTACAACTCGATTTTAAAAAGTGTTTGGTGGGGGGGGGGGGGGGGGGCTGGTGAAATGGACGTCTTTTATACACATTGTATCATAAAAGTACTGAGCTTTCCTCAAAGATCATGATAAAGATGTCTTCAGCATTGTCTGCTGAAAACTGAAAATTTACTATCAAAATTTAGTACTTTTTTTGATTCCGCTGGTATGCTATTTATCGTTACTTTATTTTAACTTAAAAGGGGAAAACAAAAAAACCATATACAAACAAACGTAGAAATAAGAAAATTGAGCTCAGGAAAAATGTCACGTAGAATTGGTTTACGCCCAATAATTTTGAATTTGGATCCAAACCAACCTCATTAGCCTGTTAAATTGCATCTGAAAAGGCATACCTTTATTTGCATACTATGCCTCTAAATTTTTGTTTTGTGAGAAAGTTATGTCGAATCCATCATAATTTGTGCTTGAAGATTGACTTTTTGCACTAACGAAATTTATTCGGGTTTAGAGCAAACTGCATGAATTTCTCTGAACAGTAACGTCACTTTATTAGGAATTCTCCATATAGCAAGCTAAAATGCTGAAATTAGATTTCATGCATCCTGAGATATTTAGGGAACACCCATTCATTACTTTCAATTAGATCCCATATTTTGAACTGAAGAAAACTAATACCTGAATGTATTGTCGAATTAATCCCCGTTATACGATTAAGTTACGTTAATCAGGATCCTAATAAATACATCTGAATGGATTTTAAATAAACATCTGTATTCTTTGAGTTCAAGATGAATGAAGTTTCGGAGCGTTTTAATTGTAAAAATAGGACAGAAGCAGAAATTTTGCAAATAAATGTAACGAAACTAAATTTCGAATTCATCACTCATCTCATTAATTTTCCCACCTAATGTTTAATTACTTGGATTTTCCAAATATTATGAATTCGAAATTCTGTAGTATAGAAATAACGCTATTGAAACATTTTGATATGCATTAACTTTGTTATTCTTGGAAAGTATGTGTACATTTTTCGAGGTTATTATTCGTAACAAATAGTCGTGACTTTGGGAAGGACCGCGGGCGCTTGCGTAATTAATTATTCAAGGAGCTTGTTCTGTAGTTGGAATGAAAACATTAGAAATTCTAATGCTGAGAAAGTTTAAGAGCTGCAGTATTGAAGGCAGGTTTGCTGGGACTTTAATTGGATGAAATCTATGGTTGAAAATGATGTAATCAACGTTTTACAATCTAACGTACTCGTTAAAATTAGCATCGTTATGATGCGGAATTTGTTTCAGGTTCCAAATGAGAAAGTATGATGTTACAAACCAAATAAATATACTAATAAAAGATGATGAGGAACATTAAGAGTAATTTTAACTTGGTATCAATGTAAAATCATTTTTTAACATAACATGGTACATATGAAATTTGAATTATATTAAATTATCAGTAGTAAATTTAAAAAGAGAAAATTACGGGCATCTTTTTTTCCCCATAAAATTTCAACTTTTACAAATAAATATATTTTCCCTACTCAGTGAAACTAATCATGTAAAATTATTTTCATATGCATTGAATTAGAGTTCAATATTACCTTGAAACACCTGTAGTTTACAATTGAAGTCGCAATGAATTTCATTCAACCGCTAGTAATAAATAAACAACTATAACGCAAGATTACTTTGTGACGGATTTAAGTTTTTTCTGTGCCAGCAGATCAGTTTAAAAGCAGACCAAAACGAACAATTGCAAAACATTGGTACATCCTTTCATTACTTAGTAAGGTATCGCGCTAACCCGGATGTTTAATTACCATTGAGGTAAAAATGTGTCACAAAGTTACCCCGCCGAGTGGGGCCACTTTGCGACATGTCTGTTTTCGCCTTGAAATCCAAGAGGAAAAATTGCTCGACACAAAGTTAGACGGTAAAACGCTTACTAAAAGCTTGATACACAATTATATATACCTATTAAAAATATTGGATAGCTTTATCTATATCTTTGACATCAAAGAGACCTCTGGTGCCCAGGGCAGCCATCAGTTCTTTGAGAAGATGAGGAAATTCGTCTTTCGGCACATTCTGCTCCTTCGGGTAGTTTTTTGTAGATAGTCAATACTTCTTTCTCTCCAGTGATATTTTAGAGGACGGAAAAATGCAACATCGAGAGGCTGGAGGAGGTGGGTCGACTTTGTGGGTGATTTTGTGACAGTGTCAATGTGTCACAAAGTAAGCCCGTCACCTTTCGATATTTAGATTATGTTTTCATATCTTTCGGAAATATCGCTACACAAAAGTTATATTGCTCCACAATCTAACCAACATATTGACAAAAAAAAAATAATTACCTGTGGTAGTTGGTTGTATAAGGTGTTAGCCTTCAGCACACACAAAGTTGCCGAAGTTTGAGTCATAGCTTGACAACAGGTTTGAACAATACACGGCCAGCGAAGATGAATGGCGCGCAGAAGCTTCGGACACTGGCCATTGGGTGTCTGTATGTCAGGCAAGCTGTTTGGCGCTTTCTTTGCCTACCCGGTATCACGGACGCGGTGCAAGATCCGGAATACGAAAAAATTATGTGTCATAAAGTTACCCCTGCAGTCCCAAAGTCCCAAAGTCTTACGGTATTGCTAATTTATGATAAATTTCCTTTAAAGGGGAATTATTCTGCATGCAGTTCTTGTTTTCCAAAAGTATTTTTAATCATCGGATTTGATAACTGTATGTTCAAAAAATGAGATATAACCTATGGTTTCAGTTTTTATTTACTTTCAGAAAAAAATAATCCTGGATTGAGAATCTGTAAAGTAAATAAAATTTCTGTGAATTAGATTGGTAAAATTATCTTTTATATCTTGCTCTTAATGACATCGCATTTTTTGGGTTTAGTGCAATCTCATATCATTCCTTTGATTCACAGAACTTTGATTTTTACTTTAAGTGCGATTACAACAGCACTTCTGAAATGAATTGGACGAACAGGAAATGAGAAACTGCGTCTAAAAAAAAACTTTATTTCTTAATATAGCAATCAATTTGCATATATAGTCAGCGCGCCAAAGAAATGTTTTACTGCATAACAAATCTACATAAAATCTTGTTGTTCCTGTAAAAAAAAATCAGAAGATTTTTAAAATTATATGCTAAAAGGTGAAAATGTTTCAAAGCAAAATTCTTTTAATTTCGTATAATTTCGATAAACAATGTAATGACACTTTTCTTACTTAAATTTTCCCAGTATCCATTTCAAAATGCAAGAAGTTCTAACATTTTGTAATATCTGTTTGACCGTTCGTTATTATATATTCGTAATATTAAACATGAATTACGACAATTTTCTTATAGCTTCCACTTAGAACAGCTATACTTGAGTAGATTTATAATCGAAATTGATTTAACTGTCGGCAAAATTACTTGAATATAATATCTAAAATCCCAAAAAAGCTAAATATGTTCATGGCGTTGTGTGCGTAATATGTTATGAACCACTCTTATGAACTAGGGGATGATGAGATTTTAGCACATTTATTTTATCAGTCGAAAAATAGAAATGGTGTACATTGCAAGACAGAGTGTAATTGGAAATTGCAAAATACCAATATGAAACCATTCCTATTATCGTCCTTGTGGGTTATGCTTACTCCGCACCAACGAAAGACAGACACATTTTGCCACCTGTCTCTGTGGCTGTCATAAAAGCCTTCAGACCGCTAGGAGACGGGAAGAAGAGACAATTTATTTGCGCATGCGCATAATCTTCTCTTTCTATTCTGATTGGCTGTCGAGCATTGTGGCAAGACAAAGTTGAACTTTTTCCAACTTGAACTCGCAGAGACCAGAGACGAAGACGAACTGGGGGAGTGAAAATTTGTTTGTATTACGCATGCGTAGCAATGAGGATACACGATTTTCGAATCCGTTGACGTTGGTGTGGGTAGGCATATTGTCTATTTCCTCGTAGCAAAGATTACCAGATACAGCTCCAAAAGCAAACTTATTCCGTACTTTGGTATAATGCTAACGCTGCTGTGTCCTAACCTATTGGATTCACCCACCTCAGTGTTAACGTATGGAGAAAATATGTTACTATTTACAGCTACATAATGGAGATAATCCAACAAAAAGGGCATTTTCAGATTGTAACGTCCAGGACTTTCCCGCGAGACAATGGTACAATGGCGAGGGTAGCACAAACAAGAGGTCTTTGTTCGCTCTCGCCGGTTTGGTGCGAGCAGCTTCAACGCAGCATACAACCGGACCCCCCACGCTGTTTAAGCAATGGCTTATTCAGGCGTTGTTAAAGAAAGCTGTCCTGGACCTGGCAAGAAGTTGTCCAGGAATGAGAGGCCCGGAAAAAAGATTGCACCCTGGGTTTGAAAGAACCACCCCCAGCGGGGGGGGGGGAGAAAAAGGACTGGCTTTGGAGAGAGACCCGGATCGGGATCATTCGACGCACGGCGAACGACAGAGGAGGTGGCAGACTTGATCGCCGCCGTGTTGAGAGACTGAGAGTCCACCTTACTACTACGCGAGTAGTTGGAACTTCAATGTTAATTTAACTTTTTTTTCTGGTATTAATTGTTGTGTTGCGAAAGAAAGGGAGTCATTCCTAATATCGTTTCTTCACACCCTCACTGCATGCGGAACCTTTGAGTATATCGCCTTATTCACAGGAAGGGTGATTTGACTGCTCCACGCTCGGAGTACGTCAGTTAAATAAATAACCGCTCGGAAAGTTGTAATCCTGAGATTTGCGTGCATGGCTATTGCACGCAGGCGTTTACAGTGGTGTCAGAAGTGGGGTCCATGCGAGGGTCAGGAATTTTGGGAAAAGGACTTGGGTGATTCTGCGGAGAATTCCAGCAGCGACAACGGACTTCTTTGGAAGGCGCAGAGCTAAGGACCGGGAGCCGAATGGAGAGAAGTGGATGAGTAGCGGAGGTGGATGCCAAGTAATCATCAACTTCTGACTGTGACAGCGGACACCAACGGACTGTGGAGTTTCGGGAAAAGGTGGAACAGAGCTGCGGAAACAAGCAGTGTTTACCTGGGGTGACGAAAGAACCCTGTAGTGACTTCTGATGTCGGCTGGCAAGGTAAGGTGCATGAATTTGTATTCGTTTGTCCCTCATATTCTGTTCATGGCTAAGTTGATTTTGGGTGCTTAGGAACGCGTGCGTTAGGTTTAAAATGTTTTTTCTGTCTCTGAAAATTTATGATTTTATGTTCTTGTGTATACTATGTTCTTGGCATAGGTTAATATTGCTCGCATATAATTATTAATATTAGTTGTTTTATATGAAGTAATTTCCTCCTAATGTGGTAAAATTCTCTAAAAGTGCATGGTGTTTTCTGCTTCGAATAATGTGGTATTTGGAAGGAATATTTGTTTAGGTAGAAGAGCTGGGAGCTATTTTCTGGATTTTATTTTGTTTTCGCTCGTTTATTGTAAATTAACATTCAGGAACAATGTCTTTTTTAAATGGAGCGAGGAAGGCTGATCTCGTGCAACTGGGCTTGTGAGATGGTGGGGTTGTCCACCGAGGAACTAAGCAAACTGCAAATAAGTTAAAATTATTAAGGAAGGGTAAAACTATGAGGAAACTTGGCTAGAGAATGTTTGGAATTGATTATGGAGGACAGGAAGGAACTAGAACGTCAAGAATTAGAGAGGAATCGGGATTAGAGAGAGAAGAGAGGGCTCGGAAACATGAGTTATAACTGATAAGGTTGAAAACTCAACTTGCCCAGGAAGAAACCGATAGGTTGCTGGGCGGATAGAAGTAGTGAGGGATCATTCTATAGTGAGACGGGAAGAATTAAAATCAATCAATTGAGGAGATCATAAGAACGGTACGTCTGTTAACGGTGAAGGTACCGACGAAACCGGAAGGGTGGAATTTTTTTTAATAGCCTAGACGAACAGCTTTCGAAGCGAAAACGTGGAACGAGAGCAGAAGGCTAAGGTCCTAATTTGTTTGTTGGGGGACAAAGCAGCTAATTTGTTCACGCAATTAGAAAGTGGAAGCTACAACGATTACGAGGCAATTAAAAAAAGGGTATTGCAGGAATTCGAACCGTCACCCAGTACTTGTCTAGAAATTTCAGAAGGCGAGGTGAAAATTTTGCGCAGTTCACTTCACGTCTCACATCGATGTGGGAATATTACTACAAACTTAGGGGGCGCAGGATGCCGAATCATTAAGCAATTGATAGTAGCGGATAATGTAATGTCTACTCTAGATACTGATACGGGGTCTCATATCCTAGTACGCCAGGGAGAGGGCTGGTTTAAGCCTAAAGAATTAGCAAGGGAAATCGACAGGGTATTATGCGGCTAAGGACGCGGTTACGCTTTCGGAACACGGAATGGACCGATAGCGGGAAACGAGGGAAGCGTCAGGGTGGCCGGGGAACCCAGGAAAGGAGTTACGAAAGAGCGTAATTCGGGTTGTTTCACTGGCGGCGCAAAGGATCATTTTAAGAGGGATTGCCCAGAGCTAATAAAGAGGGAAACCGCAGAATAACGATAATGTGGCTAGAATAAATGTAGGTAAAGAGTCGCAAGAGGAAAGGGGAAACTGAAGCTTAGAAACTATATCGAATGAGGGGAAAACCGAGGGTTCGGAGCATGTAGTAGTAGCAAGGGTGGATTTGTTCCAAAGGAAGGAAAAGGTACTTTGCTATGGGAAACTAAAGAGGGTAAAGGTCAAAATAAACGGACAGGCAATAGAGGCGTTACTTGACTCAGGGTCTGAGATAACGGTCGTAAGGAAGGATGTTTTTGGAAATTGGAAGTACGGAAGGGTCATCGAGTATATTTGTTGAAAGGATTATTGGCCCACCAGTGAGATGCCCACTATTAAAGCAAGTCTGTCATTAGATGAGGGTGAGCATACTTTAGCCATCCCTACGGAAATTATTTGCGCTGGGGCGTGACAAATGGAAGACCAATGTTGCTTCCACCGCAGATTTTCGAGACTTTAGGGGGGAGAAAGTATCGCGCGGGCCAGTTTTGAACAATGAGACGGAGGCGAACCCCAATGGCGAAACTAGCGGGGAGGATATGCAGGGGGGGACGAATTCACGGAAGGGAACGTCCGGCGCAGAGTAAAACCCTTTCGGCGGAAGGAGGGGAGTTAATTTCGGAATCGACAGGTTTCTTCGCGACCAAGATAACTGTCAGCAGGTCGAAAAATTGTGGGATTCCGCTAAGAGAGGAAAGGGGGGATTATTTCATCCGTAACAAGTTGCTTTATATCACAAAGACAAGGTGCTAGGAGAAATGTAGTGCAGCTAGTGTTGCCTAAGACTAGAAGGGAGGCGCGTTAGATTTAGCACATAACTCAACTTCGGGGGGCATATGGGTTTCCGGGAAGACCTTAGAGCATCTGAGGTACTTTTTTTTGGGATACAATGAAAAAAGATGTGGAGTGGTTGTTGCAAGTCATTTACACAGTGTCGCTGACTAAGACTCCTAAATTGAGGGATAGGACATCTATAACGCCAGTGGCCAGACCAGAATTACCTTTTCAGGTTGTCAATATAGATATGATTGGGCCTATTGATCCGGCGAGTTCCAAGGGGCATAGGTATATTCTCTGTATTATGAGACCAACACACGCGTTGGGCGAGGCGGTGCCTTTAGGGAGTCCTGAGTGCAAGGAGCACATGCGAAGTGCTTCTAAGTATTTTTTTCTGGTACCGGGATACCCAATTGTGATAGCGTCCGATAACGGGACCAACTTTAGTTCCAAGTTAACGACAGAATTTGAAAAGAGACTAGGAGCTAGCCCCAGATTTTCCACCCGATGTATCCGCAATCCAATGGTTGGTGTGAGCGTTTAAACCGAACTTTAAAGGGGAATGCTGCAATCACGTAATACGGGTGGAAGGTCGAGGGTGGCACCTTCAGTTTACCGTACGTACTGTGGTGCATATAGAGAGATTCCGAAACGCCACGACCGGTGTAATCGCCGTTTCAGTGCTATTGGTAGACCCGCACAGGGACCGCTGTCCATTTTGAAATCCACTTGGACTAGAGAGAGAGTGGGAGCGCAGTTTAGTACTCAGCCGGTGGCACCAATATTTAAAGGAATTGAAGGTGAGGTTGGAGAGGGGTGCTGAGCAGGCTCAATTGACGGCTCAGTTACAGCATGAACGCATGGCACATCAATATAACTTGAGGTCGAATCGTAAATTTTACAAAGAGGGGGACCAGGTGGGTTGTGCTAATCCCAGACTCTACAAACAGGTTATATGCTAGATGGCAGGGACCGGAAAAAATTGAAAAACAGGTACGACCGCATTCTTTTTTGATTAGAAATGGGAGATGGATCGGTCAAACACGTCCATCAAAACAAAATCCGCGAATATCATAGCGACGGCGAATGCTGTGAATCTCATTTTCGAAGGGGAGGAAGAGTTCGGGGAGGTAGAAATGCTACCGACACCTAGGCAAGGAAGTAGTTAGTGAGGAGTTGGTAGAGGGGATAATTACGTCAAATCTGACGGAAAAACAAGTATGCAGTTGAAAAGCGTAATAAAGAAATTTAAAATCCCTATTCACGAGAGAGTTTAGGCCCGCGGGGTAGGCGAGCATAAAATAGAGTTTCTCACCGAATGTAAAAAGACGGAAACCCCATTGGTTACGGAATTCCAATGGCATATAGGGGAGAGATAGAGCGACAAATACAGGAACTGGTGGAATTAAGATTAATTGAGCCGTCGAAGGCAGAGATAGCATACCCAGTGGTGTGTGTAGCAAAGAAGGACGCCTCCACCGGATGTGCGTAGACTTTAGGAGGCGCTCAATGCAGTAACTAAAGTGCCAGCTTTCCAAATGAAAGACTTACACGAGTTATTTATTGTGGCGGGAAAAGCGGAGTGGTTAACTTGTCTGGATCTAAGGCGGGGATACTGGCAGATTCGGATGGAGCAAAAAAGCCGCACATCAACGGCGTTCACTACACATGTGGGCACATTCCAGTGGAAGGGTGATGCCATTTGGATTAGCCGGGGCCTCGGGAACTTCCAGAGGGAGATGAACAGGTTTTGCGTAATTTCAGTGGGTGCGCACAAGCGTATATCGATGATATAATTATTTTTTCGCCAAGTTTTTGAAAAGCATATGCACCATTTGGAAGACATTTTAGGGTGTTGGATAAGAACGGGTTTTCTATCAATCTAGAAAAGTGTACTTTCGCGGCGCGACAAATAAATTACTTGGGTCATAAATAGGAGGGGGAAATCATGCGCCGGGTGACGAAAAGATTAACGCTATTCGGAAATACAGCGGCCAAAAACTAAAAAGGAGGTGAGGTCGGTCCTAGGATTGATGGGGTTTTATCGATCATATAGCCAAAATTATGCCACGATTTCTGCCACCTCTGACGGAGCTCACGAAACAGAATGCGTCTAACAAAGTGGTATGGGGGGCAGAACGAAGAGAAACGCGCTTGTGAGCTCAAAAATACATTATGCTCAGTCACAAAATTGGCCACGACGGATTTGTCTCTACCGTTCCAAGTGCACGCCGATGCTAGCCAAATTGGAGTGGGAGGTTGTTTAACTCACCGGGATGAAAAGGGAAATTTCAACCCATAGCCTTTGTATCCAAAAAATTAACGGGCGCACAGAAGAACTGGGCGACAATAGAAAAGGAGGCCCTGGGCGTTTTACTCGCTCTCTCAAAGTTCGAGAAGTGGATTTTGGGGGGTAAGATAGAAATTATTACCGATCACAACCCCACTAAAATATTTAAAACGAAACAACGCCGTAGAGTCCGGAAACTCAACAGGTGGGCACGGGCTTTGCAACGGTGGGACTACACCATATCTCACAGACCAGGCGCACTGCACAAGGCCGCCGATGCCATGTCAAGGCTCGCGGCGAAGAGTAATGTAGTAGTTTTCTTTTTCTTTTTCTCTAGCTTGTAAGGTTAGGTATGTCAAAAGGTATTTTCTAAAGATATCTTCAGCTAATTGATAGCATAAGTAAATTGGTATAAGAGTTCTCTGTTTTTTTCTTTTTGTTTAATATTAGTGTATTTCAGTATCATTTGTTAAATGGGTAACGGTAAGGGTTAGCTCTTTAGTTTTGAGTTAAAAAAAAGGCGCGGAGTTCTTTTCTATTTTCTATGTTTCGCTAATCGTGATCATGTAACGAGGAGCGATAAGCGTGTTTACTTTTCCCGAGCACCCAGCCATGAAACGGTAGGGGGGAAACGAGTATCAATTCTGTCACCTGCGGCCGGGTCGACAGTGTTGGATGGTTAAAATTTTGCCTGTTGGCAGGCAAATTTTCAAGTTAGCGGTGGGCATGTAACGTCCAGGACTTTCCCGCGAGACAATGGGACAATGGCGAGGGTAGCACAAACAAGAGGTCTTTGTTCGCTCTCGCCGGTTTGGTGCGAGCAGTTTCAACGCAGCATACAACCGGACCCCCCACGCTGTTTAAGCAATGGCTTATTGGAAAAAGACTGGCTTTGGAGAGAGACCCGGATCGGGATCATTCGACGCACGGCGAACGACAGAGGAGGTGGCAGACTTTGATCGCCGCCGTGTTGAGAGACTGAGAGTCCACCTTACTACTACGCGAGTAGTTGGAACTCAATGTTAATTTAACTTTTTTTTCTGGTATTAAATTGTTGTGGTTGCGAAAGAAAGGGAGTCATTCCTAATATCGTTCTTCACACCTCACTGCATGCGGAACCTTTGAGTAATATCGCCTTATTCACAGGAAGGGTGATTTTGACTGCTCCACGCTCGGAGTACGTCAGTTAAATAAATAACCGCTCGGAAAAGTTGTAATCCTGAGATTTTGCGTGCATGGGCTATTGCACGCAGGGCGTTTACAGTGGTGTCAGAAGTGGGGTCCATGCGAGGTCAGGAATTTTGGAAAAGGACTTGGGTGATTCTGCTGAGAATTCCAGCAGCGACAACGGACCTTCTTTGGAAGGCGCAGAGCTAAGGACCGGAGCCGAATGGAGAGAAGTGGATGAGTAGCGGAGGTGGATGCCAAGTAAATCATCAACTTCTGACTGTGACAGCGGACACCAACGGACTGTGGAGTTTCGGGAAAAGTGGAACAGAGCTGCGGAAACAAAGCAGTGTTTACCTGGGGTGACGAAAGAACACCTGTAGTGACTTCTGATGTCGGCTGCAAGGTAAGGTGCATGAATTTGTATTCGTTTGTCCCTCATATTCTGTTCATGGCTAAGTTGATTTTGGGTGCTTAGGAACGCGTGCGTTAGGTTTAAAATGTTTTTCTGTCTCTGAAAATTTTATGATTTTATGTTCTTGTGTATACTATGTTCTTGCATAGGTTAATATTGCTCGCATATAATTATTAATTAGTATTATTGGTTTTATATGAAGTAAATTCCTCCTAATGTGGTAAAATTCTCTAAAAGTGCAGGGGGTTTTCTGCTTCGAATAATTGTTATTTTGGAAGGAATATTTGTTTAGTGTAGGAAAGAGCTGGGAGCTATTTCTGGATTTATTTTGTTTTCGCTCGGTTTATTGTAAATTAACATTATCCTAGAGATTTTGCGTGCATGGGCTATTGCACGCAGGCGTTTACACAGATAATCTGAACTTTTCTGCACATTGAAACAGGATTCATTTTATAATTTTCGTCCACCAAAGGGATTTAAATGCATTTAAAACACACTATACCAGATTTTTCCCCGAATAATTTACATTAAAAAATTTTATTTGTTGATTAATACAAGGAAAATGTCCAGGTGTAAAATTTCTTTCTCTGTTACGGAGTAGAGTTTTTTTTTAATCTTTCTATCTAAGTCGGCAATCCTTGAACAAATTTTCTTCTTAGGTTAACATTGAGGTGAGCGAATCCAATAGGGTTAGTACACAGCAGCTTTAATGATCTGTGTATTGTTGTAAACTAATCCATAATTGAGATTAGGGCAGTTTATTGATCCTTCTCTGAACTGTATAGAGACCGTCGAATTCAGTATCATAGATAAATACTAATCTATTGCGATGGATGTCTTTTCCGCTTCAACGCCAAATGTCTGAGGTTCTGTAAATTTATCGAATGTTTATTATAACAAAGACTGTAACATAAAATGTTTCATTAGAAAAATCAGAAACCTAGATTAGCGATAAAATTCCCAAATTGCAGAGATTAGTATTTTCTCAAGTGAAAACAAATTATTTTGTCTCAAAATATTTAACTGAAGTAATCCTTCATCATGTATTCAAATGGCTTGCTACTAATATGTTCTGAAAATTGTGTTCGTGAGTTTAGGAATTAATATTATTTAATAGACAATCTTCCCATTGCATTGCACAATCGAAACCTTTAAACAACAATCAGAAATATTTATAAAGACAGTATTTAGGCTTTTGGATTTCCATCCCATTAACGTAGAGAAACACAATTGCATCATTCTTCATTTTGAAAGCAAATTAAATAAATTTGTATACTCCGACAAAATTTTCGGTTTCGACAAACATAAATTCGAAAATACGCGCTCATTATTCAAGAAAATTCCGAATAATAGGAAACGTCGTTTATTCACCTTTTGAAAATAGTTAGAGAATGCCCCGAGGCATTTGTGATCTTTAATGATTCGGATAACGATGTCTCCTAATCAAAGACTTGGAATTAAAAATGCATCCAGTTAAAAATGAACTGCTTCGAGGAGGAAATTCCTTCTTACCGATAGATATTCATTGAAACAGGGGAAACATTTCATTTCCTCGCTGTTTTCTGGGAGGACAAAGGTCTCCTGTTTAGTTAATCATATAAGTGAATTAAAAATTTCTTTTTAACATGGTTTGTAGTTATTTTCTTGAGAACCTTATTTTCCATATAAATGCTCATACACCATTATAATTTTAATCAGTTTCATTATAATGCGCAATTTGTTTGGCATGCATAGAATTTATTGGGTTTTAATGCTGAGAGGGGTAGTTTAAACATTTTTTTCTTTTTTTGGTGCGTTGAAAAAAGAGTAAGTTGAGAAGGGGATAGTTGTGGTCGAGATTTCCAATAAATCTGTCCATCGGACGTAAATCACAAATAATATATGGTAAGTAGGACGGTTTAATCAAGGAATTGTAAAACCTAGTTAGGAACACGTCCCGCAAGCCATCTGCCGAAGATGACTGGAAACCATGTATAGTTTCAGTTTTGTTATCCGTAACAAGAACTACCTAAAAATAAGGTACTGGTGGATAAAGGCAGAGTATTTTTCAGTCGTTTTCTGTGGCTTGGTCACCTTTCTGGTTCATGTAAATTATGTTACATTTTTATGACTTGTTCTTCCCTTTGTGGTGCTTATAATGAAGCCCCTATCGAACATTTAATAAAAGTTGGGGAATAATGAATTAGTAACGGTGAAGGATAGCCGAAGGGCTAGGGAGCTAGTTAACTCATTCAGAGCAGGTGGGAAGGAATCCCATGTACGCATGGCTATTTTTAACGATCGACTTAAATCAGAAAGTCGAGGTAAGTTTAGTCCCCCTGTTGCAAAAGAGGATTGTAGCTTGTTAAAGTTAGATCAGTGCCTGAAAAAATCATTATTTCTGTGGTTTGTCCACCAGGAATCATACCATAGAATACCAAAAAATTAAGATAAAGTGTAAATTTAATATTTAAACAAAGACGTTTGAAAATAATACATTCTAGATTTACGTAAATGGCCAGTATCCCCATATAGGAAAGAAAGCTTTAGTCACAGCGTTGCGATTTCTAACTTGTTATTTATACTCCTCTCATATTAAATGGGAGTTAGCCTACGTCAGCTTTCCAAATAATGCTTAGAATGTTTCAATTCTGTCCCTATATAAGGATTAATGTTGGTTCACCAATAAGATACTTCGATACTCAAGAAACCAACAAAAACATCATGGTTCGCATAGCTGCAAATGTTTCAGGCCAACTGCCTGTCGCATTTGTATAGGATAAAAATAAAGAGAAAAACAAGTTATCCATGAAAAATAGTCTTTTCGGCATTACATGCTAAAAGTATCAAAAAAGATAACTAAGAAAGAAAATATATTGCTATAGTAATTTATCTAAAACTAAATATATAGTTAAATAAAACGTTACCTAAGTTTACCAAGTTTATACAAAAATTTGCGTGCTTCACGAATATATCTCAAGTTAGGGGGCATGGTTAGGAAACGGTTGAAAAACACTCATCTTGGGAGTTGTGTAAACAGAGCACAATATCGCAAACATGTAAAATAAATCTGTCTTAAAACAAATAAAACTAAAATACCCTTGTGTGTACAGTTAGTCTAGATGTAAATAAATTGTGTTCTTTTTTGGCCTGTAAACGGCGTACTTCATTATATAAGAATATATTTCTAGGTTTGACTAATGTTTCTGAGGATAACTTGAAAGATACACCATACTTTTCTTCTTGAAAGGTACATAATTCAAAATCAATCTCTTTCATTATTTAGGTAAGATGTGTTATTCGACCAGTGTTATTTTTTGTGGGTGTGTGCTAGATCTTCCTCTGTAATTCTATTTTTTCTCAATAAATTTCAGCATATTGTAATTATTAGTTTAACAAAATACATAAACAATCTTCAAACTTTAGTATATGGATAGTATAAAGAATATCTTATAACATGAGAGACTGTAATAAGCGGGATGTGAATATGCGGCAATTGGTAGGGTCCACACAACCAATACTCTCAACCGAATTGTCAGCCGAATTTATGACTCCGACGCTTCGGGGCGCCTGTGAGCAAGGCGTTTTATAGTGTAACAACACGGGCCATAAAAACATAAAAATAAGGAGACAGCAGCAGTAAATCTGAGGTCAAAGAAGCAGGTGCACGTTGCTTGTGAAGTATCCCAGACGCGAACAGGCGTCAGGATTAATAAGTACACACAGATATTTTTCAGTGGCCGCCAATGCAATGAAAATAAGCCGTGAATGAACCTATGGACAAGGTGGCTCGTCCCTCATCCCAATAAAGGGGTGGGGCGAGCGAATGAGAAGCCAAGAAGGCAACAACCAATGGTAAAACAGGAAAATAAATATATATACGAGTATGAAGCGTTTTACTACAAGCTCCCAACTAAAAAAGGAAAATAAACTAAGCTGCTACAGGGTTGACGAGAATTCTGAAACTACGCAAAGATTGAATGCCCAGCAAAGGTTCGTAAATCAAGACGAAGTTCAACTGTATGACAAAAAAACATGGAAACGATTGAGGAAACTAATGCTGCCTGGCCATTACCTGAACGAGCGTGTATATATCCTACTGGTTGCTAAACGATGAAAGAATTTACGGAGATTGGAGCCTGTTGATCAGAGATTAACGGAACGAAAATTACTAAGAGGTGCCGAGGTGAACGCCCCTATGACCGACGACCGCTGCTGACAGACCCGCAGATCGACATGGAGCATCCGAGGTGTATTCCTGAGTGATCGTCGACCTATGAGATCGTAGACTCTTTTAGTTACGAGATCCAAAACTCTTTCCGTTTCGAGATCTAGAACTCTTTTAATAGAACTGTGGTGTACAGTAACCTGCGAATATCACTCAGACTATTTGTGTACAAGTGGTAGGAACGAGCCCAATCTACAGTGCCAACAGACTCAGGGTGAGCATTTATGTTAATTATATTTCACATCCCATAGCTTATTACTTAATCGCCACGTGCCCCACAAGGGTCGGCATTGCTTACACTATGCGAATAATATGCATTATAATCGCACTTGAATATATATTTGTATGTATAGATTAATACTGTGTTTGAATAAGACTATGAATTTAGCCAGATGCTAATTTATGTACGTGTAAATATTTATATATGTAAATAAACTGTATATGTGTATAACTAGCGAGTATTCTATAACTAGCGATGATGTATTCTATAACTAGCGTATATGTATAACTAGCGAGAGTTGTACCCATTTTTCTTAGGTGTGTGCTGAACAGATTTGGTCGCAACGCGACGTTAATTGTACGGATACGATCACAGTCTAATAACCCCAGTTGGGTTATTACAGAGACAATACATTTTTTAAACGCAAAAAAAATTACATTAAAGAGGCATTCATTATCGTCAGCCCGTCTGCACACGGAGCAACTCAAAAGAAACTGATAACTGACTCAAATCACAAAGCAGTCCGTGATGGACCAGTCTCATCACGGACTGGTTTGTTATTTGAGTCAGTTATCAGTTTCTTTTGAGTTGCTCCGTGTGCAGACGGCCTTAGAGAACAGTTTAGACAATCTTTACAGTTTGAAACCCACAGTGTAAGCAGGGTTTGTATTATTGTATAAAATAATTAAAAAAGGGTTTACGCTGATTTTGAAATAGCGCCCACAAAGTTTGAAAATATCGTAGTTTTAAAAAAAGTTAAATAAAATTTTCTAATCAAGAATGAAGCATGAGGTTGAATAACACAAGTATGAGGATTACTCCTACGTCAGGATCTGTGATTTACTTTGTAACTTCTGTCTGTCACACGGGAGGGGGGGGGTGGAATCCAGACCTATACAGTTTCGATTGCCTATCTTTCTCAAGTACATGTATAGGAACCTAGCTAAATAGTTTTCCTTGCTGTTATAAGTTTATAATGCAAGTTCAGTGTGAGACATGTGTTTCCAGAAATGTATCCTGATCTAAAGAGATATCTAAATCATGTAAATATTCTAAATAATTCCATATAACAGGTAAAGTTCATAATTATTAGTCATGGTACATTTACGATTATAATATATTCCATCATGAATAAATGAAACTGTGTATGTATCATGTAAAGAAAGACATGGATAGGAGGTATGTAATTTTTGATTTAAAAGAAATATTTATCACTTTATACATTTACCTGTAGTAAAAAGAAAAAAAAGTCACAACTTCGCGTAAGTTGTAAAGATGTCGACTCCCCCCATTTTAAGCCGATGAGTATACTCGCAACTAATTAATAAATTGTTCATAGTTCACGAGTAAACTCGTATTCTAATGCACAAACGCAGATGACCAGAAAGGAGTTAACTCGTGTTTAGATGAAAGCTAACTTGTGTTAACTAGCGTTAACTCTAATAGCACCTTAGGCTGCTGCGTACTAACCCTATTGGATTCGCTCACCACACTGTTAATCTAAGGAGAAAAGTTGTCCCAAGGATTGTCAACTTCGATTGAAAGATTTTGTAAAATTTGTAATCAGTAATAGAGAAAGAAATTTTACACCTTAGGGCATTTTCCGTTTTAAAAAGTTGCAAATAAGATTTTAAAATTTAAATTATTCGGGGGAAAAAATCTGGTATAGTGTGTCTTAAATGCTCCTAAATTCCTTTGGTGGAGGAAATTTATGAAATGAATCCGGTTGCAAGGTGCAGAAAAGTACAGGCTATGTGGAAAAACAATTTTATATTGGGTTGTCAGCATTTATGTAGCTGTAAATAGTAGACACATTTTCTCCATAAGTTACATTGTTAGTATATAATGTAAATTGAATTAAATTGTTAGTATATAATGTAAATCGTAATATGTTGGTAACGTGATTGTTAAATGTAATAGCAAGAGTAATAGTATTTGAAATTACACCTTAAATGTAAAATTGTAAAATTGTAAGTATATAATGTAAGTTGTAATTGTATATTGTAATATGTTTGCAATGCAATTGTTAAATGTAAGAAAAGTGTAATTGTAATTGAAATTACATTTTGAATGTAAAATGGTAATTATATAATGTAAATTGTAATATGATTGCAATGCAATTGTTAAATGTAAGAAAAGTGAAATTGCAATTGAAATTTGAATGTAAAATGACAATTATGCAATGTAAATTGTAATTGTAAATTATAATTTGTTTCCAATGCAATAGTTAAATGTAAGAAAAGTGAAATTGAAATTGCCTTTTTAATGTAAAATGGCAATTATATACAGGGTGTTTCATATTGAATGGGACAAAAATAATAGCGTAGTACAAATTCTGTAATTAATTAATTTAGCCGAAAGAAAGGAATTCTAAAACTACAATTATACAAGTTTTATCTGGCAACAGCGAAAAATCTTCCGGTTACAAAATCGCCGCTAGAGGCACTGTTAATCGAAATGGCGCCATCCATGCAGGAGTAAACGGACTGTGTTTTGGAATACGCCAAATCATCTTCGTTTATCGTTCCTTCAGTTGGAGGAAGCGGTTCCCGGCTTCATTCTGCAGCAAGATAGTGCTCCACCACATTGGCATAAAAATGCACGTCATTACCTGAACGATAGTCTATCTCATTCCTGGATTGGCCGTGCTGGGTCAGACAATATGCCATTTCTTTGTTGGCCGCCAAGATCACCAGATCTAACCCCTTTTGATTTTGTCCTGTGAGGTTTTGTTAAAGACAAAGTGTTCGTGCCTCCATTTCCCAAGGACTTACAACAACTGAAGCAGTGGATAACTGAAGTGCTCGCATCATTAACAAAGGATATTCTATCACGAATGTGGCAGGAATACCGCATAGATATTCGTCGTTTCACAGGAGGGGCACACATAGAACATCTATTGAAACTTGGATAACTATAGTTTCACTATAAATGTGATTTATCAAAATAAAGTAATTTCAACGTTCACAGGTATGCTTTGTTTTTGTCCCATTCAATATGAAACACCCTGTAATGTAAATTGTAATTGTAAAGCGCAATCAGTTTGCAGGGTATGGAAAAAATAAATAAATGAATAAATAAGTAAAGGGGAAAAAGCAACAGGGATCTGGTGTGGAACTTCAGTGGGGTTGCAATTACAAATTGGTTAAATAGATAGATTAGGTTTGCGAATTGTAAGGGGGGAAAATACGGCCTGGTGGTGTCTGAGTAAGTCGTTCGCCCTCGAGCCAATGGGTTCTTGCTGAGCGGATTGCTGGCAGTACGACTTGGCATCCGTCAAATTAACCCTTCAGCGGACGCGCCAATCTTTCGAACACCAGCAGGCTCGCGTGGCACAAAGTGCAACGTCTCTTCCAGTCTTTATTATTCCTTTTGTAATAAACATTTTTTTAAAATTTAAAATAATAATTCTGCGTTTTATGACAAGATATAAAATGTTTATAATACTGAGATATATTTATAATTAAAGGCCAAAGAATGCAGATACAATCGACTTATTTTCAAAACTGTCCGGTTTATTGGATCTAAGGACAACTTGCGAATGGATTCCTATTATGTCTAAACAATGATGAGGATCTAAAAAAAATGAGATTGTATGGGATACCGCGTAACAGTTGCACATTTTATCGAGTACATCAACTCCTGCTTTTGTCATACTGTAATTCAGTATAATCGTTGGTTTACCGCGGTTAAATCGTGACTACCAATGAATGGAAAAAAATATAAGGATAAAAAATCAGACCTGCATAAGAAAGGGTGTAGCTATAAATAGAAACTGGTTAGAACATTCAAACCTTACACGTAAAAACAAATCGTTCAAAATTACGAAAATGTTGCACACTGTACACGGGTACGCCCACTGAAGGGGTAAGCTTATTGCTGTGGTCTGCGGAATCTTCAGAACTTTCTCCATAGGTTAACATTGAAGTGGGCGAATCCAATAGATTTAGTACACATCAGCCTTAACTCGTGTTTAGCGTTAGAGGTTATGAGTGTGACCTGTCAAAATGTGTTGCGATTTAATTGGAGCTATAGTCAGTTATTTGTAATAAAACATACTGTGGTGAAGAATATTAGTGTTTTATACACTGGTGTAAGAAATAAAGAGACTTTGCAACCCTGGTCGATTATCTCTAGAACTACTGTACCGATTTTAATGAAATTTAATATGTACATACATTGATACAATACAAAATAAATAACCATTCAATAATTGTAATACACACGCATGATCGTGCGTAACAGTCGTTGGAGTTGGAAGGTGTGAAACAGCGGTTGCAGAATAAAGAAACAAATTAGTTAATAGATGGTGTTATTCTGCAGCAATCGGTTAATTTCAAATTGTAACAGTAAAAATGAGTAACCAACAACGTTTAGATGATGGAATGAGGTGGCGACTTGTGGGGAGTCTAGAAGCAGGCCAATCGCTAGTCTAAATTTGTAGAGAGTTAAATTTAACGCCCAGCGTCGTGTGTAACGTATGGAAACAGTTCCAGGATACCGAATCCATCGAGAGAATGCCTGGGCAAGGTCGTCCAAGAGCCACGACGGCCAGAGAAGATCGCCATTTGTCGATTATAGCGAGGCGTAACAGGAGTGCTACAGCTTCTCAACTCTCTCGTGACTTGTATGCAGCCACAGGAACCCGTGTATCAAGGGTGACTGTTTCCAAAAGACTTCATGAGAGAGGGTAGTTTGCAAGAAGACCTGCTGTTTGCGTTCTGCTCACTTCTACGAACAGGAGAATCCATTTATCATGGTTCAGAGAGCATATAGATTGGAGTATGGATCAATGGGCGACCGTTCTCTTCACTGATGAATCCCGGTTCAGCTTAAACACCGATTCTCGCCGTACGTTCATATGGAGAGAACCAGGGGCCCGCTACCTACCCTCCAATGTCCGCGAAATCAACCATTATGGCGGAGGAGGTTTAATGGTCTCGGCAGTCATCATGTCGGATGGCCGCACATCTCTCCATGTCTTTGAAAGAGGCACTGTGACTGGTGTGAGGTATAGGGATGAGGTCTTGGAGCCCTGTGTTCACCTTTTCACGGATGCAGTTGGCTCTGAGTTCATTTTAATGGACGATAACGCGATGCCACATAGAGCTCTTCTGGTTGACGATTTTCTAGAGAGTGAGGATATTCGCCGGATGGATTGGCCAGCCATATCTGCAGACCTTAACCCTATAGAGCATGTCTGGGATGCTCTGGGGAACGCAATTGCAACTCGAAACACCCCTCCGAGAACCATACAGGGAATGAAAACAGCGTTGCTGAACGAGTGGGACCAATTGCCACAGTAAATGATAAACTGTCTTATTTCAAGTATGAAATCACGCTGCGGACCTTTATATCTGTAAGAAGGGACCATACCCCCTATTAACCGATCTATTAACCCATTTTTTTTTGTTTATTCTGCAACCGCTCTTTCATACCTTTCGACTCCAACGAGTGTTACGCACGATCATGCGTGTGTATTACAATTATTGAATGGTTATTTGTTTTGTATTGTATCAATGTATGTACATATCAAATTTCATTAAAATCGGTACAATAGTTCTAGAGATAATCGACCAAGTCTGCAAATTCTCTTAATTTCTTACACCAGTGTACATACGTTCCATACAGAAAACAATGATTCAATCTTTATTTTTTTCAATGACGTAAGTATTATTCCATCCAGGGAAACGAGAAATTAAATTCTACTGAATGATTGTGATATGCTTACAAAATCTAATTTTCCGATTTTAAAAGTATTTAGTTATCGCAGTAAATTCGAAAATTACTTAAATACCTCAAGTTTTAATATTCATTATACTGAGGTCCATGGTTTTGACAAATAAGCTTGGAATTTTCGGTAGGGTGTTTACCATAGGGCTATATTTATTTTTATATTCACGCCATGAAACTTAAGTTCGGCTATCCTCTGGCACAAACACATAAATTTACATGCACATTTACATTTGTAACATATATATCGGTTCAATATAGTATGCAGAATTTAGTAACACATAGATTCCTTCATGTTTCCACAAAAAGATATGTGTTTAACCTATTGAAAATCAAAGCCTATTATTAATGACTTTTAAAATACATTATATTTTATATTTTTTTGCCGACTTTCTATTACCGGATTTCATAAGTAAGTAATTCGCTATTTACTTCGCTTTTACTTTATTTCAGCATAGTTACGCACCGATAAGAAACATTACTTATTACGTTATTCAAAGTTATACATTTAATTTCTTATTGTTATAAGGTTTAGTATTTTTTAGAATAAAAACAACCAGAAATTGATAAAAAAACGAAGTTTTTCTCCCTATCTATTATAAATGTACAAGAGTTCCCTGAATTGATTATTTAAAGCCTATGTTATGAATTGAAACTTGCATAGAGTCTGAGCATCTATCTATACTTAGTATCTGTCACATTCGTTGCTACCAAGGAAATAAACAGAGCTTGGAATTTAAAAAAAATCCAAGCAGTTTTTGAATGCTCGAGATGAGCTTGGGAATAAAGATATATTCATATCTATTTAGGTAAATTTAACTCTTTCTTAGGAGCTTAAACCATTACCCTTAAATATGAGCCCTAACCACAAGATGCTTACCTCTCTTGTCATGGTTTGATCTGAGCAGAATATAGAGATGAATGGAGTTCCTTGGCCATGTGGTTTTATCTCCAGTACGCAAGATGTCATGTAATCAATGATAGTGTGCTCAGTAGTTAAAGTTTAAAGGGTAATTAGGTAATTAAGAGTGGGGTTACGTCAATAAAATTACTAGTAAGTTAAGTTAAACTTTCAGTAATTAAAAGGGTGGGGGAAATAATATCTTAGGAATTTAACATGTAGTAGAGATTAAAAAGTTTAAAAATTAATAATTTAAGTTTAAAGCTACAAGGCAAGAAATAGGAATAAGTTAGGTGGCCCTCACCAAAAGATAAAAAAAAAGGCCCTCTTCAGGGTCATACAATTCGTAATGAGTAGGAAGCAGAATTCCACGGGGGAAAAAGAAATATCAAGATAAAAAATTTGGAAGGTGCGATACCACCTGGGATCGAACCCACAACTCAGGGTTTCATAGATCAGCGCGATGCCTCTGCGCTACGGCAGGACATAAGCAGGTGTGCAAGATAGAATGAGTATCGCGATGCGGTAGTTAATGTTAGCTCCTAAGGAGACACGCCCTAGGGCGTTTACGATTAGCAGGGAGAGAATGGTCATAATCTGGCAATTCTGCGAGTACTTCATTACGAATGTTAGGAAGGGTTTCATAAAATTTTTTACAAATTTTATGAGCCTGTTTCGAGAAAGTTGAAATGTCGAAGTCACGTCTGATAGTCGAATTCGACAGGTAACGGAATGCTCGGCGGATACGCCTGAGAGTTTTATTCTGGAAGATTTCGATTTTTTTAATGTGGGTTTGTGCGGCTGAAAACCACACAGGAGCAGCATATAGGGCGACGGGAAGTACACATTGTTTGAATAGTAGCACTTTGTTTCTCATAGTCATATGGGGGCTGAAAAATAGCGTTCTGAGTTGCATGATGACAGCATCGCATTTGCTGACAATATTAGTAATGTGGGGTTTCCATGTGAGTTTGCGGTCTAGAGTTACGCCGAGGTACTTCACTGTGTTTTCCCATTCGAGTGGGGATTGTTGAATATAAAGACGCGGAGGATTGGTAAAGCGATTACTGAAATAGATCGCGTGACACTTAGAAGGGTTGATTCGAATTTTCCAGCGTGTGAACCAAGCTTCTAAGGTGTCGATATGACGCTGAATTTGAATAGTCAGGTAGTTTTCATTGTGAGAGGAGGAAAGGATAGCGGTGTCATCCGCATACATAGCGTCATGGTTTGATCAGCACGTTCTTGTTCGTTAAGTAGGTAGGCTTAAGACTAGCTCACGTTTATGCGTAAATGCTGACATATGATTGGCTCGATGCATTACGCGGCAACTCTGCTCCCTCCACCAAACTTTAATACAGATAAGTTTCGAAGCTAACGGATTACCTCACAACGTTGAGCTGCGTGATTAGTTAAAAAATGTCCTCTTTAATTTGCACTGACGCTATTGCATACATATGAAAAGACTTAAGTCGGAGTACTTTTATTTCATTAACTTGGGAGTATCTATTCTTCTCACTAAGTCGATTTTTATAACTATCTTCGTACACATATCTATTTATCACAAAACGTTATTTTATTTCATGAATTCCAGAAAGAGTTGAACGAAGGGATTGGAACATTTTCCAAGAACTACTGTGAAGGAAATTGGACATAAACACAACAGGTTAGATCAGGGGTATCTCAAACATTTTAGTTTTGCTGCACCTTTATTCGAATTTTAGTTTTCAGCTTTTTAAATACTAAATTACATATATCAGGCATATTTTAAAGTTAAATTTAAGTTCAAATATATACTCCATTGCTGATTTTATTTTATTTATTAAATGATATAAGTAACAGACACTAGAAAAGGATATATTAATGCAATTTCAAAAATAGACATGGGATTCAGTATATAGTATTGGTATAATGGTCTGATATTGAATTACTTCTCATTTTAAAGTAATCCAGAAACAAAATTTTACAGAATGTTTTTAATAAAACATTTCACGCTGGTCTAAAATTCTTATTTTACACAAGTCTGGGCTTTCCAAAATTGCTTTCCTTAAGAAATAGTCGAGACTTTTTGAAGGATCAATGGTGGTTGTGGGAAAAATTATTCAAGAAACATGATTTGCAGTTTTTATGATACACATCAGAAATCCTAATCCTAATCTTACTATAGCAATAATGTTAAAAAATTGAATTTTTAGAAGTCATTTTGATTGAATATTAAAGAAAAACCTTGTAAAGAAAATGGTGTAATAAATGTTTTGCAGTTATTGGATATTTGTTTGAATGAACATCTTACTCATAAACATATTATGTGCAATATTTTAATGACAGGAATATCATGTTTATCATTAAGTTTAGAATATATCATAACGGTGCTGTGTTATTGGTTAATTAGTATTGATTTTTTGAAATTTACTTTCATTTTATTTTTTTATGTACAATATAAGAAATATGTTGTATAATATTAAACTCTCCTTCATGCTTGAATAAAATATTATCCCTGGTTAGCGCGTTAAGTTTCACGTTTAAGAACAACGGGGAAACTTATCGCATGACACCCTCTAAGGAAATTTTGTGAAGTCTAAAAAAATAAATTAGAGTATAAATATAAGGAAGATGTACCCATTCAAATTCTCAATATGTTTTTATTGAAAAATGTAATGTTTGATTAAATTAAATTTTAGGGAGCGGGATTCAATAACAAAATTATTAAAACCAAAATAAAAGTGGTACAGGTTCCATATTTAAAGTTATGCATTTTGTAGCAGCATGACTTGTATGCTGTTTCAGGATTGTTTTTAATTTAAAATGCTGCCATTTCTCATAGGTAATAGCAGTTTTACAGTTTTCTTTAATCTCTTTTGTCATTTTTGTCATCTGGATTCACAAAAATTCTTAATAAATTTATTTTTTTGCACTTATGTTGTCACAAGGTATGGGATTGAAGAATATATGAAATCTGAACATCGTGGTGTTTATTCCTAACAAATGATCGAAAAGAAATACCGTTGCTGGTGCACTGGAAGGATCTCTAGGCAAATAAAGAGTTCATTTGAAATGAAATTTGTACTGATTTTAAATATTTCAATGTTTCTCTATTGTATTTGATACTAAAAGCCTTTCATCACCGCAGTGCATTCAATAGAAAAGTATTTTTTTTATATAAGTACCTACATTTTATTACAGTTTGTTATTTAAATCCCATTTTATCTTAGAAAAAACAAACAAACCTGTAACGTTTATATGTTAATGTTGAATACTGCTAAAGCAAAAGCTAATGCATATTATACGGAGAATTGCTTTATAAACTTAAAAATTTAAATTCCTGCTTATGTTGTCAGGAATTGCAGACACACAATTTAAATTAAACCAATATTTACGATTTTCTTCAGCATGGTAAATGACACACACACACACGTGGTAATCGAGGTACACATCATGGACAGAAACAGCAAGGATATCAGAAAGCAGCGTGATGTGGCGCTACGATAAACCTATGGCCAATGACGAAGAAGAGCACAGAACATTTAAAATTCGAACCCTAGTGCATCGCTTTCGGTTCAGTTGCTAGATAATCTTCGTAGTGCATGCATGCACTAAAGCAGCCGGGATATGTTCGGCCGTTGTAACTCCAAGGTAATAAGCCTTTTGTAAATAATTTTGTATATAATTTAATTAAATTCTAGTTTCATACGTTACGTATTTTTATTTCGTAATTACTCTTCGAACGGCGAACTATCCTACAAGTATGTATATATATATATATATATATATATATATATATATATATATATATATATATACAGAGAGAGAGACAGATATGCAGACATAAAACATTATTGCAATTGTTAAGTTGTATTGTTTTTTCAATCATTTCAATTAATGAAATTACAACAAAACTAATGCATCTTCTCCTATAAAACTAAGATTATTTATTAAATCATAAGCACAATCAATGTAATGCTTCAATACGATACTGTGGCATCTGTTAATCATATCAGTTGAAAATACTTATCAGAATTCTCTTAAAGCCATTGTCATTCAAACGAGATCGTTGAAACAAAATGATAATTTCTACGCGTATTCTGAGTTGTATTCAAATAAGAAAATTTTGCTTTCTCAATCATTTGTGAGCGTCATACCACAGTTTGGTAGTGTAGTGGTATGGTATAATTATCCTAAAAGCAAGAGACAAATTCGAAAGTATTACAATCAAACTACTTTTAAGTGAATAGAAAATATCAGTGAGGTAGAAGAATGTTATTTATTTTCACTATATATGTTTATTTCAAAGAATATGGTCAGACAATTTACGAATAAGCAACCGTAATTTAGCACATAAGTTTAATGCGATTTACTATATTATCCTTAGCGTATTATATTATAATTACATCCCTTTCTGGAATCTCGGAGTTTTTGGATTCATTCGAACTGCACAGATATATTTCAAAGCCATAAGCAAACTTGGCGCCGATATTCATAGATGTAACGTCCATTTTAAACATGAATTCCAAATTTCATGTGTTTATAACTATCTGAATAGCTATGGGCAAATGCCACGTTAGATATGGCACATATTTCGAAGTAATATGCTAAAGTATTCGTGATTGATTAATATGGTAAAATATTTTGCACGTGAGATGGTGCAGGTAATGTATGACTGGTTCGTTATTGTCTGGAGCAAGTCTGTGTAAGTCCTCTTTCAACTTCCAATTATTGGAGCGATTTTCTAGGATGCAGGAGGCATGTCTTGTCTGAGCATCAGGAATTCGAAAGTTTCATGCGTTTTCCATCATTATTTTTCGATTAATATTCATTTAATTGCTATTGCCTTACTCCGTTTACTAAAGCGAATCGATATATCGCTCTAATATAATTTTATCCCTTTATATAATACTAGACTTAATATTAATACAATACTTCGTAAGACTTTAAAATAATTTGCATTTATTTCTCCCTAATTTGAATACATACTTTAAAGAACGGAAATATGTATGTACAAATGAGGTTCTTGAGAGATTTTTGTAAAAGCCGTAAGTACTATCCCTAGGTCTGTATACCTATTTACAAGGCGAAATTAAATTATAGAATTCTTGAATTCAAAACGCAAATTTACTAAACGCATCATATGAAGAACTTTCGATGGCATTAAATTTATTTTACACTAAATAGAAAAGAATAATGCTTACTCATTATCCAAGGGATTCTGAGTAATAAAAGATAATATTTATCCTCCTTTGAAATAGCTTGAATATGTCCTGTGGCGTTTGCGATCTTTAATGATATGGATAATATCTTTTAATCAAAACTTGAAATTGAAAATGTAGTGTTTAATATGAAAAGAGTCGTGTAGAGAATTCTTTTAACGAGAACCTGAGAGGGGAGCCTTATTTTAGGATTGGATATTCAAACCTGATTTCTGACAAGCATGCATCAGAAATTTAAATATATTGAAAATTTTACTTGCCTCTGTAGAAACAATTTCCATTTTTGTATGCTATGATAAGTATCATTACACATATGGCCTTATTCTGAGAATTAATTCCACAATTTCTTTAGCATTGAATTCCAGTGAAGGAAAACCTAATCTGGAAGCGTATTCAAAGTCATACGAATGCTTGTCAGTTGGTGCCGCTGTTTGTCTTAGTCCGATGTTTACAGTTCCAATTTTGGAGAGACATCTTTATTTACATCATTAAAAATCTCGCATGCCTCAGGGTAATATCTGGATGCTTCAAAGGAAAGCAAATACCATTGCTATCATTAGCAAACCTTTAAAATACAGAGCTTAATTATCTTTTTTCACAAAGTGTTGAAATATTTGCAGTATCATATTTTTATATTTACATTCTAGTTTCTCTTTAATAAATTTTGTATTTCTATGAAGAGAGAATTCAGCCAGTTGTTTTCGGCATTTGGAGTGAAAGTGAATCCTCCCCCCCCCTCCCAATAAATAAATAAATGTTTCAATGATATATTTCACTACTACTGTCGTGTCTGCCATGCCAAACCCTTTCTCTCGCCCCTGGTACTTTCCTCTGAAGGAGACAGGGGGAGTAGGGTGGTGACCCGGCTCGATAAGGGATTCGAGTGAGGGTTCTATGACGATGCCTCGTGCAGAAGGCAGGGGACGTTAGATGCTGCTTGTTGCCCACGCGAGCAAGGCGCGAGGTGTTTTTAGGCAGTCTGCTGGCGTTGGCTCGAGGGAGCTGTGCAGACCAGATAGCGGGCGTGGGTGTGACACTCCGAAGACGCACTAGGGTTTTGTTTGATAGCAGTCATAGTGAGATGACTGAAGTAGTTAGGTAATTCTAAATAATATTGTAAACAAGTTATGTAGATAGATGAGTGTTGTGATTGTGAGAAAAAATAAACTTTTGGATATTCACTGGTGTGGTGCTGAACTTTATGATGTGAATACTTACCCGTGTGGTGCTAAACCTACTACCGTGAACGACCTGAACAATCAAACCAAAGAAATGAGTGAAAGGTCGACAACTACATTCCAAAATTTGTTTATAAGTAATGCGTATAAATCCTTTTCTGTTACATGAAGCCTATTTCAAAATTTTCTTTTTTTTATTTCTAGCAGTAGTACTTGATATACATCATTCGCCGAGTGTTGTCACTCGGCGAAAGCACACAAGGAGATACAATAAACTAATAACTGAAAAACAGAAACATTAAACTATGAACAAACAAATATAACCATAACGAAAGTCAATCAGTCTCTAAAGCCTGTAGCTGAAAACTAGCCTTCCAATATTTATCATAAATACCTCCGGAGACTGCTGGGCATACTCCCAAGATACTCAGTGTCCATTCCACAATCATTGTTGCACAAGATGCAGTTTGGGGTAGAGAGTATTCCGAATCTGTGCAATTAATGAGCAAGACAGTCGTTACCAGTTTCTAAGCCTAATAACAGCAACAGCGTGTTTTCTTGGAAAATCTGGGATAATTTCAAGAGTCTCTTTCCAAATTTTATCATTAATTTGTTCAGTTAGTTTAGTCTGATAGTTCTTATTCAAAGTGTTTAATTATTCTATTGATTGAAGAGTAATGGATCTCTCTTTGCATACATTGCAAAATACTTGTGCCTTTTTTGCCGAAAGATCAGCCGTCTCATTTCCAAATATATCACAATGGGAAGGTATCCATTGCAGTACAATAATCATTTTCAAGCTTAGCAGTAACCCGAGATTCCCTTTATAACTTTTAAGTCTCTGAGAGTCTGACTTTTAAATTTTTGTGTTATCCAGAGAAGAAGCCTATTTCAAACATACTTTTCTATATTGGTTTATTTTAACTTCATAACACCATCGTAATACCATGTTATGTGGATCAGACAGCGAGGGTGAGAATGCTAGAGGAAAATGCACCGTCCATAGAATAATAAAAATTCTATTTTTACATATGTGTACATATATGTACGAAGATGTACATAGAGGTAGGCTCTGAGATTTGTCAGGAAACTTTTATTTACAAGATAATCCTCCACGGATCTTTGCAGAAATTTGGTGCCCGAACCTTTTTCTTTTCCCCAAGAGCTTTTTAGTAAAATTCATCAGAAGACATTCTTATTATCAGATTTGAAAACTGCGAAAGTTATTAAGTCGGCAATTACTTATCTACACTGGAAATCTAAATTCTATAAAAAATTGTTAAGTCAACAAAGAAACCCAAGGGGGAATTCCTTCTCCATATGTTTAATGTTTTTTTAACAAAATTAAAACAAAAATTTAACTGTTCTAGTAATACCATAATTATTTAGTTGTAAGAAATTAAAAATTTTCAGGTGTTTAAATTGGCATTGTTTTACGCCTAGAACAACATCGTGTTATCTATCTTTAATCAAAAATCTTTATTTATCAGAGTTTTTGTAAAAACAATGAATGCACAAATAGATTTAAAAAAGGGTTATTAGAAGAAAAAAGAGCAAAACTTTACGTAAATAAGATGTTTACTGGGAGATGAACTCCATGCGTTAAAACAGAAGTTTCTTTATCAAGAGAAACTTTTAATTGAATTAGAATCCCTAAAGGCTGAGCACTCTGGAGCTTATTAATTAATCAGGAATTAGAGGATTTGAAGAATTCACTCATGATTCTAAAAGATGGTGTAATTGTATACCTGTTGCTTTGAGACAAAGAGCTAAAAGGAATAATACTCTGCTAGAAAGATTTTTCCTTCGCATTTATTGTCTAAAATTGCATCTAAAGCATTCAGTCATTTTGGAGGGATTCAGTTTATTTTTCATGTGAATACAAATATATATGAAACAGACAATTAGGCTTACGAGCCTGCACATCAGTGTAGAGAATTATGTTGGTTTAGATTAATAACAATGAATAAAACAAATATAATTTTAACAGGGGTTGAAATTTCTAGTATACAAGGTAGGATCGAAAAGTTACAGGACTATGTTTTTATTCATAAAATACAACACTTACTCATAATTATACGTCAAATTTTTCACAATACAGGCCTTTGCTATTTACTAATTTATTCCAGTGGCTGTATAATTGTGAAAACGCGGTTTCCAATCCATTTTTTGATATGACCAACAGAGGAATCGTCGCATTAGCCTTGACCTCTTCTGAACCCTTTAAAGAGAAATTTAGGTCTCGGAAAAAAAAGAAATCACATGGTGCAAGATCAGGTAAGTATGAAGGATGTCTCAAGACAGTTACAGAATGTTTAACTAGATATTCAGATGCAATTTTAGATCGATGTGCTGGGGCATTATCATGGAGTGATTTTCGGGCTTTTTCTACAAGTCTGGTCTCTTCCTTCTAATGGCCTCCCCGAGTTGCCCTAATATTGCCTTGTACATTTCCTTATTTACAGTATGTCTGTCAGGTATAATCTCAATTAATATCTTCAGTGGATAATCATTGTCATCCCAAATAGTCGCTTTAACGGCTAAAACATTTGCTTCAGTTCTTGAAGCCGCCGATCGGCCCGACATTGTATCATCTTCCAGTGGTTCACGGCCATTTTTAATTGGCTTAACCTTTACCTTACGGGGCCCATTTTGCCTGTTCCCTCTTTAGGACAGGAAGTTTCATATCCCCCTTTGTAAGAACAGTCATTAAGTGGGTTATATATACATACATATACACACACATTTATATATATATATATATATATATATATATATATATATATATATGCACACTGAAGTGCTACTGAATTAGGGATACCTACCTAGTAACGAGTTGGGCCTCCTCTGGCCTTGATAACGGCTGCCACACGACGAGGCATAGATTCAACAAGTTTCTGGAAACGTTCCACGGGAATGGCTTGCCAAATATTGGCTAAAGCTGTCCATAATTCAGTAAGGTTCTTTGGTGCTGTGTGATGGCCTTTCACGCCTTGTTCCAAAACATCCCAAAGATGCTCAATAGGATTTAAGTCTGGGCTTCTAGGTGGCCAATTCATGACAGAACAGTATAAGCGGATAACAGAACGGCATAAACGGATGGAGGTGATCACCCAGCAACTCTACGTACCGAATTGCATTGAGGGAGGTTGGTACACGCACCAAAGATCCCAAACTGTGCCACGAAAAAACACCCCAGACCATGATTGAGCCACCAACCCTTGTACAGTTCCAACCCTTGTACAGTTCCAGCCAGGCATGCAGGATCCATGGCTTCATGAGCCTGACGCCATATTCTCAGCCTCCCGTCGGCGTTAAGTAGTCGGAATCGAGACTCATCACTCCATGCTACTCGTTTCCAGTCCTCTACACTCCAGTCTCTGTGCTCTCTTGCCCAGGCAAGACGTGCAGCCCGATGGCGAGTATAGAGCAATGGTACTCTCGTAGGTCGACGTCTCCCGAAACCCATACGGTGAAGCGAGCGTTACACAGTCCGTTTACTGACTGTACGACTGGCACCGTCATTAAACTGGGTGGTAATTTGAGCTAATGTTTGGCTTCGCTGGCTACGAACAATACGCCTGAGCCGTCTCTCACCACGCACTATCAAGGCTAATTGTCCTTTGCAGTTTGCCCGATCGCTAGTTTTTTCCACCATCCATGTATTCTTGGTATACTCTTGACACTGTCGACCTTGAAAATCCTAGCTGTCTGACGATTTCGGAAATTGAATGGCCCATGCGTCAAGCACCTACGATTTGTCCGCGATCGAAGGCGTCTAAATCAGGCAGTTTACCCATACTGGCAATTCCAACAACTAATTCAGAACAACCACAGTACGCGCTATATATGCAGTTACCACAGCGCCCTCACTTGTGCATACATGATGCGCAGCTCTACACAATTTGCATAGGCTTTGCTATCCCTAATTCAGTGGCACTTCAGTGTATATACCGGGTGATTCACACTAAAGTATCCCTGTTTGGGACGCCCTGGCGAGAAAAGCATTGGACGTAATGTCTTCATATTTCGACGGTATACATATCAGGCCATGGGGAATTTATTGGTGGGAAAAGATAATTAGTTCCAACAAAGACCGCTAGGTGCAAATGAGGCGCTGCGATCGGTAAAAGGTAAGGAATATGAAACATGACTGTACGAAGAAGGGAAAGAATATGTGGTGTCTGTAATTAACTTTATTAGTACAGTTCGTTATACAAGAACTGTCAATCCTACAGAAATGTTAGTGAAGGCGCAAACGAAAGGCATGCGCGTAGTAACAACAGTGCACAAAGATTTTACAGGTGGTTTTCAATGTGTCCACCGTGCTTCAAGGTCAACGCGTGACACCGTGTTATAGTATGATCCATAGCGGAGTGTAACTGGCCGGGACCGATGTTGCGTACGTGCAAGAGGATGTTTTTCTTCAAATCATCCAGATTTCCTATGTTTCCCCGATAAACTTTATCTTTGAGGTAGACCCAAAGCCGAAATCGCACGGGGTTAAGTCGGGTGAACGTGGAGGTCATTGATAGGAAATTCACGACTGATAATGCGATCCTCCGTAAAATGGCGTCGCAGCAATTGTTGAACCTCACGTCCAATGTGAGGAGGGGCACCATCTTGTTGAAATACCGTTGTAGCGAGACATCTACGCTGTTGGAGTTCTGGAATGACCACACTTTGAAGCACAGCCGATAACGTGCTGCAGTCACGGAACAGATTTTTGTCCCTGCGGGGTGATTTTCTCGAAGAAAAATGACCCAATCATAAAGGTTGCAGTGAAGCCGATCCATACACTCACATGCGGTGAATGCAGCGGCATTTGGTGGACAGATTGAGAAATTCTCAGTGGACCAGATACGGCAGTTATGTGCGTTCACTGTTCCGCACATGTAAAAGTGGGCCTTATCGGTCCATAGGATGTTCCACGGCCAATTCTGCTACACCTCCATACGTGCCAAAAACGTTAAAACGAACGTTTCACGCAGATCGTAATCGCCATGTTTTAACTCTTGTAAGCGATGGAGCTTATACGGATAGGCTTTGAGTGTTTTCCGCATGCACCTCCATACCGTAGTTTGTGACAATCCGAGTTGCCTTGATACGGCGCGAGCACTGCATGTTCCTGTTGTGTTCGAATTTGCCTGCTCAACGACAGCGGTTGTCACATCATCTATTACCTGCGGTATCTGTTTCCTTCGCCCTCGGCCTGCTTGAACGGCAAAGCTACCCGTTTCCTTGAAACGTTTCACCATTCGCCGCAGGGCACATGGTGTTACTGCACCCGTACACAAAGATTTCTGCCCTCGGTACAAGTGAAGCGGTCTGGCGGCGTTATCACCGTTTTGGTAAAATAACTTTAGCAGCAAAGCACGCTCCGGCACCGAAAGAACCATCCTGGTAGTCGAAGAATGTTCCGAACCAGTGAGTCCTCTTTTTTATCTGTTACGACGGGTCTTTCGCCCAGCTCGTATGCAAATTTTGTTCTCCGGTACTGCGCGCACAGTCGAATATTCAAATTCTCACTTAACTACAGCACGGCGAAAAGGGCTGGAAGTTTAGTTGTACTGCTGCTACACAGGAAACAACGCGTACGCTGCACACTCTTGCAAACATAAAGCTTAGTCAGTGTAGTTTAGTTCATGAATGTGTAACTAACTGTACTAATAAAGTTAATTACCGACACCTCGTATTCTTTCCTTCCTTCGTAAAGTCATGTTTCATTTTCCTTACCTTCAACCGATCGCAGCGCCTTATTTGCACTTAGCGGTCTTTGCTGGAACTATTTGTTTTTTCCC
Organism: Dolomedes plantarius; assembly: GCA_907164885.2. NCBI lineage: Eukaryota > Metazoa > Arthropoda > Arachnida > Araneae > Dolomedidae > Dolomedes > Dolomedes plantarius. The sequence continues at coordinate 105,964,714 of OU015491.1, forward strand.
ACCAATCAATTCCCCATGGCCTGATATGTATACCCTCCAAATATGAAGACTTTACGTCCACTGCTTTCCTCGCCAAGGCGTTCCAAACAGGGTACTTTAATTTGAATCACCCGATATATATATATATATTCATTCTTGGACCCGTATTATTGGGATACATGCTACCCCACCCCGTAAGGAAAAGGTTAAACTATTCAAAAATAGTTACTATTGATAACACCTTGTCACCGTAAGCTTTATTTATCATTTCTACAGTCTCCAATGCATACTTTCCTAACAAAAGACATAGTTTTATGAATGACCTCTGTTCAAATTGTAACATTTGAAAGTCCGTAGTTTTAACTTTACTTGCTTGTATAAATCAATCGATCTTGGGTTATCGGAATGCGCAACAGGAACGCTATCTAGCCGCAAATATTAATACCATTATCAGGTTCTATATGTTTAGTATAAAGTTTATTTCCCGTTTTTTTAATTTTAAATTAATTAGTCCTGGATCTTTTTGATCCTACCCAGTAGACCATTAATTATTAATGCAATATGAGAAAAAGCAAAACAAAACTTAGAAAAATTTCTTTTGCATAGTTATCTTCAGTTGGAGAAATATCCACTGGAATGTTATATTGAATCACTAGAAAAATCAAATTAAATTCGGACAAATGTGTTACCTACAGCAGTGGTTCCCAACTAGTGGGTCTCGATCCCCTTGAGGATTCGCGAAGTGTTTTCTAGGGGGTCACCACGGCTTTGTTCGATTTAAGTAGCTGTAAAACGAACTTATCCGAAAAAAATTCAATATTTTTTTACCATTGTTGGGTGAGATAGTGATGAATACCAAACAATCCGGAAAATATGTAGCAATGCTAAAAACACAATATTTAATAACAGCTAAAGCCCATAACACTGACACACGATTTCCAAATAAATATCATAATAGAGTAAGAATGCAATATCTGTAGATGCTAAAAACCGAATCAAAACTAATTTTATGGCTGTTGAATATGTGACTGGGTAGCGCTTATTACATTGGAGGCTGCGATCTCTTTAGGGACGTGGCGGCTTTTAAAAGTCTTGTTCAAAGCGCAAACTCAGTTCATAAAACATCTACTTCCTTTATTTGGCGTTAAATTAAAATCACAATCACTTACTGCATACTGTCAGGGCCGGTCCCATATGTGAAGCGGCAAGGAGTCCGCCAAAGGCACAGGAAGGAGGTAGAGCAAACATTGGAATTTTTTTTTATCGGATAAAGAAAAAATATTAGTAGTTTCTTCTATGACGAAATTTCTAAAAATACTCAATTAAAAGTGAATATTTAGACTATTATAAACGGCTGAATTTGAGATTATAAGAATTAAAATTTGAATGCATATTTCCAAACGTTGCTGTAGCTCTAAGAACCTGTTGATGTGGCAGCAGCTAAGAGTCCTTTTGCATAGCTGAAAATTTACGACTTTATCTACGCACAACAACATATTAACCTTTAGCTGACGGGGCCAATTTTTCCGATTCCTTTTTTAGAACGGGAAATTTCATACCCCCTTTGTAAGACATTATATATATATATATATATATATATATATATATATATATATATATATATATATATATATATATATATATATATATATATATATATATATATATATATATATATATACACACAATATTCTTGGGCCCGTATTCTGGGGTTACATGCTATCCCACCCCGTAATGGTTAAAAACGACTGAATGATCTAGAAATAATTTACATAGATAAGACTGTATCTAAAACAGTAAATTAAAGAGATGCTATCAAGCCATTTAATGTCATAAAGGCTCAGAGGACGATCTAGTAGTTAATTTATTACATAACAAATTATAATCAAATTTATTTACTTTCTGTTTTTATTTTAAGTTTAATTTTTAAGTCTCTTAAAATAAATTAAATTTGTCTCTCTATTTAATACATATTTTTCTCAAAATATCCGTTATTCTATTAAATAGACTATTCTCAATAGTCATACATTGATAGCTTAAGAGTCTCTCTAAAAATTCGAAAAAGCACTGTCTTTAAAACTTGCCCCAGGCGCCATGTTGGATTGGTTTAACTCTGCGTACAGTACACAAATTCTAGGCATGAATTTTTCTTTCATCAGTCTGTACTGTTCCTTTTGGGCATTAGTATTGTAGTTTTCCCAATAAAATAAAACAACTTTATTTAGGTAAGAGTTTCTCTATTTTTACTGTTATGTAATTCTGAATCAATAGGGAGGGTGAATTATTATTTCTTGATGTTATATTCTGGCCTTGATTTTACACATCTTTCATTGTGGAAGGTTTCTTAGTGTTCTTGGTTTCTTAAAAATTGACTTATCCAGTTTATACCTGCATGCAAATTGACGCAATTCATATATCTATGGTGCCCGGCATAAAGGTTTTAAGGCAAAGAGTGATTTAAATATACCAAGTTATGGGATTTTATACCAATCGCAGAAATGCAATTTCGACTTGAGTATTGTTTACAAAGAAATGTATTTTTGTATACAAAATTGATAGACTTAAGCCTTTTATACAAGTGAAAAGGTTTTTTTATCATTACTAACAAATATCTAAAAATCACATTTTTTGACTTAAGCCCTTTATACCGAGCACCATAGATATATCGCATCTTAAATATTGCCGAATCATATATATTATGAAAAGTTTACTATTATTTGTAATTCTAAATTTCTAAAGTAAAATTTTATTGTATTTCTAATTTTCATAAGTTAATTACTATGGAGAAAAATTGCAAATATTCAGATGAGTATTTGAAATTTGGGTTTACCACCGTAGTCAGCAATGACAATGAGAAACCACAGTGTGTTTTCCGCAACGTTGTCCTCAATGCAGAATCCATGAAATATCCGAAATTGAAACGTCACTTTGTGACAAAGCCTTCTGAACATATCACAGAGGATCTGAATTTCTTTCGACGTCATGAAGTTGGTCTGAAACGTCAGAGATGTTATCCTACAGGATGTTTTCCTCAACAAAGTGTATCCCTAATACAGACATCATATGAAGTTGCACTGGAAATTGCTAAAAAAAAAGCCCCACGCAATTAAAGAAACACTCGTTAAACCCCATTTGCTGAAGAATGTAAAATCAGTTCTTGTGGAATCTAGAGAGACAAAGATGAGACAAAAATCCCTTTCCAACAACACCATTCCAGAGACACATTTCCCATACGTCCAAATATTTGATAAAATAAGTATCGTACGAAATCAAAGTTTCTCCCTACCTTTCTTTCCAAGTTGATGAATCCACGGACGTAAGTTCGTGTTCTCAATTGCTTGTTTACATGAGATATATTCATTCAGAGAACTTCAAAGAAGAGTTCCTGTTTTCTAGCGCACTTGAAACTACAACAACAAATAAAGATGTTATGGCGAAAATAAGAATTTTTTTTTAATTCGGAGGACTACAGTGGGAAAATGTCTGTGGCGTATGTACGCATGGAGCTCCTGCTATTTTGGGGTCAAAGTCAGACTTTTAGAAAAAAAAGTGACAGAATTTGTTGTTGGAGCAAAGGGTACACACCGTGTCACTCACAGATATGCACTTATTTTTGAAATCCTTATTTTTATAGAATTTTGCAGATATGAATGTAGGTCAGGACGTTCTGCTGTTTTACATATCTGTACGCTGGCCATCGAAGGAAAATCTTCTGAACCGTGTTTTAAAGATTGAAGATGAAATCAAGTTGTTTTTAGAAGCTCAAGAAAAATAAGAGCTTCTGGTTCACTTCAGTTATAAACCTTGGAAGTAAAGTCTTGCTTATTTAGCAGATATGTTTGAAGAGTTAAATAGTTTTAACCTGAAGCTTCAGTGAAAGGACATACATTATTCAATTCTACAACAGTCTTATGGTTTTTGTTTCGAAATTGTAGAACTAGCGTCAAAACATAAACCAAGGAAACATTGGTATGGTTGAAAAAATTGTCCAGTGTTGAGGAATCTGAAGAACTCGATAAGCATCTAAAGTCGTATATTACAAAGCACCTTTATTCTCTGAAAAACCTTTATTCTCTGAGTTCTAACGGTATTTTTCTGAGCTCAAAGAAGACACTGCATTTCCAAGAAACTCATTCTCTACTTCTCTAGTTTTTTGCCACAGCGTATTATGTGATAGTGTTTTTAAGCTTGTGGTGGTGCCGTTATATAATATTTTAACTTAAAATAAAAGTTCAAGACAATTATTCAGATAAGGTTACTGGTTTTTAAAAACCTCTAACACCTACTACTTCTCCACTCTGATGGGCTGTTTACAGTGTATATCGGTTAATACAGGAGGCTTGTTATATATTACAATACAGTTTATTAATGAAACCTGTTTACAATTACTGGTATATAATAAAAGCATTGAAAACTAGCAATATTGCAATAACAACTACTATTGCGCTCATAATTAAAAATACAAAATAAATAATATACTACTGATACTAATAACAAAAAAATATATTACGACTCGTCCCGCTTAACTGGAAGCACAAGAGTTCTGTGAGGCGATCTTGGTAGGCAGCTTCATCAGAACTTAGATGTAGCACGGTGAGTCAAGCGCTGGAACTCGGGAACACTCCTCAGTTTCGGAAGTTGAAGCATCTGGTGCTACAGGAAATGACAACTACCAGAAATATTCGGTATCCTGAGCACATGAAGAGTTCGACGGGAACACTATGTTGAGAGCGTGCAACCAGGCGGATCGCTGCTTCGTCGTCGAGTCGAGTGAGGTCCGCTTATATGCTGCTCCGGGGAAGGCTCGCACATGCGCAGGCGACCAGGCTAGGAATTTGCATGGAAATCTACATAACGATTTCCTCTTCTTCGCGTGACCGCCACAAGCTCTTGCCCACATCAAAAAGAAGGTACTGTAATGACTTCAATAGTGGCCTGCATGAAGTAGAAGATAGTGACGTAACAGCTGCAACACTTATTAGTGTTGTTTTCCCCACGCGCTGATTCAACTCAACTCCAAAAAGAATATAAGAGGATTTTTTAATAGATTGTATAAATTTTTTTTGAACTCGTTGTGTATCAACAAGATTTCTGGTGAATGGATGTTAAATATAATTTATTTTCAGAAGAAGAGAATTATTCCTTTCGCCACAAAACACAAACACGCTACAGACTTGTATTATTGGTGGCAAGCGTCGGGATGGAATTATCAAGTGCCGATTGCAAGCTAAGTAGAATTTGATTTGAATTCTAATAAATAGTTTGGCGATTAAAGAAGAATATCGAATTTGAGAAACTTTGATTTCGTTTATGATTTATATAAACTATCTGTCTTGAAATTATTGACTCTACATTTGTATTGGTGTTAGGGTAATAATTCTTTAATGGAATTTGATAGTTTGGCGTTTGAAAAGTCTCATGAAAAAAGTTTCCGAGAAGAATTCTAGATAAAGTTGATGTATGACGTTTTGAATGTATTTTCACTAACGTAAAGTCTGAATTTGAAATTATTTATTTCAGCAATTGTATTTTTGTTTTGGAATAGTAGTTCAGTGAAGACTTTATATCAACTGTTTGGCCAGCGAGTTGGCGATATTTTTTCAAGAACGACTGAAAGTTCATTATTAGGAACTGTATATATGTTCTTGTTTAAATAAATATGAAATAGAATTTGACATAAATTCAGAAGAAGTTTGGGAAAGAAAATACCCGAAATATTATTGAAAATAAACTTAGATTTTGTTTTTGAAAGAAGTGCACGTCATAAAAGAAATATTAAAGTCATATTTTGTTTTGAACGTGCGTTTCAGTGATATAAAAAGCCGAATTGAAACAAGAAAGTTTAAGATTTATTTCAGCAAACGATTTTTATTAAAAATAATTTAAATTGTACAGTATTTGCAAAACATTATTGTGTATTTTTAGATTGTGAAAAGTTTGTGGAGTTAGAACAGACTTCATTTTGAAAGGTAGATTTTTGGTTGAAAACTTTACCTATTATAATTGTGGTAATTTGGTGCAAGTTCAAGTTAAAAGAATTTATTTTGAAATTTTTAAGAAGGTTGTGATTTGCGTGTGGTTGCTAACATGTCTTTCTTAGCCAAAGGTAGGAAAGCGGACTTATTACTTGTTTGCGAAGAATTGGGAGCAAAGATATCATCTTCGAATAAGATTCCCGAAATAAAAGCAAAGATTTTAAACAGTAGCAATTATGTTGAAGCTGATGTTAAGATTATTCTAGAAAGAGTAATTGAAGACAGGAAAACAGAAGAAGCTCGCCAAGATCAAGCTCGCCAAGATGAGTTAGCTCGCCAAGATGAGTTAACTCGCCAAGAATTAGCTCGCCAAGATCAAGCTCGCCAAGATGAGTTAGCTCGACAAGAACAAGCTCGCCAAGATCAGTTAGCTCGGGAGAAAATGCAGTATGATCTAGAAATGAAACGTTTGGAACTTCAGACTCAAAGTATGTCAAATCCTCCAACCCGTCAAACAACCGGTATGGAAGAGCATAAAATACAATTAATGAATATAACTCCAAAATTTGATGAAGAACGTGATGAAATGACTCTCTATTTAATAAACTTTGAACGAAAAGCAGAAATGGCTAAGGTTCCAAGAAGAGATTGGGCCGCCTATTTATTGGGAGTGCTGCCAGTGGAGGTTTCCAATATGTTGGCGAGAGAACCACCGGAAACCGCAAACAATTACGATTCTGTAAAAAGTCTTATCTTGAGATACAAATTAAATCCTGAAAAATTAAAGCAGTTGTTTTACAGACATCAGAAGAACGCAGAAAAATCTTGGAGAAATTATGCTTATGAATTGAACAGCTATTTTACAGAATGGGTCAATGATTTAGAAGTATCTACGTTTGAAGAGTTGAAAGATTTAATCGTAACCGAACAACTCAAATTTAGAGTTCCTGCTGATATAAAAGATCACTTTCTCGATGATTGGATAAATTGGAAAAAGCCTTACGAATTGGCGGAAAAATTAGACGAATATGATGATATTAGACAAAGTTTCCGGAAAAAGGAATTCCCTCGGAAGAACACAAGTAAAGTACCAGGAGGTAACAACAGTGGATATAAACCTAAAAACCAGACAAACAATTATAATGATAAGCCTTTTTCACGGCGAGAATTTCACAAGGAGAGAAATGAGGAAGCTGAATTCGAAAGAAGGAAACAGCCTCGTTGCTATGAGTGCGGATCTCTTTCGCATTTAAGACCACAATGCGATAAGCTTAAAAAGAAAGTTGAAACTGTTGCTTCCAACATGACTGCAAGTTATGGATACCATGATGCACTTGCCCCCTACATAAGTATGGGAAAAGTAAATGGGATCGAGATGCCAATACTACGAGACACGGGTGCGAGTTTAGACTTGATTTGTAAGAAGTATGTCAGTCCGTCGATGTATACAAGTGAAACAGTGTGGATTAAATCTCCGCTGGAAGAAAACCCCACTTGTTACCCTTTAGCTAAAGTAGAACTGGAATGTGAATTTGGGCACATAGTGCCCAAAGCTGCTGTTTTAAGAGACTCTTTGGATCAAGGGAGGTATCTTTTGGGGAACAAGACCGCTGCATTGTTTGTAGAAGCAAAGCAAGTCGAAGATGTCAAGATTCATATGGTGAATGCTGTTCAGACCCGTGCTCAAAAGAAAATATCTGAAGATGTCCAGAGTCTAGGAGTGGATGAAAATATTTCGGAATGTAGCCCAGATAATGAAGTCCCTGTGGAAGAAAATGTCTTACCTATAGCAGATTTTAAGATTCCGGAATTAGACCTTATAATACTATCCCCAGAAGATTTTTTAGAAGAACAACGAAAAAGCGCTCAATTAAAACCTCTGTTTCAGGAGGCTGAAAGCAACTTCAGTTCTGGGAACTCCAGGTATGTGGTGCGAGGTCAAGAACTATTCTTCCGTAAAGAAGACAAAGATGGGACAGAACGATTATTGCTTGTAGTTCCAGAGAGATATCGAACACAAATGATGAAAATTTGCCATGAAGAAACTGCTGCTCATTTGGGTGCAACCAAGACTAAAGATGTTTGTTTCAAAACATTCTTTTGGCCGAACTGTTATAAAGAGGTGGAAAATTTTGTGAAGACCTGTGACGTATGTCAGAGAGCAGGAAAGCCACAGGATAAAAAGAAAGCCCCTCTAAAGATAGTTCCGGTTATTTCAGAAGTATTTTCCAAGCTAAACATTGATGCTTGTGGTCCTTTACCGATGACGCCTTCTGGAAACAAATACCTTATCACTGTGATCTGCATGTCTTCCAAGTATGCAGATGCCGTTACTGTTGAAAATCTGAGATCAACTACTGTAGTGGACGCCCTGCTTCAAGTTTTTAGCCGCATGGGGTTTCCAAAAGAACTGCAAACCGACCAGGGCACGTCATTCATGAGTGCTTTAACCACAGAATTTCTGGAAAGGTTTGGAATCAAAGTCGTGCGAAGCTCCGTACATCACCCACAAAGTAATCCAGTTGAGAGAATGCACAGAACGCTAAAGAGGATTCTTCGTGTCCTATGTCTTGAATCTGGTCCGGACTGGAAGAACATTTTACCTCAAGCCCTTTTTGCATTAAGAACTGTGACTCACGACAGCACAGGTTATTCCCCAGCAGAACTTGTCCATGGAAAAAATTTAAAGACTCCTGTTATGTTACTGTATGACAAATTAACAGAACAAGATCGTGAAGAAGATAGTGTTGTAGACTATGTTTTCGAACTGATGAATCGCATGAAGAGATGTCAAGAAATAGCAGTGCAAAACATGGAAGTTGCCAAAGAAAAACAGAAACTATGGTACGATAAGAAGACCGTTAAAAGACAGTTTGCTATAGGAGATTTAGTGTTGGTTGTGGCACCATCAAGACCTAATAAGTTATCAGTACAGTGGGTAGGACCTGGTGAAGTAGTACAGCAACTGTCAGAAACCAACTATGTGATCAAGTTTCCTGAAAAAGAAAAAACTCATGTGTACCACATCAATATGCTTAAACCATACTTCCAAAGGGCAGAAAATGTAAATCTGTTGTGCTTGGAAGAAACTGAAGAAGATGAAGATATTCCTATTCCTTGCCATGAAGAAAATCCAAACATTTCTGAACTTCCTGAAATTTTTAGAGAACTCAGATTGAATGCGCGATTATCTGAAACTCAACGAACTCAAATGGAAATTTTGTTGACTGCCTACTCCAATATCTTTTCGAATCAGCCGGGATGTACTGACTTGGTTGAGCACGATATTGAATTAGAGACAGAAAAACCAATATTTGCAAAACCTTATAGGATGTCCCCACGACAAACAGAAATTCTAAAGAGGGAGGTGAAAAAAATGTTGGATCTAAAGATAATTGAATCAGGAGACTCTGACTTTACCTCTCCACTAATACTGGTGGAAGTACCAGGAAAAGAAGGAAGACCATGCATAGACTATCGTCGCTTAAACAAAGTAACGAGAACACAGTATTTTCCTATGCCAAATATAGAGGAACTTATAGAGAAAGTGTCATCAGCGAAATATATTACTGTTCTAGATTTAACCCGAGGTTACTGGCAAATACCTTTGAGTGAACGGGCCCAGCGTTATGCTGCCTTTGTGACAAGCTTCGGCACCTATAGGCCATTAAGGTTGCCGTTTGGACTCAAGAATGCTCCATATTATTTTAGTAGAATGATGGCTGGGTTGTTGCAAGACTGTGAAGAATTTGCTGTACCCTACTTGGACGATGTTGCAATTTTTTCTAATACCTGGGAAGAGCATGTGAAACACGTAGAACAAATCTTCATGAAGATGAAAACAGCTCATCTCCACATAAAGCCTTCCAAGTGTCAGTTCGCTCAGGAACATGTCAAGTACTTAGGCCACATAGTTGGACAAGGGGAACGGAAACCTGGAGAACTTAAAATACAAGCCATCAAAGATTTTCCCAGACCACTGAACAAGACCCAAATTAGATCATTTTTAGGTCTTGCTGGTTATTATCGCAGATATATTCCTGATTTTTCTGTAGTAGCGGCTCCATTAACAGATCTACTAAAAGGGAAGAAAGTCAAAACGTCAGTGGATTGGAACAGTTCTTGTGAAGATGCTTTCAAAGAATTAAAGAAAAGACTTTCAGAAAAACCAGTATTATTTAGCCCCGATTTCACCATTCCATTTGTCATTCAATGTGATGCTTCAAACCTTGGACTTGGTGCGGTGTTGTCTCAAATAAACCAAAGAGGTGAAGAACACCCTATCATGTACTTCAGTAAAAAGTTTTCCCCTGCAGAACAGAAATATAGTACTACAGAAAAAGAATGCGCAGCTATCGTTTATGCAATACAAAAGTTGAGATGTTACTTACATGGACAACAGAGCTTCATTATACAAACTGATCATAATCCACTGGTCTGGCTAGAAAAGAACACCGGCACAAATTCAAGACTTTTAAGATGGACCATTATTTTGCAACCTTTCAACTATAAGGTGGTGCACCGGAAAGGAAAGTTTCACCAAAACGCCGATAGTTTAAGCCGCACTGCTTAGCCTTACACCCAAAACTTTTCACTGGTGACGTAGTGAAAAGTTTTTCCGAAAGGGGAGGAATTTAAGACTGTAATGACTTCAATAGTGGCCTGCATGAAGTAGAAGATAGTGACGTAACAGCTGCAACACTTATTAGTGTTGTTTTCCCCACGCGCTGATTCAACTCAACTCCAAAAAGAATATAAGAGGATTTTTTAATAGATTGTATAAATTTTTTTTGAACTCGTTGTGTATCAACAAGATTTCTGGTGAATGGATGTTAAATATAATTTATTTTCATAAGAAGAGAATTATTCCTTTCGCCACAAAACACAAACACGCTACAGTACGAAATTGACTGAGTGTCGAAGATGATATGAGAACACCTTTATCAACTGCCGACCACGAATGTCAAAGCTGGGTATGCAGTTGCAAGCGCAACCATCAAATTAAAAATGATTTAATTTACTTCATTTTTGTTAAATTAAATATTTAGTTCCGATTAAATTATTGAAAATTCCGTTTGGTGTTCTTTTGTCTTAAAACACCTTATATATGAAAATTTGCAGGGAATTGTGGCGTCACGACAAGTCTGATAAACTCTCTGAGGCATTTTGAAGAAATTTCACAACTATTGATCCATACCAAAAAAAGACAGAGTTCTAATTAAAAGCGAAAGCCAAATTTTTAAAACAAAAACTTAACAATTAGATTGATTTACAAAAAGAATTAAACATTAAACACTTCCGACATAATCACTTAATTTACGTGCAGATTCACAAATACACGTTCCAGGGCCCATTCTCGGCCCAACAACACAGGAGCCTAGCAAAAACACGTCTATCCCGCTCGGATTTTATACAGCGTCTCTGTCTCCAATGTCTGGATTTTCAAAGGGGTGGAGGTGCCGGCAGATTATCGGCTGACAGCTCTTCTTAGACGCCGAACTTTATTACATTGCCGAAACGTTAAGATGACAGCTTTAGTGGCTGCATCTGTGAGGAAAACGGTTTTTAATCCCCCCCACGAGTTCCGAACTGGTGGAACCGAACAACACATTCCTTGAAAAACACGTAGCTGTGTTTCAAGCGCTTGTGGGGTCTCGGGAAAAAATAAGACCATATTTCCAGTACGCTACAGCTCCTCCACGCTCCAGGAAACTTTTTCTTCGCAGACGAAAAAGTTTGTCCGTCGACCACACCTACACCACCAATAGCACAGTTTGTGCACCGGCATACAGAGGAGTTGAAACAAAAACACATAGCCAGCACCACCTTTAACACTCAAGTTGCAACCACAATTAAACAAAGCACATAACCAAAATTTTGAAAATTTATAACCTATTAAATTCGCGTTCAGTGCATTTATTTTGTACGGGATGTCATTTTCAATAAAAACACTTAAATTACACAATTCAATATTCATTCACTGATAAGAAACAAAAATAATACTAATAAACACTTAAATACACATACTAAAATACAACAATCATATATATTTCTATTGCATGAGAAAAAAATCAATTTAATAACACATACAAGCAATACAAGGTAAATCAACCTCCTGTGTATTTAATCTGGATTTTCAACATGGGTTATCCACTTACTAATAATTAAAAAATACAAAAACGTGATGACCATGTGAACCATAGGTAGATGCATAGTGCAACTCATTCCAGGCTTACAACCCGAAACGAAATACAAGCCAATCAAATTCTCTCCCGACCGATCTACCTCTGAAATCCACTCTTTGGACTTCCTCATCACCTCTCCTGACGCAAGATGTTTACTCCCTAACTCGAAAGAAAAACCGGAACTCTCAGGATTGAACCATTTGGCCCTTGCAGGTAACCCTGATCTCTTAACCGAAATTTCAGCTTCTAAAACGACCACTGAATTCGCCATCTCTATCTCTATCGCTATCTCCTCTCCCACATTCCTTTCCAAACTTAACACCCTGTTACTCTCGTGTTCTCCACCTTCTCTCATATCCATTAGTCCCCTTTCGATTCCGAAAGTTTCTAATTCTCCCGGGATCACTAACAATTCTCATAAGTCTTCGTTTTTATCTTTCAATCGTGAGTCGGTTTCATCGGTTTCATCGACCTCCTGCCCTAACAGTAAATTTTCCTTCCTTTCCCCGCAACTCTGCTGGCCTTTTTCAGATACCCCCCGAAAGTTTTCAGAACACGGCAAGGTTACTCCCTCTTTTTCCTCTGTCGTAATTTTTCCCGACTCAACTAGACTTTCCCCTTTTGTCTCCACCCAAATTCGCGGAGCAGGGTCCGCTCTCCGACTGTTTTCACAGCAAAAATCTACCTCTTTCTTCTCGAACTGAGAACCTATTTTTCCCCCGGGCGGCTTTTCCGCTTGCGGAATATCTGCAGAGTCTACTTGAGTCTTCTTCCCCTCTTCCATTTGCTCAGAATCATAATTCCCTGTTTCCCTTACCGTATTCTGGGGATATTCTGGGGTCGCCAAACGGGCTTGAGATATAATTCGCGATTTTTCCAATTCGATAATCCTATCTCTTCGCTCTTGTTCAATAGCAAAAATCCTATCCTTTTCCTTTTCCTCTTTCTCCATAGCAAAAATCCTTTCTTTTTCTGCCCTTTTTTTTTCTTCCTCTTCTTCTCGTAACCTATCTTCCAAAATGGTTTCAAGAAGACCCCTAACGAATTTCTCCTCGTAATTTGGACTACTCTCTATTAAATTTTTTAGATGGATTATTAATGCATCTGGGGTGGGCTGTTGACCCAACCTCATCACCAAAATTTTCAAATCTGCCTTTCTCCCTTTGCTAAGGTAAGCCATTTTTACACACAAAATCAAACACAAATTTATAAGCACAGGTCAGGAAAATTAAAAAAACTCAAAATAACCAAAACACCTTCAATTAAATTTTCTTCGTGAAATCATGTATTTTACCATGGGATCATACACATAAACAAACAAATTACCAAAAAATTCATATATAACACATTAGCTTAACTTTTCCAAATTGCAATAATAACTTTTTCAAAATCAAAACATTAGATTAACCTTTTTAACATTCGATAACACACAAAAACAATACTTCTACATAGCAAGTCGTTGAATTATCGTTTATCCCGCTACTATAATTGAGATATACAGCTTGTATATTTTCCACAAAGGCACTAATTTAGTCAACCTTTATTTAAAAAAACTCAATTAACAACCAAGTAGCAAACGTTAATCAACACTTATACTGCTATAAGCATTAACCGGAATATACAGTTTGTATATCCAACCCACTAAGGCACTAGCTTAGTTAACCTTTGAAAACAACTAGAAGCTTCTAATTAACAACGTTAGTTAACGTTTCAAAAACTCTCAATACATGCTTTAACAAAATTATCGAGAGAAACCAAAAAAAAATACCACTGTATTTATTTTTTAAACAAACTTTTTGTGACAGGTAGCTTATCCAAAAATATCAAAAAACTCAAATAATAACTGTTTCAAAAAATTATCGAGAAAAAAAATACCACTTGTATCTATTTTTTAAAACATTTTAAGCAATACAGCCAGGTTAGTTTTTACACTCCACAAGAATTACAACCACTCCTTGCATCATAGCTAGCTTAGCCATTCACACGTTACATATAAACACTACGGTTGCAAAATACACTACTTTTGTCCCCACAAAACAATTGCACTGATATGTATTTTTCCAGCAATTCATCAGAACTTAAAACTTAAAATTATTCCCGAAAAATACCTATCCAAAAAAAACAAAACAATGCAACTTTGAGTATCTAAAAGCAGTACTCACCACTTTTTGCAGGCAACAGCAGAAAAGTCATCGGTCACTCGCAGGCACTCTCCTCAACACGGATGACACACTAATACACTTTTACTTCCAGTAGATGTTGACCACAGCACAAAATACGCAGAAAACGAAACTCTCCATCAGACGCGAAACATCCTCAATTTCACTGCGGCGGGGAAACACGGGCCAGGGCTCTCTTCTTGGACGCACCATGAAAACCCACAGGGCATCAGTGCTACTCACTATCCCCTACCTTGACGCTGGGTCGATGACCTCACGCTGAAACTTCCACGGAGAAAAAGTCACTCCCCCGCTACGGCGGCGTGTTAAAATCTGCACTTCTATGGGTCCGAGAAAATGACCCGCAATTTGGCATACTGTACTCTGCTTTCGGAATTAAGAAACATATACGGATCCCTCCACTGAGCACCAGTTACACTGTGGCGTCACGACAAGTCTGATAAACTCTCTGAGGCATTTTGAAGAAATTTCACAACTATTGATCCATACCAAAGAAAGACAGAGTTCTAATTAAAAGCGAAAGCCAAATTTTTAAAACAAAAACTTAACAAGTAGATTTATTTACAAAAAGAATTAAACATTAAACACTTCCGACATAATCACTTAATTTACGTGCAGATTCACAAATGCACGCTCCAGGGCCCATTCTCGGCCCAACAACACAGGAGCCTAGCAAAAACACGTCTATCCCGCTCGGATTTTATACAGCGTCTCTGTCTCCAATGTCTGGATTTTCAAAGGGGTGGAGGTGCCGGCAGATTATCGGCTGACAGCTCTTGTTAGACGCCGAACTTTATTACATTGCCGAAACGTTAAGATGACAGCTTTAGTCGCTGCATCTGTGAGGAAAACTGTTTTTAATCCCCCCACGTGTTCCGAACTGGTGGAACCGAACAACACATTCCTTGAAAAACACGTAGCTGTGTTTCAAGCGCTTGTGGGGTCTCGGGAAAAAATAAGACCATATTTCCAGTACGCTACAGCATGAAGGGATGAGGGCTTGGTCTCAAGACGCGTGAAAACCATTGAAGGATGTCGCAACTCGAAAAAGGTTGGGAAATATTGACCTACAGTGTTTTGAATGTTCGGAGTTTCGAACGGTATATTTTCTTTATCATTAATATACTTTGAGACTAAAATTTCTAAAATTCCATTTCTAAAATTTGTCATATTCTCATAAAAAAAGACAAAAGCTGTAAATTTAGTATATTCTATTTTTAGTACTTTTATACATGTTCATAGAATACAATATCATAGGAAACTTTTAGAGGTTTGTAATCAAGAACAACTGGATAACGTATTAGAATCCTTCAGAAATATTATAACTGTCAAATACAACAAATCTCAGTGAAGATATGCTTTCACTGAAACAACTCATGGTAAGCAAGTAGATCTTAAGCAAGTTCAACTTAGTTATATAGTAATTCCAGCTTTACCCTCCTTGCCTTGTCCTGACATTTATGGAGCAGAGAATTCGTCAAATTATTTCCTTTGCTGCTCACATTTATTATTTTTTCAAATGAAATAAATTTTCAGTTTCTTTCACACGAATTATCCTTCTGCGTTCCTTTTGTCCAGACACACATATTTTTCCACTATTGCGTGGGAAAAAGGCTGTTAGATTGCTCCAGAATGCATTGAAATCAGAATATGTCCCTCGGCAGTCTTAAAATTTAATGATGCGAATGTATTAAGCTTAATAAATACGCGAATGTACGTTTAACAACTACATAACTAGAAGATATGTTTGCATCATGCAATAATGAATTTGTCTTGGTTAATAGAAATAACTCTTCCCGTTATCATTGGAGAAAAACATTTCAATTATTTTCTCTGCTAATTAGACGGTTTCTTTATTCTGAGATACGGTACAAGTTTCAGTCACCATTTCTTCTGTATACTACATTCGTAATATTGCAGAGCTGTGTACCTAAAAATCAGCAGAATCAGTAGTTTTGCTAATCTTTCACATTTGAAGTTCCTAGAAAATATCCTTAAAAAAAATATATATATATACAGTCAAACCCGCTTAATGGAATATCGGTTAAAAGAATATGACGTTTAATGTAATAAATTTTCAATGTACCAAACCGTAGTAATTTGTTTCTGTGTTAATTTTCCCGGTTTATGGAATATATTGTTTTGAAGTTATCCCGCTTAAAGGAATAATTTTTAGCCATGACGATATCGATCTTTTTCTATTTCGCACACTTCTTTTCAGAATTTTTTTCTGTAAAGTGCAATAATGAATGTGCAGTAACTTTCAACTGTAACGAATCTCTTCGGAGAAGCGCAACATTTAACTTGGGGGTCTCTAGCCTTGAACATGTAACTTTACATTTTCTACGGCAATTAGTTCAACAGTTGGCTTTCGTGAAATCAGTAATCTTTCTTGTGCTTTACAATGTCTTTGAGACGAAAAGATCTTACTTTAAAAGAAAAAGTAAAAGTCATAGAGTTTGCAAAAGTAAATAAGTGTACGCAATTAGAACTCTCAAAAAAGTTTGAGATATCCCAAGCTCAAGTTTCGAAATTGTTAAAAAATAAAGAAAAAGTCTTGAACGACTGGAAATGCAATAAAAATATTAATCAAAAACGAAAACGTACAGGAAAAGAATCTGAAGTTGAAGATGCTCTTCTTCAGTGGTTTGCTGAAAAACGAGCTTGTAATGTTCCTATTAGTGGATTAT
This sequence comes from Dolomedes plantarius, assembly GCA_907164885.2. NCBI lineage: Eukaryota > Metazoa > Arthropoda > Arachnida > Araneae > Dolomedidae > Dolomedes > Dolomedes plantarius. The sequence continues at coordinate 105,981,723 of OU015491.1, forward strand.
TATTGAATCAGAAAGCTGAAGATTTAGCACAACAGTTAAATATAACTGATTTTAAAGCTACAAATGGTTGGTTGTGCAGATGGAAAGCAAGAAACCAAATTTCTTTCAAAAAAATTCACGGCAAGTGATGCTCACGGCAAGTGATGTTTATGGCAAGTGATGCTGATGAAGCCGCTTCCAGTTCTTGGAAAAATGTAGTATTACTTGCTTTATTACAAGACTACAGTTCTTCTTGTATCTATAAATGTGACGAAACAGCACTTTATTACAGAGCAATTCCTGATGGGACTTTGTGCTTAAAAGGCGAAAAAGTTGTTGGAGGAAAAATCCCGAAAGACAGTCTGACAATTTTATGCTGTAGTAATGCTGACGGCAGTCATAAAATGCCTCTTTTTGTAATCGGGAAATCCAAAATCCCACGATGTTTTAGAGGTGTAAAATCCCTTCCAGTTAAATACGAAGCGAATTCAAAAGATTGGATGACTGCTAATTTCTTTCAAAACTGGTTAGTGTCATTTGACAATGAGATGAATAACATGAAAAGAAAAGCTATCCTTTATATCGATAACTGTCAAGCCCACAAAGTCGACGTAAGACTAGAAAATGTAGCACTTCATTTTTTGCCTCCGAATACTACAGCTATTTTACAGCCAATGGATCAGGGAATTATATCACTTTTTAAGAGGAATTATAGAAAAGAAATCGTTATAAAGATCATAGCTTGCATAGATGATACTAGTGGATTTTCTATCAATAGCTCAACTAGTAAAATTATTAGAAACATTTCAATTCTTACAGCTGTTCATATGATGAACAAATCATGGAATAATATTTCGTCTGACGCAATAAAAAGTTGTTTCGTAAAATGTAAATTTTCAACAGACGTAACAAATGATGAATTAAATGATGAATCAATTACAAACGCAAATAATTTACGACCAGAAGAAATGACAGAAGAAAATTTTTCTAATTTTGTAAACTTCGACAATGACTTGGTAGAATGTGGTGAAACTTCAGACCTTCAATTTGATCAAAGCGAAGTCGATGAAGAGGAATTTGATGAAGAATGTACCATTAAAAAGGTTCCGTCACATGTTGAAGTTAATAACGCTTGTGATATTATAAGACATTTCTTGGAAACGAAGCCAAATAAAGACTTTAATTTATTTTATAAACTAGAAAATCAAATAACAGATTTGCTGCATTCACAGAACAGTAAATGGTCTAAAATATCCGACTTCTTTAGCAACAAATAAGTAAGTAACATTGTAATTATTTCCAAAAAATTAAGGGACATTTGTATATTCTACAATAAAATTAGCTCATTTTTCATCAATTTTCTAAATTTTAATGTGCTTAAATTGTTTCTTACTTTTAATTAATAATTGTTTGTTAATTATAATAGTTTAAATATGCCTATGGTTTGGGTAATTTTTAATGTTTTCTAGGTTTAACTGTAATTTTAAACATTGTGGGCGTGTTAATGTGATCCCAGATAATGGAATATCCCGCTTATTAGAATAATTTTTCGTAGCAAATTGGCTATTCCATTAAGCGGGCTCGTATATATATATATATATATATATATATATATATATATATATATATATATATATATATATGTGTGTGTGTGTGTGTGTGTGTATTAATTCACTAGATTCTGAAAATATTTGGACATCGCATAATTAATCGCCTTATGGCAATTAGTAATTCCTCAGTCCATCTTTTGATTGTAAGGCCACAGAAATGCGTTGAGACATATTGTCAACTAATTCCTTGTTAGTATTGACAGATATCGGTTACCATTGCACGGCATTCCAAGCTGTTTTGTGTCCAAAGTTCCGTTTTATCCAAGAGGTGGGTCTTATTATATTAAGATCAGGATTAAAAGCAGACCTATTTATTATGCCTCTTAATTTATTGCGAAACTCGCCCTCCATACAATGCGCAGGATGGCAGGTGGCTCGTTCAAATTAGAGTATACAACAGCCATTTCTGTAATACTGCCTCATTGTTATCAAGTATCAATTAGGAATAACATTGAGGTATATTTTAAAGTTCATAGTTTTGTATAAAATTATATACGTGCTGTGGCGTTTCATGATTCTAAAGCAGTATTATTAAACACAAATATCGTATGGTGTTCATGGTGAAATTCAACGGCGTTAAGTATCTCAGCGGTTGGAGAGTCTTTTGAATATTGATGAGGAGGATTTTGAGGATGAGATGATTTTAAATATTGGCCTCTATCTTCCAATAAACTGGCTATATCTGATATTTCACTCACTGTAAACAAGTCGTTCCGTAAGAAAATGCTATATTGCAAAAGTTTTCGAGCACAATGTAATTGTTTTACTATGACAATTAGTAATTACTCTGTACATTTTTGGTTGTTTGACATCGACAATGAGTCAAAAATTTGTATTAATCGATTCTCAGTACCCTTGGAAGCTATTGTTTGCCCTTCAGTAGGCAAAACTACCTTCAGAGATGAAGCAAATGAGACAATCTCTCATTGTGTTCCATTGCATAGATGAAGATCCAGTTCATATCATTGGATTTCTGTTGGATTAAGATGAAAATGAATCACAATTGAGAATTTTAAGAATTGCAACTCAGTTACTTGATCACGTTGTTTCTTAGGAAACTAATAATGCACATGGTATAAGTATGGAAGATTCCTCGTCCGCGTTGGTTCGAGTTCATTTGTGAAATCTGATTTTTTGACCAAATAATGTATATATTATTCTGATATGTTATATATTGTCCTCGAATTTCGAATAAAACCTGTTGTATATTGAAGAATTCATGGATTTTGACAGAATGGATCGATATCCATTCATAATAAGCAACTATATACCATGATGTTGACTCCACAAACTAATTAACCCATTAGTGCCTAGCGTCCTTTTAAAAGGACGTTTACATAATAAGCTCTAAATCACTGAATTATTTATTTTTTTTCGATCCAAATAGCAGAATATCATGATAAAGTGTTGTATTTGTTATTATTCCACAGTTGACCTCACTACATTAATGTTCTATTTCTGCTTTGAAGTTCTAAAGTCAGAATTACTCGTTTTTTAGCTTTTCAAAAGGGCGTCACGCAAAAAGTAAGTTTATATTATTGTTTTTCAATGTTACGAAAATATTTTATGCTGTTATCACAGTCAATTCTCTTTTCTTAAATACATATCTTTCAAAATTGTTAAAATTATTTTTTAACACTGTTATATTTTCTTTTGCGTAGCGTTCTATATATAGGACGCTAGGCACGGATGGGTACATGTTTTTCTGACCTGTTCCGCTATACGAATGCGTCTTTTTTTTCTCCATTTATGATGTTTAATTACCATAGAGAAAAGGAAATGCTATTTATTTTTAGAAAAATGATGTTATAAATTATTTTTATAAATAAAGATTTTTGAGTATTCCTTATTTATGAAAATAATTTAAAAATAAATGATCTGTTGATTAAGGAATGATTTAAAAAATTTCTTATTTAAGAGAAATATTAGCCTCTTGATAATGTAATGAACGTATTAACAAATTAGCCTCTTAAATACAAAAAATTTAATCAAAGGATTTGTTCTGTATTTAGTGATTTTAAAAAATAAAGAAAAATTACGAAGTACATAAGTAATTGTCTGGATTTTTTAAAATATGTGTATTTTAAATGTCTATAATTTAATAAATTTTAAGAATTTTGTCTTTTAATCAAAATTATATTTCATCTAAATATACTGAAATGAGCAATCGATAAGTTTTAAATCTCTTATTTATATTTTTGTCTTTATTTTAAGTTTGACTGTGGAGAGGCATTAGCTTTAATGGCAGAGTTATCTGATAATGATACATTCCATGAAGCGAATATTTATTTGGACCCACCATCTAATGAAGTTACCGATTCGCACTATACGACTGGCATTATACGGGTTAATAGAACTAAAAAATGTCCACTTGGAGATGTTAAATTTGTTAAAAAGAAGAGTAGGGGAAGTTTTGATTTTCAGAACAGCAAATATTTTAAAATGGTTTGGTGGAATGACAATAGTGTCATTACTTTGGCTTCTAACCATTATAGTATTGAACCTGTAGCTCAAGCCAAACGCTGGTCGAATATTGATAAAAGATTTGTAGAGATTGACCAACCGTATATTGTGTCTCAATATAATAAATTTATGGGAGGCACCGATCAAATGGATCCAACTTTGGCACAATACCGGTGTTCTATACGGTCTAAAAATTGGTGGTGGCCACTGTTTTTGTTTAGCTTAGAAGCATCAATCCAAAATGCGTGGCTAGTGTACAGATTATGCCCTTCTAATGACAGTAACAGGATGGATCTCCTCCACTTTAGAAGAGAAATCTTTCAGACATATTTTTCTAAGTACAGTAAGAGACCAAATAACAGTCTGGCTGCAGGGAAACCAAAAAAGCTTTCAAAAAGAGTGTCTGGTAATGTCCGGTATGGCGGAAAAGATCATTTAATCGTTGTGAATCCAAAACAGATAAGATGCGCCTGCTGTGGCAAAAAATCCACAAGAAAATGCAATAAATGTTTAGTTGGATTGCATGATAAATGTTTTGAAATCTTTCGCACAAAATAGCTTATATAAATTGTGTAAAAAAAAATTACGAATAGCTTTTTTCATTATTTTGTATTTTAATAAGCCCTTTTTATATGTAAATTTAAATATAAAAGTGTGTAAAATTTATCATATGACATAATTTATTAAATTTGTGCCTTTTAAGCTATTATTTTTGACATTTTCAGCTTTTTAAATTGTTTTAATTTCTTTTAAATGATTAAAATACAATTTAAATTTCTTGTGTTTATTTTATTATGCATTTTTTCGCAGAGTTCCATTGGTTTCATGCGTTTATTTATCTAAAAAAGACATTAAAAGGAATAGTTTTAGAAAATCTAAGGGTTGAAGTGTTTGTGTAAAACCTGTACCCTCCCGTGCCTAGCGTCCTTTTTATAGGACGGTAACATTATTTTGGATAAAAATTAAAATTTTAATGCAGGAAATTTTTTATTATTTTTTCAGTTCATTTTGCACCTGTACGAACATAATTAGGTAAAGAAAATTAAAGAATTCGATGTTGGGCATTAATGGGTTAAGGCGTAATGTAGAGCCATTTTTTTAATTAATTATTTGAGTCTTATTTAAAATAGTTGTAGTGGAGTAAGTTATAAGCTTTTTAAAAATATCCCCATACTTCTCATTACCTCAGATCCCCATACTTCAGATTATTTCAAAAGTAAACATAACGGACATATCGCAACCCTGCAAGAAAATGGACACAAATCTAAAAATGGCAATTTTGAGGTTATGTCATTGAAAAATATATATGAAGTGCCCCATTGTGCCCGAAAAGCTACACATCTCTATTTCGCAATTTGTCTGACTGAGGGCAGTAGTATCAGTTTTACTGTAATGCTAGTTCAAGCTGTATAGTATTCTGTAAGTTGAATTTTCTCAAATGCTGCAATTTTGAGCTGTGTCAATTTTCTTGCGGAGGTGCGATATGTGGTAACAGAGATGACATGACGATAACAGAGAATGGCTTTTCAATCTATACTTATATATAAAGAGAGAGAGCGATTTTGTACGTGGAGGGTAATCTTCAGAACCACTGTACCTATTTGAAAAATTCTTTCACTGTTTGAAAGGTACATTATTCCAGATGGACATAGGCTATATATTATGTATATCTAATCAGTAGAAATAAAGTTAGGGGCTTAATCCTAACAATCTCCATTGTTACCGCTACTGTCCTCTGCCGCTTTTTGTGCCGAAGTCTTCAACGGTCCTTCGCGTGGTGGTATCTATACTTATATATAAAGAGAGAGAGCGATTTTGTACGTGGAGGGTAATCTTCAGAACCACTGTACCTATTTGAAAAATTCTTTCACTGTTTGAAAGGTACATTATTCCAGATGGACATACGCTATATATTATGTATATCTGATCAGTAGAAATAAAGTTAGGGGCTTAATCCTAACAATCTCCATTGTTTCCGCTACTGTCTTCTACCGCTTTTTGTTCTGAAGATTTCAACGATCCTTATCGTGGTGCTATCGCGGTGGGCTTCTGTTCTGACTCTAGCGGTTCGAACCTAGCCGTTCTCCGGCACGCCTTTTTCTTGTAAAAAAATTATTTTGATTATTAAATAACATAAAATTAATTTAAGGTATTATTTAGGTTATTATTAAGGTAAAAAAGATTTACAATTTATTGGTTATCAACTGGAAATTTATTGGTATAATATTTTGTTCAACCCGGACAAAGTCGGGACGGGCCACTAGTTTACTTAAATAAATTGAAATGGCAAGATGTCAGTTTGATTTTTGAATCATCATGCCGTTTAGAGTTATTTTGTCAAAAACAAAAATTTCAAAAACTTTTCCAAAAGTAAATATCAAGCATTAACATATTTATAGCTACAGAAAAGGCCAATATTTTTTCTTTTGACCTCTTTCTCAAAAAGAGTCGGTGAAAGCTGCTTTAGTTGTTTGTAATATGTGAAATATAATATTCTTTACTGTGTTCCTTTCTGTAGGAATCACAACAGGGCATTATTTTCTTATCGAAAAATTTCATCATTTTACATGAATTCGACAACAAAGATTACAGCAGGTGTTGCCGAATATTTTTGGCAATAGACATATTTAGCAAGCCTAAAAAAATTCTTGTTACTCTTACATTTTACATTTTTAATAATCTGCCTGTCTTATCTCGGAGTTGTCAAGAATGGAATAATGAAGTACGAAAGTGGAACGCTTCCCCTATTCAAACATCTTTCATCTGTGTCTAGACTCTAGAAACATGGATAGTGTTATCTGTAAGTGTTAAATTACTATACTTTGGTAAACAATACATTTGAGACGATATCTTATCCTTTCTCATGATATGTCTTTCTGTATGTCTAGAGAAACAGAATTTCCAAACCATCTGATTTTTTATCTGTTATTCATTTCAAGGGAATTCGATGTGTTGTAGTTAGCTTCCTTTTCGCATTTATTTCTGTGGAAAATTTTAATGCAAACCTACTTTAATTTCGCATTCTCAAATTAAAAGGTGAATAATTTCAGTGTCTTCAGAAATCTTCAGACATTTTCAATTCGAGTTGTATGTAAGCAGCCTAGTAGTAAAGATGACGTTTTCTGCGGGATTAACATAGGATATTAAATAGTAAAACAAAAGTTAATGCGACAATGATTATGTGTCTGCGTTATATATAAATAAATAAATAAATAAATAAATAAATAAATATATATATATGTATATATATATGTATATATATATATGTGTATATATATATATATATATATATATATATATATATATATATATATATATATATATATATATATATATATATATATATATATTGCAACGTGGCATTCACTTGTGTTTTCTTCGCTCCTTCGATATCGCGAATATGTAGGCTGCTTTATTATGGAAGCACCTTATACTACATGGGGTGAAAAGTCCTGGGACTCGCCACTAGATGGCATCCTCAATGAAATATTCATATAATGTTATGTTAGAACTAACCTTAAAAATACTACTATCAAAGTTTCATGACATGTCGGCCATTTATTTACGAGTTCAGATAATGTAAGTGAGGCTACTTTTGATTTTCTGTAAACAATGGATCAAAAAGAACTTCGCGTCTAAATTAAACATTGCTTTTTGATGAAAAAAATACCGTCCAATCCCAATAATGGCTAGAAAAGCATTACATCACATCTGCTTCTTCGAAAACAACCAGTTTTCGATGGTTTAGGGAGTTAAAAAGTGGTCGTACGAACACCGATGATGCCGCACGTTCTGGACGTCCAATTGAGCCAATAACCCCATAGAACATTAAAATAGTCCACCGTATTGTTTTGGATGACCGCAAAGTGAAAGTAAGGGAAACAGCTGACATCGTAGAGATATCAACAGAATGGGTGAGACATATTTTGCATGAGTATTTAAATATGAAAAAGCCTCGTGCGAGATGGATGCCGCGTTTTTTAACAACCTACCAAAAGCAGCAATGTGTCGATAATTCAGATCTCGCTCTGGAGCTATTAAAGCGTAATCCAAACGATTTGTAACAATGGATGAAACGTGAATGCATTACTACACACCTGAGTCAAAAAGGCATTCTGCAGAGTGGTTGGAAGCTGTCAAAAGCCGCCCAAGCGGCCAAAGACGCAACAATCGACTAGAAAGGTCTTGGCCAGTATTTTTTGGGTATTCACGAAGCATAACATTCATCGACTATCTTGAGAAAGGAAAAGCAATCCCAGGAGAGTATTATGCAGCATTATTGAACCGCTTGAAGGAGGAAATAAAGAAAAAAAAGGCCGCACATTGCGAAAAAGAAGAGAACCGTTTCACCAACACAATGCACCGGTCACACATCAATGAAATCAAGGGTAAAATTGAACGAATTAAAATACGAACTGCTTCACCATTCCCCGTATTCTCTACATCTGGCCCCCAGCGACTATTATTTGTTTCCTAACTTGAAGATATGGCTCCAAGGCAAGAAAGAGATTTTCATCAAATGAGGATATCAAATGCGAGAAACTGATGCACATTTTGGAGCCCATGACAAATCGTACTATATGAAAGATATTCAAATGTTAGAGGACCGTTGGAATAAGTGTATCGCTCTTGAAGGAAACTATGTTGAAGAATAAAATTGATTTTTGACAAAAAATATTTTTTTTAAAGCTAGTCTCGGGACTTTTCACCCCATGTAGTAGGTGTACCATCATTACTTTGCATGATGGGCAGCAAAAGAATGTCCATACCTTTGTCGGGATTTGAAAAAGTGAAGTTTTGAATCAAAGTGTGTTATAATATGAAAGCCTAATTTATAGAGGAGTACATTTTTATTTATTTCTAGATATATTTTTGAAGATATACTTTGTCATTCACAGAAACATCAAAGTACGAATAAAATATTTCATGACAATATTTTTCAACTAGGATTTTTTTAAATGCTTACTATATAAGCTATTGAAATTCAATTCAGAATATTATTTTCATTAACAGATATGCAATTTATGATCCGTAATGACTCCCAGATAAATGAAATTTTTCCTGTGAGAGTTCGTGTCATTATTCACGATGCAAGGCATTTCCTTTAAACCATCCTTTATTCCAAATGCAATTTTATTAAATTTGTAAATTAACAAAACCTTCATTTTCCCTAAACAAACTATCCGTCACTTGAAACAAATGAATATATGTTCATTATTCTGGAAGGGAATGTTGGATAATAGAGAATGCCATTATTTTTCTTTGAAATAATTAGAAATCGGAAATTGTCCTATGGCGTTTGTGAGCTTTAATGAGAGGAGTGATTATGTCGACTAATCAAAAATTGAAATTAGAAGTGCATCTCTCTATGATGAATGGACTCGGGGTATAAATTTGTTTTCATCGATGTTGGAGTAATTAACACTACATTTAGAAAGAATTTTTTTAAATGAAAATATTACATATTGCTGATAAATTGCTTAAAGCCACGTATACTTAGTCACGTTTATCCTTTTACCATAAAATAAATAGGTCGACTCAAAAACCGATACTAGAGATTTTGGTTTTGCAACAAGTGTTAGGATCAGTACACCATCAAACCATACATAAAATTCTCGAAATATATTTCAGTTGTTGAAAATCGTCCTTCTCTCTTCATAATTATACCGTGTGTGCTGTGTTAGTCTATAATTATCTTCCATCATTTACGATACACAAATTGATCTTCTGATGTTGAAAAATTACATAAAAAAATTGCAATATAAACTTTAAACGTGTTATCCAAATCATATAAGGGTTAGCTCTACGTCCTTTAACAACGTGGTCGTGGGTTCGAGTACCGCGTGAGGCATGTGCTCTCTTGTGCTGTCCTCTCTTACGCTGCATTGTAGGTTCACCTATATGGGGCTTTTATAATAAAGTAGCCAACAAAATTGCAGTGTGCGTGAATGGATGTCCTCAGTGCTAGCGGTTGCCACATTAGAATAAAATTATATTTATGGGAATACCATTGTGAAATAAAAGTGTGTTTTTCATAATTATTGTTCCTTCGATGGAACTTATTTATTGATTGTGGACTGTAGTAAAGTATAAATCACCAATGATTATTTAAATAACCTTTTATTCACATAAATTTTGTTTGTCACCTCTTTCGTCGGGTGAATGCTAGAGCATACATTTTCATCCCGCTTTCTCGGGGAACGTTGATCATTCTGCTTTTTACAAGGATTTGGCCACACCTTTACAACAACATTCCGAGTCAACATTCTGAGACGGAACATACCGCCCGGCGTTGAAATTTGCAAAAATTTTAAACTTGGTCACAAAATTTACACGCATAACACAATATTTTCATACAAGCCTACACAAATATTTACATCAGCAAACACAATATGTAAAGCCGAACAACAAATACTAAACACATTGGACTATATACATTGCAATTTTTGCACTATTTACATCAATCCTAATTGTCCTTAACTGGTAAGATACAAATTTTTCCAATGGCTCATGTGAAAACTCCTGTTGCAGTTTTTAACTTTACCACACAAATTTTGCTCTCAGCCCCCGGAATTACCTCTAACACCCTTGCAAGGGCTCACTTACAAGAAGGTAACCCATCTTCCTTCATTAGAATTAAAGTCCCGATTTCAACATCGTTTTTGTAAAATTGCCATTTATGTCTTTCTTGTAAAAGATTCAGATAATCGCCCTGCCAGCGTTGCCAAATAATTTGAACATACTTTTTCATCTGCTGCCAGTGTGATAATACATTATCTGCTAAATTAATAATCTGAAGTTCAGGTATCACAGTAATTTGTCGTCCGATTAAGAAATGTGCTAGAATCAACACTTCAAATTCATTTATATCTGACGACATGGTACTTAAGGAGAGTTTAAAATACCTTCTACCTAAATAATTATTGTTTCGAATTCCTCTAATGTTAGTTTATTATTGCCTAGAGTTCTTTGTAGGTGATGTTTGAGGGATTTTACACCCGCCTCCCATAAACGACCAGAATTAGGAGAACTGGGTGGTACAGATTTCCACGGTTTCGGACGAATAAAAGTCTGCCAATTTTGAATCTGGAGTTTGAACTAAATTTTGCAGCACTTAAATTCCAAATTGCTATCCTTGAAATTTGTAGCATTATCAGACATGATTGCAGCTACTTTACCCCTACGGACACAAAAACCGCTTCAGATCTGCAATGAAAGCCTCTGAAATAAGATCACTAACTATCTCCAAGTGAATTGCCTTAGCCGCTAGAAAAATAAATATCGCTCCATATATCTTATAAAAAAATGGCCTTTCGCTGGTTACGAAATTTTATTTGAAATGGTCCGCAAAATTCTACTCCCGAATTTAGAAATGAGGGATTTGGAGTTACACGTTTGGATGGAAGATTGTCCATCAGTTGATTTACTAACTTAGGTTTATTTTTTAAACATATTAATCATAGACTACCTTCGAGCAATCCCCTTAGCTTTTATGGGCCAATATCGTAAATGAATTTTACGCAACAAACCCTGCTCACCAATGTGAAAATAATTCTTATGATAATATTCAAATATTAATTTGTTGATTGATGACTACTTGGCAAAATTAGTTGGTGTTTAGACTGAAAGGGAAAACCCGAGGTTTTAAGTCTGCTGCCAAGTCTCATAATGGAGTCATCATCTAATAAAGTATCAAGTTATCTTACCTTGCTTGCTGGAGATACTACATTATGACCCTTTATTAACACAGCAATTTGGGCAGTAAACTCACCAGATTGAATACCCCTTATCAAAAATATAGTGCTTTCCTGGATTTCGTCACAGGTTAGGTGTGGGCAGCTAATCTCCTTTCGTCGCATCCTATTTACAAATCTGATGACATCTCAGCTTATGAGGCTGAGAGTTTATTCAAGCTGTGCTTGAGTCTGTCCATAAAATGACTTTGCCAAATGGCATGCAAAGAACATATGTGGTCCTTTTGACTAATCTTGCCAGTAACAAACACGCGCAAATCTCCAGACGGGGAATGGTTAGTGTCTTCAGAGGAGCTACATTCGATTTTCTACAAAGAACTTTTTCGAATTGTCCACACTTAGAGCAGCATCTTATATACACTGAAGCACCTCTTCTGACTTGCATCTGCGAAGCCATAGACTTCTATCTGGATAGCATCTTTAGTAAGGGTATATCTTGGAATAGGGATTTTACTTACCTCTTCTAACTTTAGAAGCAATTCTTTCCATTCCATGAGTAAATTTGTTGGCAACAGATCATTCCAATCTAACCTTTGTTGCCAAAGGCTCTGCAAAAATATTTTTGCCTGTGTCACCACTGGTCCAATTAGACCTAAAGGGTAAAAAAATCTGGCAATATCTGACAAAACTTCTCTTTTTGTGTAAAGGTCCTTATACTCGATGTTTACTTTGAAGTTAAAATAATCAGATTGGGGTCGCCACAGCATTCCTAATGCCTTTACAGAAATTTGCTGAGAAGTTTCAGTAAATGTATAATCTGAACTTTAAGCATCTTGTAACAGTTTTGGATCGTTGGAAATCCATTTATGAAGCTCCATTCAACCCCGTTTTAAAGGCTGAATAAGCTGGGATTGTAAAACCTTGGCTTCCTCCAAAGTATGAGCTCCACTTAAAAAGTCGTCCATGTAGACATCTCTGTAGGTAATTGCAGCAGCCTCAGGGAAATTTTTACTTTCTTCCTCAGCCAAGGCTTTTAACGTTCTTATTCCTAGAAATGGAGCGCTAATAGTTCCGTAACTGTGCATAGATTATAAATTTTTACTTCTGCGTCTGTACTTGACTTCCTAATGATGCGTTGAAGGCATCTCTGTTTCGGATCTATCAAGATCTGTCTAATTTGCTTTATATCCGCACTAAAGGCATATCTATGCGTTAACCTATTGACAACCTATTCTAAACCTATTGTTTAATCTATTGTTTAATTGAGAGAAAATATCTTGTTGAATAGTCCTTCCGTTTAGTAGAACAAAGTTCAGAGAAAGGTCACGAATGGTTTTGCATGACGCGTCGAAAACTACTCTTAAAAGGAGTCGATGTCTTTTCAGGCTTTAACGCTGCGTGATGAGGAATAGAATGAGACCGTTTTATTCATCGTGTTTAATTTCCTCCTTATGTCCTAAATTTTCGCACTCCTCCATAAATTCTCTGTATAAATTTGCCATTGTTTTATTTTTATCTAGTCTATTCCAAATAGCGTTTAACATTTTTAGCACTTTCTTTAGAAGGCCCTAACAGCTCTCTTGCACCCTCTCTTAATGGCAATTGTACTACGAGTCTACCTGTCTCATCTCGTTTGTATGTCTTCAAAAAATGTTCTTCGCAGAACACTTCATCTTGACTTTTTTATTGGATCCTTATTAGCGCCTGGGATGGATTCTATTTCAAAGATTTTTTTAAAAAATTCTAATTCTAAATTCGACTTATTCAATAAACAACAATATTTTCAATCATCGTGCTGCGGAAGAGATCCAGCGATTAAATAACGTAGATGACTTGCTTGAAATAATAATCTGCCATCCATTGATCATGTTTGATCAGCCTCTAAAATTTCAAAAAATAATTCACTTCCAATCAGCACATAGATTTCCTTTGGTGTGTAAAAGTTTGGATCTGCCAATTTAATAGAATGGGGAATGAATACATTTAAAACATCCAATTTAGTTGTAGGAATTAAATTCGTTATCCTAGGTACCACTGCCATTTTATAACAGCGCTAAAATGTTTCATCTTCATTTGAAATTTCAGTACTCACTGTATACTTCGCGGAAAAACCTACACCTGAGAGTCCGGAAATGTTTATTTGATTTGTTTTTAATTCTATCCCTAACCTGCGTGCCGCATTTTCGAAAGCTGGCATAACAAACTAGCCGAGTCCAAAAGACATCTCAATTTCATTCTTTTCTGCTTCATTTTTCGAAAGTAGATATAAACAGTGTTTACCGAAACAGATTGATCGAACATGTCCAGACGGTCGACGCCACATGACTTCCGCTAATCGTTTTCGATTGAACATGGTTTTCTGCTGAATCATCGATTTTGGTTCGTCGTATTCCAGATGCAGGAGTGAATTATTACAGCCATTTATTTGGCATTTAACCCTTCAGCGAACGCGCCAATCGCAGGTGCATGATTTTTGGAACACCAGCAGGCACGCGTGGCACAAAGTGCAACGTCTCTTTCAACCTTGATTATTCAATTTGTAATAATTGTTTTTTCAAATTGAAAATAATAGTTCTGCGTTTTATGACAAGATATAAAATGTTCGTAAGAATCAAAGAATGCAGATATACAATCCCCTTATTTCAATACTGTCCGGTTTCTCGGATCTAAGGACAACATGCGAATGGATCCCTATTATGTCCAGACACCTAAAAAAACAATGAGATTGTCCATCTTCGTGATATGCAGGATACCGCTTAATAGCTTCATATTGGATCGAGTACATCAATCCCTTCTGTTGTCGTATTGTAATCCAGCTTAATCGCTGGTTTACAATGGTTAAATCACGACTAACAATGAATGGAAATGAATACAAGGGTCAGAATATCCGACCTGCATTAGAAAGGGTTTAGCTATAAATAGAAACTGCTTAGAATGTTCAAACCTAACATGTAAAAACAAATCATTCACAATTACGAAAATGTTGCACTTTGTACACGGGCCTGCGAGCTGAAGGGTTAAATTTAGACATACATTTGCCCAAATGATAATGAAGACAGTTTATACCAAAATTATTGCGTTTCACGACGTCATTTCTGCACTAACACTCATATTTTGAAACGTGATACATTTGAATAAATAATGCAAATTTTTACACAATACACATGGCTTTGAATGAACTTTTTTTATATTCACTACGAATGCTTTTGATTTAACGGAGGAAATATTAGCGTTGTTATTATACGGAGAACGGCTAATGCTTCCTAGCATTGTACTTCATTTTTCTATAAACGTTATCAATGAATCAAATTGGAGAACGTCGGTTGTCTTTAAAGAAAACTCAAATTGCTTTCTACTTTCCCTATATAATTTTTGAAGGATAATGTTAACTAACAAAATATCCGATAACTTGTTTTAATCGTAATATAACTCCTTCAAAGCTCTTAAACTTTCCTTAACAAAATCCACCAAAGAACGAAGTTCACTTTCAGATTCCTGGTTAATTTTTTCGTAATTTACTATAGCTAAAATGTGAAAGTCAACAATTAATCTTTGATTTTCAAAACGTTCTTCTACAGATCTAACTAAAGATTCAAAACTATCATTTGACGATTCTAACAATTTCGTTTCTGATTTCAAGGTTGCTCGAAGATAATATAATATGTGAGCGTCATTTAAATCAGTATTGTTAGTTATTAAATTAGTAAATTGGGTCTAAAAATTTGCCCAATCGATGTAAGCTCCAGAGAAATCTGGAAGCGGGATTTCTGGCAAGCGTATTTTAGAACCAATATTGTACTTTCGGTTCCATTAGAGTGATTCAGAACATTTATAGCACTTTTTAATGAATCAAGCAAAAACCTCTGATTTTTAGAGACGGTCTACTAAAAGGTCAGTATCTAATTCCACATCTTGAAGTTCTTCAAATTCAAGTATTTCATAATACTTCTCAATAATTCTTCGAGTCTCTTCTGATATTGTTCTGTTCTGTTTAATTTAAATTCAAGTTCTGTTGTGTTGGTATCCTTCGATTCATTCTTTTCAGAAACAAAGTTCTCCAGTTTGGTAATACTGTATTACCTTTTATGCCACCTTTGCATCTATTTAATTTTTCTTTAATGAATGAAGTGTCCATTTTTTCTTCTTTCGTTTTATCCATAGTTCGCTTTCAACTCCGGCTCGACGGACCAATGTTCCTTCCATGGACTTTATTTATTGTAGACTGTAGTAAAATATAAATCATCAATCATTATTTAAATAACCTTTTATTCACATAAATTTTGCTTGTCATCGCTTTAGTTGGGTGAACGCTAGAGCATACATTTTGCGTCCCGTTTCCTCGGGGAGCGTTGATCATTCTGCTTTTACAAGGATTTGGCCACACCTTCACACTGGCACTGCAGTCAACATTCCAAGATGGAACAATGATATTCACAGATATAAAAAAATATCAATGTAGAAGGGAATTTGTGTCACCTTTATCTGTAAACGGGATAGTTACGGCACCATTTGCTGTAGCGAAAATTTAAGAGATGAAGGTTGATGAAGCTTGGCGAGGACCCTATACTGTTCGTATACAACTATTGATGTTGGTACCCAAGAGGGTCACAGTAACTTAGGTAGTTGAGATGATGAATTGTTCGGACAGAGTTCTTTCACAAGAAAGTTATTATGAAGACATGCAGAACGTTCACTAGACTGTTCTTATCATCAGGAAAGTTATTTATGTAGAAGTGAAGACGGAAGTTGATCTCGTCATGGACGTATGCCAGCCGGGACATTAAAGGAAACAGGTGAAGGACCCCAGGTACCGTCAGGAATGCCGCACCATGTAGAGACCCACGTGAATGTGGAGATTGAAATCAGAATAGTACTGGAACGAAAGGAAAAATCATGGGATATCTGTTGATCATCAATCCCTGAAAAACTACATCATCTCACACGATCCATGATGACCAAGATAGAATGCAAAGTCTATTGAAGCCAGAATTTAGCAGTTTGAACGTGCCAAAGAAATATGATCGTCGTCGAAAAGGATTGCGAAGGTTTTGCATTAACCACAGGTTTATCCTACGCCAAACTACCTTCCCAGTAAATATAAAGTCAAACAAAATTAAATCAAAGACATGCTCTTTGGTCGACACAATTTTTTTATTATAGTAACTATGTAGTAAAACAATACTCTTTGGTACATCAACTGTACTTCTGTGTTGAAGTTCTTAATATAAATCGAAGAGTTGGTTTTACAAAATGACCCTCATGGTCTATATAATGCAGCATATACAAAAAATGGTTTAACCTCCTCCATAATTAGGCAAAAGCCATCTTCTGGAGGGGATTTAATAAAAACTACCTATATATTCAGAAGAAAAATAATCCTTGTGTATCCTATTTCCATGAAGCTACAGAAGGAGGGGACGCTCAGTGTTAAAAACGTGTCTCACATTTCGTCGCCGCCAATAGATGGCACCCGCGCAGAGTATGGGGTTTTGACACGGAAACCATAGTATGGATTTTTCGTACTTTTCAAGAGAAAACATGTTGTTTTTTTAAGTGCGTATTTAATATGAATTTATTTATTCAACTTAACAATCAATATATATATATATATATATATATATATATATATATATATATATAAAATATATATATATATATATATATATATATATACATATATATGTAACATACCAACACAGTCCCATTTAACGGAGACCAGAGTCGACATGTCACACCTCAGGAATCTGTAGTCGTGATCAAGAATTTAGGAATCTTTTCATTTAAAGAATACTTTTATTATCCGTTTCTTAACATAGATGACGGCGGTTTACTAGGCAATAGTGCCACGCCAAAATCTGCTTTTCGAGGTATGCTGGAACTTATATAAACTTCATTCCATCACGTGGCTAAAGGGCGTGATTTAATAGCTGATTGGTTAAAAGTTTAGTGTTTACGTGCAAATCTGAATTTTTTAGACCCCCACGCCGCGTCGCGGTCAATTTTGTCAAAAAGTCAGCGATCTTGAATGATTTTGCCGAAGGCTGTAGCAATGGAAATTAACACGAATGCCCAAGGGAAAATTAAGTACTTAAAAAGATTAAAAAGGGGTATGTAATTTTGAATAGTAGAGTCAGGAATTAATGGTTTTTAAAAGTTAAGAGTGATGACTTTCGAAATTACTAGTTTTTTTAATATTATAGAATATCCCCCCCCCGTCCGAGAAAAAAGGCTGACCTACAATGCCTGCATTGGAGGGCATACTTAGACGAGTGAGAAAAATGGGGGTTAAAAAATTTGGAATAAGTTAACGAATAATTTTCAATTAAAGTTAAATTGCAAAAAAAAAATTAAAGGTCACGTGATGAGATGACAGAACAACAGTATCAAATTTACTGAAAAAAATATATAAAAATACACATAATATTAAATTGAAGATTCTACCTAATCATCAACTGAAAATTGCTGTGCAGGGCGGGCAACACAACCCGCTCCGCACAACAACATCAACCGCCCATGCAGGCAACAACCGCCATGTTGTTGCCCCACAAATATTAGAACATAACAATGAAAATATCAAAATCAACAAAAAAAATGTTAAGTTAATGGAATAGAACATGACAATAATAATTTGAAGTTATTGTACTTTCCTCCTCAACTCTCACAACATTGGGGGGAGTCCAAAAAAGATTGTAAGGTACACATGGTAGCCTATAGTTCACTGTCCTTGTTATGTTAGCTACAGTTTGTTGCTCGAGAAAAGTACAAAAAAAATAATCACAGTTCGGTAGGTTCTGTGACCTATCATCTCGCAAGCGCAGAATACACATTAAAAATCACAATATCTTGACTTAAAATTTAAAAAAAATCCTTGGTAGCTGGTTACATAAAAAAATATCACAGTCTTTACTTAAATCACATTTTCAATAAATCACATTTAATAATATACACATTTTCAATATATAAATTGCATATAATATCTGATCGTCGCAAAATCTTTGATACATCAAATTCTTATTCATTATTTTTAATTTCACATCTTTATTTATCTCATTATTTTTTCTTAATACCCATTATCTCCTTTATTTCAATATTCTTTATTTATTCTATTAATTCTCATTCTAACCTTATTTATTATTTTTTTAAAAACTTTTTCTCCATTTTTTTTAAACGATCCCCATTAAAATCTGTGCGCCTTCGGCACACGTCCTTTCCATTCCCTAGTTATCCATGGCTCTGCCGATTTTCTTTGTTTCAACTTTAAAACCAACGCTTAGTGACGCTCATTACTTATGCGTGATGTAATGTCGGATGATCATTTTGCTAAACTAAGCATTTTCTTAGCGCCAAACTGCATGGCTATACGTCTACCTAAAATTCTCCTCGGTTCTTCGGAAATTGAATCAAGTCGAACCCATTAATTCTATTTTCACTGCAAAACCTGGTGCCGCTTATTTTAACTCCCAGACGTTTAAATTGTTAATCCTATATTTTACTAATTAAAATCCCGTTTTAAGGTCGCGCGATCGCCCCCCCCCATATTTTTAGCCTCACATACATATATATATATATATATATATACATATATATATATATATACATATATATATACATATATATATGTACATATACATATACATATACATACATACATACATACATACATATATGTGTGTGTGTTTGTGTTTGTTTGTTTGTTTAAAAGTTTTTTAAATGATTTAAAATCCGCACGGCCATACAACGGAATGAAAAATCCGTACTCTGACATGTCGCGCCATCTGCCGGTGAGCGACCATAATTGGTCCATTTTTCGATGAATTTCCCATTGAAGCTTCCCCTCATTCTGTAGCTTCATGCCTATTTCCTTCCAAGTCAGGAGGAGAAAGAGAGGGTTGCAATCGAGTTACGCACCAACACGCCAAGCGACGTAGACTCCCTTCGGTGAAAGATGAATGTGCATTTTGGCAGAACGGCGATAACTGGAGAAAAGTAGCAGCCATGTGCTTGTGACGCAAAGCGTGGTTGATTTTGAAAGCTGTTACAGTTAAACCTCGCTAACTCGAACCTCGATTTCGCGAATTTTTCGATATCTCGAAGAAATAAAAATTCCCTTCAAATTTCCTATGCACTCAATGTTAAAAAACCTTGATTTGGCGAAATTTTTTTAGCTCATCCCTCGATAACTTGAATTTTTTTCCATAAATAGAGAAGAA
The DNA here is from genome assembly GCA_907164885.2 of Dolomedes plantarius. NCBI lineage: Eukaryota > Metazoa > Arthropoda > Arachnida > Araneae > Dolomedidae > Dolomedes > Dolomedes plantarius. Next base: position 106,001,679 of record OU015491.1, read on the forward strand.
AAATTTTTCTAAAAACAAAAAAATAATATCCAAAAAATTGAAATTTCTAAAAAATAGAAAAGCTATTCAAACATTACAGTGGTAAAACCCTGCATAAACTTTAAAAAGAAGGGATATAAAGTTGGAAGATAACACAATGAAATGACAATTTCTCTTGACCCTCCAAGATGGGAGATGAAATTCTTGTTTATTTTTTTTCTTATCTCGTTTCAGTTAGTTGCCATGCATATGCAGTGACCATCGATCCTTTCTTTTATTTTTTCTCCTTTTATTCTCCAAGGTTACTTTCTAGAGGGGTTGGGGTGGTTTTAACAAAACAGGAAATTAAGGCATGAACAAAAATCATGAGGTGGGTGGCTTCCAAGAAGATTGTAGAATTTCTTATCTTTGTAACAAGGAGTGAAAGAAAAAACTACAGGTGTGAATGCATGCCTGTGCTGTCTTGCATTCAAGTTAATGCCTCGATGCTCATTCACCTCGATAATATGGAATTTAATGACTTTGTCGTAGATGATACGGTAATAGTGTGTGGTCAGTGGGAGAACAATGACATCATCGGTCAGGCGAAAGCTTCTTGTGTATTATCAGAAGAAGAGGAGAACGAAATCCGCCATTTGCCACCAAATGTGACAAACAAAGGACTTTTTGCAGTGGAATCTTTGAGGGGATATGTTGAAAGTCAACTAAATAGGTAAGAGGACACATTTAAAGCCATTGTCCACTTAGAAAGTGTAATAGATAAAATTTCAGACTCTTCTCTGAAGCAAGCAACAATTGAATATTTTTTCAAAGAATTTTGTAAATAGTGTTTATTAAAATAAAAATATGGATTACTTTTTAAAGAGGTATATAAAAAAGTTTTTATTTTCCCTATTACTACTAATGACATATGATTTTCGATAATTCAAATTTTCGATATTTCGAATTTTTTTGTCTCTCCCTTCAAGTTCGAGATATCGAGGTTTGACTGTATTAGCCGAGCAGGTTAACGTGGTTAGGGAGCAGGTTAGACGTGGAGATGGTTAAAATTCACCAAAACTTGGCGATTTTGCGCATAAGTGGTTTTCTTAGGAAATGCCCTCAATCAATTAACGGGGATACCTTTTCAAACCTATCTGCCGACGTGCTTTGTTGAGATAATTGAAAAACGTTCCCTGGAACACCGCGTAAATGGAAAACTGCTCACGAATGGGATTTTAAAAGATGGCACATTTCTTGCAATCCAAAAACAGGAAATCGTAAAATATAATTGCCTGGGAAAGAGTCTAAATGTTTTTTTAACAATGTCGAGCTGTTTCAATTTACGAGCAGATGTGAATGAGAAAAAGACCGTAACTAAGGGTAGGCCACCCAGAATTCAAGGTTATTACTAAGAAACAAATTTGGTAACGTTAAATATTGCTTCAGAAGTAACGGAATTAAAATATTTCTTGACATTAACTTAATTCCACATTTAAATTGGGGCGAAATTAGCACAACCTAGTTGTAGCAACAAATTCCACGCTACAGATTCTCCCTCCTGTCCAGGGAAGAAAAAAGATTTGACATGAACCACTTCTAAATGTGGCAAGAAAAAATATTAAATATACATAGTATAACATACAGTTGCTTTCAAATTATCATTATGCAAAAAAAAATCATTTAAAGTCACATACCTGTGATCACATAAAGTAGTACACTAAAAGTAGGAGTAGGATTTATACTGGAGGTTACAACATATCTACAGTGGAATCTCGATCTATCGTTTTCGAAGGGACCGATTGAAATGAACAACAGATGCGGGAAAACGATAGATGCGGAAACATAACAAAGCAATATGATCGTTGGGACTGGATAAAATGAACGACACATACGGAAAAACGATGGATCCGAAAACGATTGATCGAGATTCCACTGTATATACATATACATTGTAGAGTAGGACTTGTACATTTAATGATTGCATAAAATATCTTAATTTCACAGTCAATATCAAGAAACAGCGATACACTCATGTAATTTGTACCTCATTATAAAAAAATATGTTTCCAGACATTTTGCTGAAAACTTAAGTTGTTGATAGCTTATTCAGTCAAAATAAGTAATTTTAAATTATATGCATCATATTGCTAGACATAGAGTGACTAACACTAAATTAATTCTCGTAACTAAACTAAAAAGAGTTTCCACGGAACAAACTATTGATCTTAAGAAGTAATTTTGCCAACTTAATCTTCTAGAGATATGGCAACTCGAATCTTGAAAGCTACTTGATTAATAAGAAATGGAAACTCCACAAAGGGTAATAAGAAAAAAATGTCACTCATCAAATACTTGCTACATGGCTAATATGCTCATAGCTCAAAATATATAAATAAACACAAACCTAATCTTGTTTATGCGCATGCATGCTTTAATAGTGTGAGCCAAAAATTATAAATTGGATGCATAAATTGCTTGAATTTAGGACAACATAACTGTAGCGACAAATTCCACGCTACAATCAACTACTCCCATACTATTTATCAACTATTCCCATAGCTAACATATTTGTATTTATACACTTCTCGCATCGCCATAAAACCGAAACAGATCTCGCTCAAAATGTCTAGCTGTTAGCGTCTGAAGTTTACAGTAAGTTTAAAATCACTTATATACAGCTTTTGAAGTAGATGGTGTAGGTTTATTATACATATTTGCTTTAAGTTGAAGACTTAGGGAAGGAATTTTCAGCCTTTTTACATATTACAGCAAAGAAAAATTAAAATTTTTTAAATTTGAAATTACTGTCAAATTCAGAACTCCTTAAAAATATACCATCCATTTTATACTATATCTTAATATATAAGTTCACCTAAAAGGCAGTCAGCGAAAAATTGAATTTTGATGTTTTATGGCAAGAAATCTTTTGCAGCTCTAAATAGGAAAGTTTTATACTACATCTATTCAATTTTTCTTTTCAGCATAAACAATGGTATAGACAGCTTAGACAAAAATATGATTTTTGGTACGTGCTTTGATTATTTATGCACATGAGGAGAGAGAGGAGGGGAATGTCTATCTGTCTTTCTATTTTGATGAATGTCTGTGAAATAAAATATTTTATATAATAGGATAGGAATACTCTTAAATAATAAATGTATAGTGTTACAGTAAAAAAACATATTGAAACATATCCTCAAAAAGTTATCAAGCAATCTAAAATTTCAAGTGACATTTATAAACATTTTTCTGTTAATAGGCCTTGTTACGTATATAGAGATATCTTTTTGAAATAATTTGAATATCATATTTAAGTGTACATTTTATGAAGACCGGAAAGTTAAATGAGGAATTTGATTAAAAAACTCTATTGCATTAAAACATTTTCATTAAAAAATTTATAATTTGAGATATAAGTCTGATATTATATAAGCACACATCTGTAGCAAGATTTTAAAAATAATTTGAATGTTATACTGACATTTGTGTTTTTAGAAGAATTCACTAAACAATTCAGATACATAACAAATATTGAATTATATAATCGTTTTAGTAAATAAAGATTTAAAAGAGGCAGGTGAAGAAAAAAATTAGTAAGGAAAGTTTAGTAATGAAAAATTTAAAATGGGATATACATTCCCATAAAAAAAATATTATGAAGTGGAGTATGACGTCAATAGATAATGATAACGAACTCCTGGGATCCCCATTAGAAGAGGTCTTTCTCTAAGGGAAATCTTTTGAAAGCTGTCATGGGTAAATATAGCCGCAAAAATAATTCATGAATATTAAGTTCTGGCAAAATAACTTAATGACTTATACAGAGCTATCATGCGTAACTTCGCACTTTGCAGTAATTATTTTCAGTATATTTTGTTTGGCAATGGTTGTTACAAGCAAGGCTGTTCTCCCTTTCTTGGTCATCTGAAATATTCATCCCGTAGTGTCGCAAAATATACGTTATGTGTTCTCATTTTCTGAGAACAATTCGTTTTTTTCTGTATGTTCTTTCCATACCGCCACATATAAAAATAAACAATGAAACCGATTCTATAAGGAACAACACTTGAGTATTAGCGTAACAAATATTGGACCTAAGATACGGAATATTTCGCATAAAGAATCTCCATCATCCATGGTGGAGGTTCCGAAAAAATTATTTATATGTAACCGTTTATATCTCCATAATTACTTCTCGATTGGTGTATCAGTCGGCCTCCAAGATGTTTTATCCCTTTGTTGAGTTAGGGGTATTTTCCTCTTCTTGTTTTTCTAGTAACTCATAAGCAAGTGAATATCTTATTTTTTTTCATCTGAATGTAGATTTTGAAATGTAGAACGAATATTTTTTCAGTTTTTAAAAAAAGTTAAGTTCTTCAAAAAAGTTTATAATTACGGATGTATAATGTGATACACATATTAAACTCTAATTACGAGCATCGATAGTATCCTGCAAAACATTCTTCAAAATTTCAGAACGATGCCCTCAATTAAACAGAAAAACAAAATTTAAACATGCATTTAATCGTTTGGGACTAGAAAAGTATTGATAGGAAAATGCCCCGATGCTCAACATCTTATTTTTTTCATCTGAATGTAGATTTTGAAATGTAATGTTTTTTCATTAAAAAAAAGTTAACTCTTTTAAAAAATTATTTTAATTACAGATGTAATGTGATCGACATATTAAACTCTAATTACGAGCATCGATAGTATCCTGTACGATGCGCTTAATTAAACAGAAAAACAAATTTAAACATCATCTATTAGTTTGGGGCTAGAAAAGTATTTACAGGAAAATGTCTCGATACTTAACATGGTGTTTGAAGGTTTGCAAGGTCAAGTCTCAACGAATAAATAGTTAGTGTTTGATTGATGTATTGAAATTATCAGATAAAGGTGGAATGTTGTATTAAATATAAATGGTTTTTTTAGAAAAAAAATTTTTTCTTGGTAAGAATATTTATTCATACAATAGTGTATTAATTACTAAATAAAAACTAAGAAAGAAGCACTGAAAATATTTCTCTTTGAAAAAGGAGCTTTTTATTTATTTAAGCTTTGGAACCGTTACATTGGGACTTACTGCGTTTTCTTATTCTTATAGTTTTGCTACCTGTAAAGTGGTAGCTGTAACAGCACGTCTCATAATATGGATCGAAAATTGTAATTACAAACAAAAGCCAATATTCCATTACGAACATAGTCCATTTACTAAGTTATACATTTGTAAAATAACAGATTAATCGTTCAAGCCATTCCAAGTGCAACTTTCTCAAAAGCTTGCGTGTTTACTCCCAAGCTGTTAGTCGACATTTTGTGCTATATTTGCACGAAATGCTAAAAAGACTAATATTCTGGGGGGAAGCCAAACCTTATTCCTTGTAACAACTCATTTTTTACTGTCAAGGGGTTATAAAATATATTAAAATTAGGTGTAACTCGACTTCTTGATGGCATAGAAACGCATTTGATACAAAATAAGAAAAGCTACACATTACCAGAAAGTGAAAAATTGATAGATTGAACATGAAAAGTATGATGAATGTATAATGCTTATCTTAAAACATAATAAACCAACTTAAATCAGTTTAACAACAGTGCATCTAGTTTGTTCGTTTACGTTGCAATTATAAATCAATTACCTATCAGATAATTCAAGAATGTTACTTTCTGTTAACTTAGTTTATTGTTCTCTGAATACACATTTTTCCGTAACACCATGTTATAAATCCAAAATTCAAATATCTTTTAAGCAGCTTAATGTCTGAATTAATAGATTCAATACTTTCTGTTATTTCCAAATATTGGTTGAACAAGGGAATATGTTTCACTAGCTGAAAACCCGTACTTCGCTATGGAGTACATTCAAATTAAATTCAAAGGTCATTGTAAGCAATTAATGCCAAATATATATATATATATATATTTATAATAAATACAACGATCAATGTATGCAATTTATGTAAAAAAAATTTATATACTTATAAAAAAATCGTAAGTCTTATTTTTATAGACAAAATAATGTAGAAGAAAGTATTCAATTAAATCTAATAGAACATATATGATAGGAGAATAGAAGAACATAATAGAAGAATATAGATCAGTTAATATAGTACAGTTTGAGGAACATATCTTTTACTGTATTTTAAATTTTCTTTGGATAATGTCCAATCATCTGCCGCATTAGCAAGAAAAAAATATTTTCTGTTTATTTCGTTGTAATATACGTGACGAGAAATTTATTTAAAGTACCAGGAAAAGAAATCCCGTGATCAGCATTTAATAAATTAAATTCTAAAAATTAATCTTTAAAAATTCACCAAAAATCAAAAAAGGGGAGGTAAATATTCGAAAATGATTTCATTTTAAGGGAATTTTTATGATTTTTCTCGTGATATAAATTTTACAATCATCAAATTATTATTTTAAATGCAAACTTTAAAAAAAGTTACTAAAACAGCTTAAAAATTTAATTAAAAAAAATCTAAGAAGAATTTTTCAAAAATCTTTCTTAGTGCACCCCTACACTATAAGAAGGATCGCCATGTAAAATTTCAGCCCTTTATGTCCAGCGGTTTGGGCTGTACGTTATATGTCAGTCAGTCAGTCAGTTACGGAACTGTTTTCTATACGTATATAGATTATTAATGCTTTACTAATCTTCACGAATTTGCAATTTAACCGGATTTGAATAACATTATCGGTTAAATCGGTTTCTAGAAGTTTATTTGTTTCCTGCTGTCGCCAAGAAGTCTGTCTCTAACGTTTTCTTTCTCAGAATGCATGAGGTCTATTTTGAGCCGTAAGTGATATTTGATACTTTTGTACCGTATCCACTATTGATAAATAACTTAACAGGAATCCCACTTTCTGGAAAATAGAAAACTTCTCTCACGGATAATGTATCAATTCTGATCAATATCCCGATAAGGCAATCGATTAGGGCGATAAAAAATCGCAAATGACCACCGTGGGGACAGGCAAAAAATACAGGAGCAAATCTCTATTTAGCTCAACTGGGATGATAAAAAAAAGTAGGAGACGGTGAAAGATGAAAATAAAAAGACTTTTCCAGATGAGGAGAGAAAAAAAACACGCTGAAAAAGTATCCTTTTATATCGGAATCAAATTTCGGGTCGATGTTCCTACTCAAAGTGCCATTAACGAATTTTTGCCCTGTTTTTCTCTTTTCGAGGTTGGCAGCTATTGGGTAGTTTTCTGTCCCAACAGAGCTATCTATCCTCGGATATGTACTGTTGAGGTGCGTTTTTATCAGTCTTTTAAAGCATTGTATCTCTCTGACTGTGCAAACAGAAATTGCGTGTTTTATAGAGATTTATTAAGAAGACAAATTGCACTTGAAGGAAGGAAACTTTTTTTTATCGGAAGGGTCGGTGACCGCGAGATACATGCATGGGGATTTCATAACTAATTATCATTTGAAACAAAGTATTTTAAAGGTGAAATAAAAAGATTATTTGGAAGACTTTTTTTCCAAATAATTTATATTGCATTATCCTGCTGGCTTTGTATGTCTCTTTAAGCTATCAAAATGTAGTACAGTTGTTTGCCTTTCTTTTTTATGTGTTTGCGATATTTTAGTGCGATATTTTAGATAATTCCACCACAATGCTCTATAAGAAGTGTTTCTCATTCTGAAATAATGCTATAAGCCTAGTACCAACACAATCTCCTAGATGGCGCTTATTACCCTCTTCCACAACTAGGAGGGGGAATTTGCTCATGCGCGAAGAATGAAAATAAGATTTTTGTCAGTGCCTAATGTTGTTGTATTATAATGTTGCTGTAATAAAAATGTTCATTACATTTTATTTGAAAAATAAATTTGTATTTTTTCTAATCTGCTGTTCATGTTATCGAAGTTTTTTCTTTGTATTGCGAAAAGTTTAGATAGATTGTGCATTAGCATAGAGACATGACTGTATTCGCTTAAGCTTTAGTCCATGTTGACAAAATGAGGTTACCATAAGAGGGTTATATTTTGTAATTAAAATTCAAAATCGTGCTTTGAAAATTGAAAACAACTTTAATAGTATATAGATTTGCCTTCTGAAGTGTTTCGAACAATAAGTTTTCCAAAATTGTCATAGGCATTCATAAAACAAGAAATGAAATTTTGGCATATATCTTCTCTAGCTCTTCCATAAAATATGGCTATTTTAAGATGCAACACTCTTGTAGCAGAGGTGCGATATATGCTCCTAAATTCTAGTAGATAATTATCATTTTTTGTATGTAAGTGTAACTACTGGATATGCAAATTAATAATTGATTTTAGTAACTGGGATGAAAATAAAAGTTACATGAAGCACATAGTTTTTTTTTCCTATCTGATATGGGAATAAAACTCTGTGGTTCAATCTTCCACTATGCATTAAAAATAGTGGGAGATTGAAAGCGAGAAGATTAGAGAACAGTAAAAAATATACGAAGTTGAAAGTGCATCAAACTACCCGAAGTTGTATTGACAATAGTAGGATATTAAAATGTGTATAAATCTTTTTTAAAAGGAAAAATTTCATATAAGCTTGACTGGTTAAGAAGTTAAACAATTTGTTCTTTGTAAACTTATATATCTGTGCACCAGAGGATAATTCTGAAACTTTATGATCATAAATTTGATACATTTTTATTGATAATTTTTTTGAGTAATATGGATTTAAGTGGTTGCTTTTATTAATCTCACCATTCCTCATATAGATGGAAATGCAAAAAAAAAAGATTTGTTTCAGCATGTTAAGGATATATGAATTTATGAGTTAAGTAGATCAACGAAATACATTTATACAATAAAGAAATTCAAGAAAATTTGAGTAAATACACCACATTACATAGGATGGATGAAATAAAGCGTTATTTACCTCTTACAATAACTAGTATAATTTCTAAAAAACACATTGTCAGAAAAATTCTTTATTTTCCTAAGTCAGGTAGAACACGAAAATATTTTTTGGGTTTGCTTTAATATTTGAACGCTTACTCATGCTATCGGATACTTATCCATTATATTGCAAATTTGCGGAGAACTTTCCGAGTGAGTCATTTATCTGTGTAACGTGAATCACGTATTTAGCCTCACTCCCTTAATACAGCAAGAATAAAATTAATTAGTATAAATATTGGGCAACACTGCGTATAAACGAGTTTGAAAGTTTTAAGAGCATTTTGCCCGGCCTAATTTTTGCATAAATTTGAATATTTTTATATTTACTTTGAATATTCTTATAATTACTTTGAATATTTACTTTGAATATTCATAATAATAGTAAATAATAATACAAGTTCTTAATCATGAAGATTTTTCACCATCTGGTAATGGCGTAATGATTTGCTCGCATAAATATGAAAAATTGCTTCATAATGCATTAATTTTGTTTCCTTTTACCATTAATTACTTCAAAATAGAATTAGCCTAAAAAGATATACTTCATAGAGATTTTTATTTTTCAAGACAGGATATTAATATCATTTAATAATTTTTACTCCTCAGAGACAAATAATGTTGAAAAATAGTAAAACATATTGTGAAACTAATTATTTTAGCTTTCATTATGTAAATTAGATGCAGATAATTATGTTTTGACAGAAATTTTTAGGATATATCTAAAAAAAAAGTCTGCAAGTTGTTTTCGTGCGTCAGTTCAAAAAAACGTTTTAGATATGAAATAACTGTAAACTGGATCGTCGTGACCCGATGTATAAGTGACTCGTAGTGTTAATGTAGAAACGGCTAAATGGCTCGTATTTACGTCTACTTTAATATAAGCTGTATACAGTAACCATAATATACCGTAAGTTGTTCCTTAGAAATCTCGTAACATCGATTAGGGAGAGCGTGGTTCATAAATACAGTTCAATAGAGACTTCAAGTATCCTAGATTTCCCGCGTTCTTTCAGTACATTAATACCTCATCAAAGTCCAGTCTATAATGCTCTCCGCCTCGTGCTGTCTCGTTACTTCTTTTCTTTCTTGGAAAATTCTCGTACGTTCTCTCGCACCACATGTAGCATTATTCATGTTTCCCCGAGAGTCACCTTTTTCATCCTTTGTCGGCATGCCCTTTTTCTGAGGTTAAGTATTCACAGTCTTTTTCCACCGAGTAAGCTAGGCTCTCCCATTCTTACCTCGTCTCCCTTCCTCCACTAATTGTCTTTTGCTTAACTATTCTAAATGATGTGTCCATTCCATTTATTATCGCAATTGTCCTCTTTTAAAAAGTTCCATTGAGGTGTTAATGATCCTGTTGATCATACTTAAGCTCGCCACATCTTTACTGGATTTTCCGAAATTCGGATTGAGCCTGTTTCACACTATATGAGAGTCTCACAATAACTTTAAGTGCTACTTTACGCAGACAAGCTTGTGCATTTTTAAGTGTATTTGAGATGTAAACAGAATATTTTCATGGTGTCCGTTATAATATTATAAATGTCTGAATCCATATAATTTTGTTCCAACGGAGGGAGTTTTTAAGCCTTTAAAGGATATGAGACCTTAAAAACCACAGTTCTCAATATATTGATTAAATTAAAGAGAGCAATACCAATGCATTAATTAAAGCGCAGTTACCAATTTATTGATTACAGTGCAGTAAACTACAGAACTATGATAATTGCTGTTTGAATCCTTCCATAAAGTCAAATTTAAAGTAAAATCTCTTATAAAATATTTACTTATTTCATTATAATCCTTTAAAAACAATTAAACGAATCAATGTATAAGATTACATGTAGTTTCTTCTTAGATTTAAATTAACCAACAGATTGTTAAATTGAAGAAAATAAGGGTCTTCCAGTTTATTGAAATGCTTTCAGGGATTTGAATTTTGCCTCATAATGAGAATCTCCCCGTTTTTTAATACATTTTTAAATATTAAATTTCTTCAAGTTAGGGGCTTTTTTTACTGAATTTCAAAATAAATATTTCGCAACTGAGCGTTAAGGGCACTTTAAACTTTCAGATATGAGAAAAAAAAATAAGTTTATATAAGACATACTTATAACAGAACCTTGCAAAGAATCTTATATCGAAAAAAGGTTATTCATCGTATCCATTACTTAAGCACAAAAGCTTCCATTACGGAGGTAATGAAATTCTGAGACAAAGTATTTTCAACAAAGAAACCCCGTTTTTTTATACTCAGCTCCGTAATTATACCATAAGTTTTAGGAATATGTTTTTTAGCACCATGTACAATTTTCTGCATCGCCGATTGCAGCATTTTTTCGTTAAAAAGAAAATAATTAAAACTGTAAGTCGCCTCATAGAATTACAAAAAATATAATCGTCTTGATTGAATAAGGAATTTAATCAACTGTTCAGGACGTGATCTGCAAATTCATTTTCTAAGTTGCCACACAGAGAAAGAACAATTAATGAGGCACTGGATTTAATAGTTCGGGGGGTAATTATTTTTGTAGCGCGCCCTTTGTTTTCAAGTCAGCGTTTTTCTTAACTTCATTAAACAGCACCTCCATCTTAAGTTTGGAAAAATCTTATTAAAGATATAGGTCAGAATTTCTACCATTTAAAATGCATGTTGTTTCTAATTAAAGCCAGAGTCATTTTTGTTTGTTTCTCTTATAAAAACCATAAATTTATTTTTTAGGGAATCGAATAATTTCCCTGTAGACTTTCAGTTTTACTTTTATAAATAGTAAATAACATTACTTTCAAAATATATCAGGTTGTTAGGAACATAAAGACTGACTTTGCCACTTGATCACTACCATTTGACAGCCTACTTACTTGACTAAAGTTCAGTTAGCGAACAATGCTGACAAAAGAAATTGACCATTCTCCATCTTCTCAGAAAGGAAGGATCTCTATTACTTCAGCATTACAACCGTAATCTCAGTAAGTGACTAATGATATGTGTCTCATAATCGCGAACGATCGAAGTATTTAGCATTTCGCATAGTCGTAAGTCCCCAGCCATGTCCTCCTATTGAATATCATTCCGTAAAGAGGATTATAAATACAGAATTAAAGCTTTTCAGACTCAGTGTCTACACAGGAAAATTTAATTCAAGAGGCTGGAACTCCTTGTTAAAATCCGAGTTGCCACTGGATTTATCGAGAGCTATTGTGGTTGCTTGTTTTCGCGTTCTCGTTGGACACGATTATCTACATAATCATCTTTACTGAAATGGCTTCTCAGACAATTGAAATAGCCTATTTCGTGTGGCAAATTGAGACATTGAAAGAACCCACCCCAATATTTGCTCAGATTTTGTGATTTCGCAGAAAATAATACTGCAGATGGCATTTTTATTTTTTATTTCTGTTTCAGGATTGTATTGGGCTGCCAGACATTCATTTATGGTAGATAAACTGTAAACTAGTGCAGGTTAAAAAAAAGTGATGACGAGATTCTTTTATGCGATACTGAGAACCACTCAGAAATTTGCATGTCTATTTGGGAAAAAATCACTTTTAATTTGTAGTCTCGAGAGATTACAACTTTTTGTGGGAAAAAGACACTTCTGATTTTTTAAGAACTACCATTTTATTTTACAAAAGGTAGTGATTTATATCGCGCTTGTTTGAAATTCTCCGTTACCATTCACACTGCAAAAGCTCAAGAAACAGCTATCAGGTTATAGCCGATATTGCACCATTTTTTAAGCAACACAGAATAAGTTTTGAAGATGAGTAAGTAATAATTAATTCCTTTTTTTTTACTTTTTTAGTATATACATACTGAAGTTTTTTCTCTGTTTCTTAATTATTCGTGCTATTTCAAGTTAATATAAAGAAACATTTTAGACATTCGTTTAATTTTCTTATGCAAAGAAATCAGCATTCATCATTACATTCTTAAAAGGACAGAAAAATCCTAAAATATAGAGTTTTATACCTCCGAAAACAAGCCATAAACACGATTAGATACAACCTTCACTTGTATGTTCAAAGACTGGAGAGTTTTAACCTTTTCATTTACTAGAAATCTAAAAATAAAACTGCAGTATCTGGCTAGATAGAATTGAATATAATTTTAATTTCGAAGAATTTACCTCATTACTGAGCTATCGTCTGTTTCCTACATTTTAATTAATAGCTTCAGAAATAATTCCCACCTCATAAACATAACCAGGAGCATCATTACACTAATTTAATTTTCTCCCCCCCTCCTCTCAATTACAAATGAGAGTTAGGACTTAAATTTGTCTCATTATCCGAAGCTAATGCTAAATTGAATTTAATTTAAAGTAACAATCTAAACCATTTTGTTGTATACAGAACATGCAGATGGTATGATGAACAAAGTCACGAAACTATGAAACGATTTAAAGAATACCAAGAAATACTTTGCGTAACTTGTATAATTTTTGTCTTAAACAAATTGCACTGTAAACGAGTTTATTGGTTTATATAGTAATCAATCGCAAAAAAATCATTTAAAAATATATGTACCCAATGAAATATATTCATGATTTGGTAGTACGCATAACTTGTAGATCAATAAAATGTTAGCAGTTTATTCTTTTATAACAGATTAATGGAAACTACATTTCCAGATTTCTTATCTCCATCGGATGTTTTAACAGTTATACAACGTAAATTAGTATTTCGAATCTTTCACAGCATCCAATTTTACACACACACTCACACACACGCACACATATCTATGTGTGTGTGTGTGTGTAACAGATTAAAAAGTTTATCTACAAAATGTAATGATAAATTTTAATTCGTTTCCCCCAGAAAAAAACATTTAGTTATCATAACGATATTAGTATTTTTAAACTAAATTAGAAAGCTAATACTGCTTAAAATTCCTCTTTATATTTACGGTGAAATAAAATATAAACTTAAATATATCTACATATAAAAAGTAAATGATTAATAATCATTTCGAAATTTAATTAAATCGTGCATACTTAAGTTTATTTTAAAAAAACTAATTTAAAGGCCTTATAAACGTATAAAATGTATCTTTAATGGCCATATAAAATGTATCTTTTTAAGTTTGTTAATATCTCTGCAATTGGATAATTGCATTAATAAGCGATTGAAATGAAATTAAGATAATTTTTATGAGAAGAAATTTTTTTCTTGTAAATATTCATGTACCATGAAGCTAATACAAATAATATATATTTTTGAAAAAAAAATCTCTTTGATATATTCCTGCCAATAATCTAATAATATCACACAAAAGAAAGGTGCATTGAATTTTCAAACAAAACATAAACAATTAAAATCCTTATAAAACTGCATTGTTAAATAGAAAATTTCTTTTATACAATTCATATTCTTTTGTACAATTCTGATTAATATGCTTTACTACATTTCCCTCTTATGTTGCTATGGTAGTTTAAACTGGTTGTATCATGGATTTTGCAAAATTTCTATAGTATCGCGTAAATAGATGTTAATGATTATTTACTGACAACAGCAATATGAGAAATGTCACGTTAATTGAAGATTGGGAACGCCTTTCTCTATGTTCTCTTGATATTCTGCTTGTTTGCATACAAGTTGATCTAGAACGGGGGTCCGCAAACTGTGGGTCCCTCAAATTTTGGAGGGGTAAAGGATAGTTTGAATTAAGGTTATGCCAAAAGTAACGCAGGTCTGCGACAAAAAAATGTCTGAAATGTAATCAGTGATTTTTATAGCATTTTTGGTTCTGATTACGGGAAAATTATTGAAAAAATTCCATCACGTACAGTTTTGTTACAATTTGCATTTCTAGTTTTGTCGAATTTGTGTATTTTTTAAAGCAAAGAAGCACTATGAGTTTAGACAAATTTTCAAATATTTCCAAAGAAACTGTTATATTTTTCTTGCAAACACTTTTAAAAAGAAATGTGACAAAGTTTTAAGGCGTTTGCAATGAAATGGACATTTTTATATGTACTCGATAGTCGTACTAAAACTAGTGGAATACGGTTAAAACTGCATTACTTTCCTATTATTGCCTATCAGTCGACCTTTCCTCTCATCCGATACTACTGTATCTCCCTTCACTGGCATCTTTCCTGCAGCTAAAAAGCAATCGTTTCATTTTGGAATACCTATGGTTTGGAGAGAGCACGAAAATCATGGTGATGACTGTTATTTTTGTTCCTCTAACGTGCAATATTTCAATTTAAAAAAGAAGAAAGATATTTCTCATCTAAACATCCCGTCAGCCATTCGTCCTATTCCTCGTGGACCCGAAGTACCAATACCTTTTCCTCCAGGTTCTCTGGATGATACGAGTATTTTAGATGATCCCGAACCATTGCCTCCGCCGTGTGATAGTGATGAAGACAGTCATTACTACGACCCTGGCACAAGTGAACATATTTTGTTCACCCAATCGGAACTGAGTGATTTAGTTAGAGACTTAGGGATCCTAAAGGATTCAGCAGAAGTTTTAGGATCTAGATTGAAAGAAAAACATTTGTTGGCTCCATGTACCTGCTTTTCTTGGTATCGAACAAGGGAAAAGGAGTGTGTGCCTTTTTTCTCTCAAGAAGGTGAGCTTGATTTTTCCAGTGATGTTCATGGAGTTATGGCAAGTTTTGGAATAGAATATGTGCCGGAGGAATCGAGACTTTTTATCGATTCGTAAAAAAGAAGTCTAAAAGCAGTTCTACACAACGGCAATAAGTATGCTTCGGTGCCTGTTGAACATTCGGTCCATCTAAAAGAATGTTATGAAAATCTTGAGCTGGTCTTAAACAAAATTTGTTATTCAGATCATAAATGGACGATTTGTGGCGATTTAAAAGAGATTTCAATGTTGCTTGGTCAAGAGAATAGCTAAGCAAAGTTCCCTTGCTTTCCATGCGAATGGGAATTTAAAGAAAGAATGGCTGCTGAGAAAAACCTGGAAGGTTGGCGTTAAAAATATTCAGATGGAGAGTCTTGTAGATCCCAAAAAGATATTACTTCCACAACTACACATTAAAGTAGGTTTGATGAAACAGTTTGTCAAGGCATTTTCAAAAGAAGGAGAATATTCTAGATATCTTTGTGAGCAGTTTCCTGGGTTATCCGAGGTAAAGATAAAAGAGGGAGTGTTTTTCGGACCTGACACCAGAAAACTAATGACGGATGCGAGCTTTAAGGAGAAAATGGAAACAAAAGAAAAAGCAGCATGGGTATCTTTTAAAATAGTAGTAACAAGTTTTCGGAGAAACAAAAGGACCAAAACTAGAACTCAATCGTCGCTGACATGCTAGACAATTTCATGAAGCTGGGTTATAATATGAGCCTAAAAGTTCATTTTCTCCACTCACACCTTGACTTCTTCCCTGCAAATCTTAATGATGTCAGTGAAGAGCAGGGTGAAACGTTCCATCAAGACATCAAGGAAATGGAAAAAAGGTACCAAGGAAGATGGAACGTTAACAGGATAGCGTATTACTGTTGGATATTAAAAAGGGACGATCCTGAAGCTGTCCACAACAGGAAGAGCACTAAAAGAAGTTTTGCTGTGAAGCTAAAGCATTTCTACAAGGACTTTTTACTTTATAGTTATGCACTTTTTTCAATATTCTGTTGTGTAAATGTAAACTATGGCATCTTTTATCTGTTTATTAAAATTTTCAACCTTTCGAAAAAATGTACAAAATTGCGTTAAATTGAATTTTTCACCCAAAATACACACCCTTTTTGTGAGATAACCTGAAGTGATAGAAAAAAATGGATTTAACTTTCGAAATCAGCACTGAAAAATACATAGAAATCAGTTATCAAAATACAAGCAACTTTTAAAAATATTTTTTTGCAGACCTGTGAAATTATTTAATTAATAACTAGCCGCTGCGCGACCAGCATGGTCGCTTTTAGTTTTATATTTTCTTTTGCGAAAAAACTCAACTGAAAGTAACATATGCAAGGAATGTTAACATTATCTGTCATCATAAATATACGTTGTTAAGGGATATTCTCTATAAGGCTGATTCTAGAACATCGTGATCAAAAAATGTGAATTTCCATTACCTCAGAACAGAGTTACACATAAGACTGAGAAACCCAACATCAATGATTTTAAAAATTACATCCCTCTCTGCATGTACTATTTTTCAAAATTAAGTTATCTATACTTTATCATTACAACAAATGAGAAATTGTTGGGGAAAATTTTTAAATATAGTGTTGATTACATCACACTCTGTATGTATTACTGTTCACAGTTCAGATATCTACACTTCATCTATTCAAATAATAAATTGTTGAGAAAATTTCTTCACTTATAAAATGGAGCAAAAATTCGGTAAGTACTGAAAAAAGTATAGAAACTTAACTATTACTGGTTGTTGGTTGCTATGCCGGCGAAGGTTAAGCCTAACCACGCGATCATTTATGCTCTCTCTTTCACGACTCTCTGTTAATGAATTATGTCTTCGCTTTCTTTCTTGAGACTGTTCCCAATTTTTACTTGATCGTACAGCTCGTTTTCGAACATTTCTGATTTCAGTGCGTAAATCCATGTTGACAAGCTGTTTCAAATTGCGGACGGCCGCTAATGTACATCCGGTAGTGGCAGCCGTTGCCATTCGGAGTGTAGAAATATCGTAGAATTTTGTGCCGCATGCCTACACGTTATATATATATATAGATGTTTTTAAATATTTTATATAATTACGCATATTTCTAATATTTTTTTCTGCTCTTAATATATATATATATATATATATATATATATATATACATATGTATGTATGTATGTATATTCATATATATGTAGTTGGCAACACCATTGAACTACTATTTCAACTTCCACTCCTCACTACTCCGGCGCGAAGGACTTCGCGCGCAAACATCTTTGTCGACTCAGAAAGAACACTGAGCGGATGTGTTCCGCAAGCTTCCGATATTGAGCAGAATAGCTCTGTTGATGCTTTTCGTGTGATTTTTATTTCATCCAAATGTTCTTAAATGTTAGTCCTGTTCTGTAAATATTGTCTCGTCTCATTAAATATTTAAAATGATTTAACGTTTAATTATTACCTTCTGATGGATGGAGTTTGAACTCCATCCCACATATATATTATATATTTCATATGTTGCCAATGTATATATGATATCGTTATCTAATTAATCTAAATATACTTATCTTTATGTAAATTGTAAAGAATCTTGCAATTAAAATTGTGTAAATAAAAATTTATTAATTTATTTTTCCTTTTCACTGAAATAGAAAGGCTTTCAACTGAATTTTTTTTCTAAATTTATAACCTTTTCAAGCCCAATATTATACTCCTAATCTTAACTTTATAGATATTTAATTGCAAAATTCAATTAATTAATTTTTTATAAACAAATAAAGTTTATAATTACGAGCGTTTTACTAGGAAGCTTGTAATTGTGAAGCCATGTTCTTCTTCAATTTAACCTTTTGTTAATTTTTACCTAAATGAAATACAACTACATATTAATATTTTAATATCAAATTTTAGTCACATGAGATTTACCAAAAACAAAATCTGACAGTATGCAAGACATTTTATTATTGTTATTATGCAAAGTAAATATTTTTCGAAAATCCAATTAAGTTATCCAAACTCGAGCGAATCGAACCTTTCTGGAATTTTAAATTAATTTCATAAGATTCGCATATTTAATTTTTCTATCTTTTAGTTAACATTTTCCCTTTTTTTTAAATTTGCTGCTATTAAAATGTTTTCATTGGAGTCGAGTGACTGTTTATTTAAAAAAAGTGGGTCGCAATTAAAAAAAAAAAGGTTGTGCACCACTGGTCTATAAGAAGCGAAGTTGGTTCCACACGCAGAAAACGAGATATGCTTTGCAACAAATATTCCTCAAATCACTTACAAATTATGAACATCCTTCATCCGTTATCTGCCAGAAAGGGATCTAATCCGCAACATAAAAAAACTGGATCTAAGGGATGAACGTCTGTACGAATGATTTTCAAGCAGTAAGCTTTTGGTTACAATGAATCAAAGTTCAAATTTTGCAGAGGTTTCCGCCAAATATACATAAAACATTAGGTTCTCTACACGAACTTTTCGTTTTTCAAAACTTTCGTTTTGCCCCATTTTTATCCTTGTTTAATGACGCATGTATCATAAATTCACATCACGTTGCCAAAAAGGACATTTATTGGACTAGCAAACTTTCTTTAGTCTGTCACACTTGTCCTTACCTATTTTCTATGGTAGTCAGGGTAGCTTTGACCCTCTGGCTGGCCAGAGGCTATGGAGATTTAGGGGATATGGGTTTAGATTCGTTTGTGAAAGACATATTGAACATCAGGATTATGAAGGTACGTAATTTGATTATCAGTAGCCTTTCTGTTGATTACCCATGGACTAATTATTATTTTTCTTGATCTATTGTATACACAAAGTAGTCGCACCACACCATCACCACTGTTTTGTGATATCGGATAATTGACAAAAATTTCTTACGAAGACATACAATATATATCTACTACTAAAAAATTTAAAGAACTCTCTTGTTTCTTCATAACAATACGAATCGCATTAAAGTAGGCGAATTTCTAGTCAGCTTCTAGTCAACAAATTGCTCGCCATTACCAGCCCCCAACAAAGTTGAGTTTATTTTAGATATATTTAAACTATCATTTTTTTCTAATACGGAGGTACTTGTCGTGGGACATTCGCCTGTATTTAAACGAGTATTAACTCACATACTTAAACAACAATATATACAGGGTGGTCATAAAAAAATTTGACGATATTTGGACCTCTAGCAGCTGTTCCGTTAAGCCGATCGAGAGGAAATTTCAGATAGATTTATTCAGAGGTATGAGCTCGGGGTTCTGTGAACGGCAACAAATTGGCGCTCACGGTTACGGTTATAGGTACGGAAACTAGAAATTTTCGAATGGCAACGCCCACTTTTTCCCGTCGCAAAATTCTCAGCGCATGCGAAAACCGTAAAGAGCGTTAGAAGGGTACGTGTATCACAAAAAACAGACGCGTTATGCACGCACAAAATCATCTCTGCGAATGGCCTCTGATGGCACCAATGGGGAAAATGAGTAATCCAGATAAACGTTTTCTTTTGTCCGATCTGTGTTGTCATCAGTGATTGGTGCCTTGCCTCTGTCATATGCAAATTTTCTCCGTGCACCCCGATTGTGTTTTTGTTGGTCGTTCGCAGAGCTGCTTTTGTGCTTGCACAGAGCATCCATTTTTTTGCAATACACGAATTTTTGTACCTATAACCGCAACCGTTAGCGTCATGTTGTTGCCGTTCACAGATTCTTGACCTCATATCTCTGAATAACTATATTTGAAATCGCCTCTTGATCGGTGGAGAGGAATAGCCGCTAGAGGTCCATATATTTGCAACGTTTTTATATGACCACCCTGTATAATTCTGGAATTGTAAAAACAATGTTAATTAAACTTGCTGGGCTTGTAGTTAAATCCGTGTTATCTATTTTTTACTCCAATGCAGCTTTAGTGAATTGAAAACAGATTATTATTATGCATATGTTGCGCTACATACATATTGAAACATATTTGTATCAAAATTTTTCTTCTATTTATTTACATGATACCTGCTATTCATCTATCAATGTTATTATAGTATTGGGTTACTTCTTCCATTGGGTAAAGTTCTTCCATTCAAGTTACTAACAGTTTTGCTCTATAGTAACGATTCTTACGAGTTACCTCTGTGAAATTCCAATAATTCTCCATTAAATAGTGAATGGATATTTATAAGAGCTCTAATTCCAATATAAGCAACACGTAGCATGTCTAGATCTGCGTTTTATTACTTGATGAAAAATAGTTTGCCGTTAAGTGGATGAATACAGCTGCTTAAAATTTCATGATGAAACGTCACAGTGCACGTGATCCTTTTACAACTCTCGCTCTATTGCCAGTGATGTATATTAACCAACTTCTACAAAAGAAATCATGTGTCGAAAGCAGATAAAAATGGGACAATAGAGTCCTTAAGCACCCCTCAGAGGGTCATTCACAGAAGCTTTAAGAGCGCAAGCAGAATTAAATGGAATGCTGAAGGTAAAGTTGTTGGAGGCATTATTCTGATGGAATTTGATAAAGAGTAGAGGTAGGCAGAAGAAATGCAATTAAGAACTCTTCATATCGGGAAGTAAAATGTCTTCGGGGGGCATTAGCTTCTACCTCACATAGGACCATTAGAGACACATAAATATATTTTTATTGTCCATAAGTGTTTTTATTAAAATGCCATAAGTTATATCCCCTGCCGTCCAAGAAACATAATAATGGAAATTATTTCCTAGATATATAACATAACTGTTCTTTTTTACATTTTAGCTGTACAACATTCGAAACCAAATCTTCGTTTAATTTTTATTAGAGGTGCTTTCAAAAAAGTATTTCTCATAAAATGCAATACAATAAAATTCTATTAGAAATATAATGTAAGATTTTTTTCCTATTAATACGTAGCTAATCATACCCCAAATAAAAGCCCCAGGCGATACTGGTGTGGAGAGCAGGCGATATCTTGAAGCTAATTTTCAAAATTTATATATATATATATACTAGCTGAAAACCCGCGCTTCGCTACGGAGTACATTCAAATTAAATACAACGGTCAACGTATGCAATTTATGCCAAAAAATAAATATATATATTTATAATAAATGCGAAGATCAATGTATACAATTGATGCAAAATATATATCTATCTATGTATATATATTTATAAAAAATCGTAAGGGATATGCATTTTTTTTGGATAATATCCAATCGTCTGCTGCATTAGAAAGAGAAAAAAATATTTTTTGTCTATTTAGTGGTTACGCACGTGACGATAAATTTATTGAAAGTACCAGAAAAAGAAATCACGTGATAAGCATTTAATAAATTAAATTCTAAAAATTAATATTTAAAAATTCACGAAAAATCAGGAAATGGAGGTAAAATTTCGAAAAAAATTTCATTTTGAAGGATTTTTCATGATCTTTCTCGTGATATAAGTTTTATAACCCTCAATGTATTATTTTAAATGCAAATGTAAAAAAAAGTTTAAAAAACAGCTTAAAAATTTAATTTAAAAAAATCTAAGAAGAATTTTTGAAAAATCTTTCTCAATGCACACCTACACTATTAGAAGAATCGCCATGCAAAATTTCAGCCCTTTAGGTCCAGCGGTTTGGTCTGTGCGTTGTATGTCAGTCAGTCAGTCAGTCAGTGAATGAATGAGTGAGTTACGGAACTGTTTTATATATATAGATAGATATAGATTAAACGTTTGTCATTTGGAGAAACGTTTAATTGACAAAACGTTTACAATATAGACGTTTACAATATAAACGTTTACAATTGACAAACGTTTATAGATACACATTGGTATCTCAAAATTAGAGTAAGAGAAGAAATAAAAATACAAAAATAAAAAAAGGATTTTAAGTAAAGAATGTTTTTTTAATTACTTTAAGCACCTAAAATAATATTCAAATTAATATTACGTTACTTAATAATTGTGTGCACGTCCGCCATCTTGGATTTGTTTTGCGCCAACTTGGCGATTTCACCGTGTTTTGAGGAGTGGAAAAATTCTCGCCAATGTGTTTTAAGCGGTGTTTTCAAAACGCTGGACTTTGAATTTTTTTAGCTTTTTTAATAAAAACCACCTGTTTAAATTATGAAACTTAGAAAATTTTTTGAAAAATCATTTAAACGTTGGACTTAGATTTATTGTTGGGTTTTTGATAAAAACCACTTTTTTCTGAAAAAATCATTCTCAAATATTGGAAATTTTGGGTTTTTCTTTTAGCTTTTTTAATAAAAACGACCTTTTTCAATTGTGAAACTTGCCGTGCACACAAATCTAGAGTATCCCCCCTAACTTTATTTCTACTGATCAGATATACATAATATATAGCCTATGTCCATCTGGAATAATGTACCTTTCAAACAGTGAAAGAATTTTTCAAATAGGTGCAGTGGTTCCGGAGATTACCCTCCACGTACAAAATCTGCTCTCTCTTTATATATTAGTATATATATATATATATATATATATATATATATATATATATATATATATAAATTAGTGACTGACTGACATACACTTTTTACATTAATTGCATACATTGATCGTTGTATTTATTATAAATAAATATATTATGTATAATTATTTATTTTTTTTACATTAATTGCATACATTTACCATTGTATTTAATTTGAATGTACTCCGTAGCGAAGTGCGGGTTTTCATCTAGTATATATATATATATATATATATATATATATATATATATATATATATATATATATATAACATACAAAACAAAAAAAACTTTTTAATTTCGAAATTCTTTTCATTTTCCTTCAAAATTACTTGGGCGTAAGCAAACTAATTTCGTTTTCTTTTTAAGAACAGAGGATTTGAGTGTAACCTAAAAGCAATAGTAGATAATCAATATATCATCCCTTTATCCCCCAGTCTCGTGGACGCCAAATCTTATATAACAGGTCACGGGACTCAATCCCAGAGAACTGGCCTGGGGCCACTGTCCAATCAATGCAAAAGTGCAAGGGTCATGTGACAACGACCTCATGAAGTTTTAAAAGACTCACCAAGGTTTTGGCCGGGAACTTGTTGAATTGCCATTGATCCGATAATATGTAGCAGTTGAGAATAAAAAAATCTTTGTCTTCGTGCGGTGTGTTCCTTGTGTTCGGGACTGGAAGGGCCCGTAAAAGAGTTTGAAGAGGACCTTCGAGTACCCCAAAGCAACTGCGGGCCTCCACTTCCGACTACGATATTTTTCGGGGTTACTGACTTCATGGTTACTGAACAAGACTTTCTGTAACGCACGGCCGGCAATCAACACCTTCCTCCCTCGCCGTCTCCCGTGCTATTTCATATATATATATATATATATATATATATATATATATATATATATATACTCGTACAGTCAATAAATTCGGGGACTTTATTTACTACAACAACGAATACACTTACAAAGTCTTCTGAACACAATCACCTTCAAAATAATGTCCTTCTGCAACTATACACTTCTGCCAGCGTTGAAACAGCTTTTGGAAACAGTCCTGGAAACCGTTGCGTGAGAGCTGTCGTAAAGCTGTTGTTGCTGTTGCCATCACTTTTTCGGCATTTGCTAACCGCTTACCCTTGATGCAATCTTTCAGTTTCGGGGACAGGTATAAATCGCAAGTAGCGAGGTCAGGGGAATACGAGGGATGTGGCAGAACTGTGGTGCCGTGTTTAGCAAGGGCTTGTTGCACCATCAGGGATCGGTGCGCCGGGACATTGTCGTGCAAGAACATCCACATGTTGGATTTCCAAATTTGTGGACGTTTACCACGGATTGCGTCCCGGAGACGACGAAGAACCTGTACATGCCATTTGTTGACGATGTTACCTTGTGTTTGGCGCAGTTTGTCCTTTCTGGACCTTGCGTCAATAAACTTCAACCGACCAAACAACTACTGCTCCTACCCGTTGTATGTTCGCCTACATTTGTGGGGTCACTGGCCACCCACTTCTCGGATAATCTGCAACAGCGTCTGTCCCATTTTTAAACAAGCTGTACCATTTGAAAACTTTCGATCTGCACATAGCTTCGTCTCGATACACTTTTTGCAGAAACCGTAACGTTTCTGCAGTGGTTTTTCCTAATTTGTAGCATAATTTAATGTTGGAACGTTGATTCAAAAAGGACATTTTGATACATCGACATCATAGTCTGACAGTCTGCAGCCAAATGGTGAGCTACGCGCTGTAGCAGTTGTGCAAAGCGTCATGTGACGTCTCACGCGTACGCAGATAACCAGACTTGCAAACCACATCGTTATTTCCGTTCCCCCACACACCGGGCATGGGGGGGAAGGGTAGTCCCCGAACTTATTGACTATACTGGTATATATATATATATATATATATATATATATATATATATGTTCTAAAGACAATAGGAATAGGCATATTTTAGACTTGTTAGTTGTGCTAAAGCGTAATCATTACCCCGATAGTCTTTCGAAGCACATAATTTGTTGTTTTACATTTAATGAATTGCTTGTTCTGTTGCAATTAATTAGTAATACAATAAAATAAGAATAATTAGTGATAAAACAACTAAAAATTAGTATTAATTAATAATAATTAAATTCTTTAGTAAAAATAATATTAAATAACAAATAATAATATATTACTCTAAATAATAATAAAAACACTAATTTAATTTAGATTATTAGTCCTATAACACAGTCTTCATAGTAAGTCAGATTCTGGGTTTTCATTTGCTCCATGGTTGCAAGGTTTGTCACGTCAGTCTTCTTGTTGTTTCCTACTCTTAACTTCCACTTTGTCTAGAGCCTGGCTTGGTGTTCTATGATTAAGCAACTATTTATTAAATTCTTCTGTTTCTTATGGATTATACGGTGTCTAAGGGCCTGTTCACATAGGAGTACGTTGCGTTGCGTTAAGGAAAAGATGACGTTGAGACGAAAATAAGCCAATCATATGCCTCCAAACGATTAGCATTGAAATTTTTAACGCCTATGATTGGTTTATTTTCGTCTCAACGTCATCTTTTCCTTAACGCAACGCAACGGACTCCTATGTGAACAGGCCCTTAGTATGTATCGGCAGTATCGGCAACGCTGATGAAGACATGCTGTTTAAAACCTATTAAATTCTTATCGTTTCATGCTTCTTGTTCCTGGCTACAAGTAGTTTTAGAGCTTGTACTGGTTTTTCACATTCAACTTTATATATATATATATATATATATATATATATATATAATAATTTTAGCGGTAAAAATAATTATGACGTCTTTCTTGTCAAAATTAATAATATAATAAAACTGCATTTGTTTGAATGATTATGTAAAAAATATAGTTAATTACGTATAATTAATCGGGCCACACGGGAATGACCCAGGCGATAGGGATGTGAATAGAATTACTTATCTTCCCATTATTATATGAATATTCTTTTAAATATCCAGCAGGAAAAACCATTCAAACATGCATACTTCAGAATTATAGTATAATAAAAATATAATCGAGAAAATATGAAAAACTGAACAGTTAATTATACGTAGTTAATTATTTCCATGGAGAAAATCTCAGACAACATAGAAGGGAAGAGCGGATGTGATATTCCCGGTATTATATAATTGTTCTAATTTTAGCATAAAAAAGCTTATAAGCAGACATTTGTCATAAACTACAATTAAATAAACGGAAGTCTGTAAGATTGATTTCGTAGAAGTACGTCGTTAATTATAAATACTTAACCACACATTAAAAGAGATCTTGAAGAGTTGTGAAGAACATAAATACATTTTAAATGTTTTGTTAGCATGCACCAGTTTTAATGAATACTTTTAACTGAAATAATAAATGCAGATAATTTCTTCGTGTGAATTATTCATTAACAGAGACGCAATCGTAATTTTTGTAATTTTCGTCTATTTACATCCTTTTTTTACCTTTTTTAATAGTAACCACATATAATAATTTATTACGATAATTTTTTTATTAAATTTTTATCATACAAAATACTTAAATTACTCTCTAAATTATTTAAATTCCTGCTATTTATTTATTTATTTATTATTATCTATCAGAATCTTCCTTTGTTGGGAAACGTGGCCTAGTTCGACTTTCTTTACAGTATATTTTATTTTCGTTTCTGTGTATAATCGCACTATGTTTGCTTTGTAATTGCTTAATTCAATAGTAAGTGTAATTGTATTTGAAACGTCCACTTATATGTAAAATTGTAAGAGTGAATGTTATTGTATTGAAACTGTACCTTAAATGTTAAATTGTAAGTATATATTGTAAATTGCAATATGCTGATAGCGTAATGATTAATTTACTTATCAGTGTAATAGTAATTGGAATTGCTCCTAAAATGTAGAATTGTTAGTATATAATATAAAATGTAATTGTAAATTTTAAGATGTGTGTAGTGTAATTGTTAAATGCAATAGTATGTGCATTGGAGGCATATGAGCAAATTAATGCTTGAAATTAATCAAAAAGAAAAAAAGAATGATTTTATTACTTTAGAGGAAATAATTATTATAAAAATGTTTACCACTAAGCCTGTTTGTTAATCGTTTGTAATACAATTGTATTATGTATGTAATGTAATTGTTTAATGCAATAGTAAGTGTAATTATGTTTGAAATTGCACCCTAAATGTAAAATTGTAAGAGTAAGGTAATTGCATTGCAATTTTACCTTGCATGCAATTTGTGAGTATACAATGTAAATCGTAATTCAAAATTGCAATGTATCCATAATGTAATGGTAAATGTTATTGTAATTGAAATAGTATCAAAAATATAAAATTGTTAGTATATAATGTAAATCGAAAATGTAAATCGTAATATGATATTAATGCAATGGTAAATGTAATAGTAACAGTAAGAGTAATTGAAAGAGCACCTTGAATGCAAAATTGTATGTATATAATGTAAGCTGTAATTGTAAATTGTAATATGTTCACAAGCGACTTTAAATATGCTGTATAACCTTATCGCTGTGGTCGGAGGAAACTTTAGAATTATTATTATCTTACATAATATTACAAAATAATTTTAAAGAAAAGAATTAAAATTCAACAAAAGCAAAAGGAATAAATGGCAATTTTTTCAAGCGAAAAAAGGAAATGTGCGATAAATTACAGTTGTTTTAATTATATCTTAAATTTTGTTTTTATTGTAAAATAATCTAAGCACTTTGAACGTTGTTAGTATTAATTTTCAAATGCTGTACCCGAAGCTTTAGAAAAATATGCTTTCAGCCAAAGTTTTTAAAATTAACACATCCTTACATTACCGACCTAGTATTGTTCGTAGAGTCTCTGCCTCGAGGTTCAGAGACGCAAATTCGAATTCTAGTCGAGGCTGAAATTCACTATAGCAACGTTCAATCGATGGAGAGATCAGTAATGGAAATTTCGTAAGTTAACAGGTAAGGCTATTATGAAAAAACGTGAGTGCTGCCTAAAGACTAAATAAAAATAAAATATTTAAAGCCTAATATCCTGCTTTGCTGGCCTCAAAACGGAAAGAAGGAACAAGCATGGAAATCAATGAAATTAAAACTTCTTTACAGGGCTCAGGTAGTTGAGATAGTTTTCGGGGCACCCGAGTTTAAATCCATTTCCTAGGAGATGGTCTTTATATAGAGCTATTATTACCTACATCCAAATGCTTATAAGGATGACATTTAAAAGACGCGAGACCCTTAGAGGTCTGGCTTGGTTAGGATGCTGATTTAAGCATTTGAGGGGCGCCGTTTGCATATTGCAAACGCCTAAAACTAGTTTTTTTTCACTTGCATTCAATGTATTCCAGTTAAATGAGCAGAAAAATGGTTAGTACTGCCATTAGTCATCAGTTTAAAGAAGTAAAAACATTTTAAAACCTTTAACTGGAAAAATTTTTTCAAGATTCTTTAGGTTAAAAAAATCGGGAAAAAAAATCTGCACCGTGCAAACGGGTCAGGTTGTTGCTCCTGGAAGGGTTAAAGTGTAGCGATCGTAGCTTCGATCCCTACTGCTTGCAAGCGTTCTTTGCAACCTCTTCTACAATACACTAATTAATACGGTACTGCAAAAAGTTTGTAATTATGCTTTGTGTTTATTTTATACTAGATCCCGCGGTGTATTTGTTTCATACTATTTCATATTTGAGGCAGTGAAAGGCAAAGTGGTTAAGTTAATAAGTCAAGTGGTGTAAGTCCAAAGTGTGTCACTGCAAAAACTACAAAAAAATCGACTATAAATTGAAAAAATTATAATTCATAATAATTATTATAATACCACTATAAATTCCACTATAAATTGAACACGGAGATTAAAATTTTGCCCTCGAATAAAAAAAGTTGAAAATGTGACTTACACCACTTTGCTTTCAACGTCTCATTTGTTATAAGATTATATTGTGCAGGTAATTATAGAAAACAAAGTACTGGGTGTTTCAAAATTAGTTCAAAATCTCGACAATAAAGAGCACTGCTGCTCAGGGTGAGGGTAAGAGAGGTAATAATTGTTAAATTAGACATTTTATTTCAGTATGATTTAGATTCTTGGAACAGATTTCGGGATTTTAGTCAAGTCCCTTTTTGTCAACGTTGTCAAATAGTTTTTGATGGAATAAATTTCGGGGTCAAGTCTGTTATGTTTAAAAAATCAATTTCAAAGTGGAGCCACTAAAAGGGTATGGTTTCTTTTAATTCCATTCTTGGAACATATTTCTAGCCACATGACAAGTCCCGGGTTCCAATGTTGGGAAGCACTTCGACGCAAATAATGACCGGAGATTGTCTTCATAGACGTTGACAAATAGGACTTGACTAAATTCTGAATTCACTTCCAAGAATATAAATCATGCTGAAATAAAATGTCTCATTTCACAAATATTACGATACTATTTTTTTGCCCCCCCCCTGCCCTCTATTGCCGAGATTTTGAACTTGTTTTTTTCTATAGTGTCATACAAAATCCCGTACCACGGTGAATTTTAATCTACAAACTGCGTGTCTCTTCGACCCATAGATCTTTTTTTTTTACCGCATTTTACTTTCGCACCGAACTTTTCAAACACCCGGTAATTCGAACTCATTGTTGGTTTTAAGATGATTCAATGATTCACGACCAGGAAACATTTACAGCATTTTACAAAAATTTGCTTCATTTTATTTCACTGAAAGATATTCAAATATTTTTTTCTGCCATTTTGCACGTCAATAACCTTCTAGGTAACATTTATACAAAGGATTATTAAAGTTTTATTTTGGATAATGTATTTAAAGTCTTCTTGGAGAAAAATTCTCCCCTTACTCTTAAGTTTTGGTTTTCGAATGTTCTGCTCAATAGAAAAATAAATGGGTAGAGAAATGGGTAAAGAAATGGGTAGTTCGGAAACTATCGAGGGGGTACAACCTAACCCCATCCTAACCTTTAAAATAGAGGCTTTTACGGATTTCTATGATTATTCTTTTCCAAATTATTTTTGCTAACTCACTTTCAGATGTTTGAGGATTTTTCTACAATGATTTCTGTTGGCGTAGAAGAATTTAAAAGTCATAACAGAATTCATCATCATTTCATATTTCTGTTTCTTAAAAAACAATACAACTTATCAAACTTCTATGTTTTATATTATAGTAGACAGTAACTTAATAGTAAGTAGTATGTCATTAGCTTTTTATTCATAGGCTATAAAGAAAAGATGTCGATGCTTTAGGAATACTGTTTGACTGATAAGAAAGATTTACCGATGATTTCTTAAAATTAATCTAATAAGTTCGAATAAAACTCTATTTTTTCTTAACTTCTTTCTGTTTTAATTATATTTCAGGAATATGATTAAAAGTATTCACTTCTATTCTACGGTCCAACACAAAAATAGATATACTAAAAGATGAAATCAGGAATTATAATTAAGATTTTCTCCTCTTAGACAATGTAACAATTGAAATTGTTTGATAGTGTGATGTAAAAATTTCCAAACTTACTTCATTAACCTCTTTTTCACCATCGTGGTAAATCTAAACTTTCCTGATCTTAATCAAGCAGCCAATATGCGGGTGAGATTCCCTTTTCACGATGAAAAAAGGTTTTTTGAAAATTTTGGTGAATAAATGTTGAAATTTGTGTTAAAACAACACAAGATAAACATGCCATGTTTAACGAGATACTTTACGCCTCGAAAGCTCCTTTGCTTTAAGAAATCGTGTTATGAATATTTATTCAGGACAATCTAAAAGGGGGAAAAAAAGCTCAAAACGTGCGAATGAAAACGAGAAATTTGAACTTCAATTATAATTAGCTCAATTTGTCTATAATGAATTTGTTCAACGAGGCATAAAAAACGAAGATTCAATTACATAGCGTAGAAAAAAGGCTATTTTCAATTTTCCACCCGAAGATTCAACAAAAAAATACATCGCAATTTCAAATGGAAGTTAACAAACCAAATAAACGAATTTCATAAGCGTCGTTTGCTTTAGAAGAAAAAAAAATTCTGCATTCTTGCGAATTAGTTATTTTCATTTCGTGAAAGTGGAACAATTCCATAACAATGCATATGCATTTTCTTCTTGTTTAGGGTTTAGTTTTTTTAAAAATTTTGCTAGTTTTTGCAGAACGAATTAATAATTTTAAACCAAACTTTTAAGTGCGCTTTTTTTTCTAAGTCATTGTTATGAATGGCTTTCTAGAATTATGTTACAATTTTATGTGACTTAAAAGTTAATTGCATAGCGTTTTTTACGGATTCATTAAGCATTAAAAGCCTTGATAGTAAAAAAAAAACGGCTATACTTGTGGAAAATGATTGTGTAATATTGTATATAACAAATTCAATAGTGAAGAGAAAAACTATATGCAAAATCATGGCTCAAAAATATTCTCGAATATTTCGGTTGGGAGACTCCTGGGGGCGAAGTGGTTAAAAGCGTCAAGCTGCTACACCACTGGTCCAGGGTTCGATCCTGCGACTGGGCAAGTTCGACTCATCAGACCCTTTCATCGCTTGCGTTGGTCGATAAAAGTTGGACCAAGCATGCTTGGGAACTAAACTTTGGGGGTCACACGTCAGGTTGACCACCTAGCTGAGATATATGCTGTATGGGACCCCAAGCCCACGGTCAAGAAAGCGGAGATGGGCATCGCCGGCCTTGGTCTACAGCGGACTGTTGCGCCATGTGTTTAGTTTTTATTTCTGTTGGGAACAAAACTAGTTTACGTCAAAGTAGAATATCTTTGACTACTGGTGTAATTAATTTTTTACTGACTTATTTTGGCATTTCAATTTACGTTACTAAATTTTTCAATAACTACGTAAGGAATTGTATTAAAATGTACATGTCCTCTAGGCCATGAAATCGCTTTGTTGGTGAAGTGGTTCATGGTTTGGCCCAAGTTCACTTAGTCCGGTTAAGGAAGTCGGTCGTTATAAATAGCACCCGACTTCTACATGGAAACAATGAATTACTAGTTACATGGTCCAGTAAAAATATCTCTAAACCGTTCTATACAGCTCAGAAAAACAATATATGCTCCAACTTCTCTCTCTGTCTGTCAGGCACGCAAGGAATTTATCAGAATCAGCAATGGGGAACTTTTTAAAATAGGCCTGGTTGGACACCATCCGACTGCTGAAAAGAACGAAATAGGACCGATATGAAGAATATAACAAAATAATTATATTGAAGGAGAAAAACTATTTTCTGAAATAAACAAATACATTTTTTAAAAAAAGTAAGCCTTACATGGCGTACTTTTGATCTCAGGAATGTTGAAACGAAAAATCGTGGGAGTGTGTTCGAAAAATTAGAGTTCTTCGCTTCAATATGACTGTTCAGATGGTTAGATATAACCCTCGAGGTTTGGAAAACAAACCTTCAGTCCCGGTATTGAAAGACGGTTGTAACATCAGTAGCACATTAGGTTGAAAATTTTCCATATTAAAAAAATTAATTTAATTTTATTTGTTCTTAATGGTTTTTGTTCATTAAGTGGTTTATATCACATTACTAACAATCTTGGATGCAAAAACTGAAAAGAAAGAAAATTTTATTTTCTTTAGTTAAAACACACTAAAGAACCTTTTAGTATCAAACAACACAAACAGCAGATTTCCACTGTGGTTAAATTGCCAGATAAAACATTTTTATGGTCTGGTCGTTTCTTGGTGAACGCTTGTACTTTTTGTATCTCCAGACTGCATTTTAAAAAATAATTTGCCATCTTTTAAAGGAAATAGCTTCTTACGAAGCACTTGTATCCTATTTTTGTCAGTGTTCCTTTGTTATTAATTCCATAAAACTATCTTTAAAATTCTTAACTTAGAAACAGAAATTTTAAAATTTGTTTCCCTGAACAGCAAATCAGCCAGAAAAATTCTTCATTCGCCATTTTAAATGATTAATTTTTTCAAGCCATTAGGTGATTTATTATGAAACCTTACCTACGTTCGAAATTTCAAACTGAGAGTTATGGCTGAGATGGTCAATTTAAGGCATCCCTTCTAAAGAAGGAGTTAACAGAGGAGATGAATGATAGAACGGATGATACGACTGATGGACGATATAGCGGAGGACATTAACGCTTCAGCGGGCGCGCTCGTGTACAAAGTGGAACATTTTCTTAATTTTGAATGGTTTGTTTTTACAAGTAAGGTTTGAATGCTCTAAGCAGTTTCTATTTATAGCTACACCCTTTCTAATGCAGGTCTGAATTTCTGACCTTTGTATTCATATTCATTCATTATTAGTCGTGATTTAACCGTGGTAAACCAGCGATTATGCTGGACAAAAGAAGGAGTTGATGTAGTCGATACAATATGCTGTTTTTACACAGCATCCCGCATATCAAGAAGATGGTCAATCTGATTGTTATTTTGGCTTTTGGACATAATAGGAATCCATTCGCAAGTTGTCCTCAGATCCAATAAACTGGAAAGTTTTGAAATAAGGCGATTGTATATCTACATTCTTTGGCCTTTAATTATAAATATATCTCAGTATTATCAGCATTTTATATCTTGTCATTAAACGCATAATTATTATTTTTATCTGAAAAAAAAAGTTTATTACAAAAGGAATAATCAAGGTTGAAAGAGACGTTGCACTTTGGGCCACGAGCGCCTGCTGGTGATCCAAAAATTGGTGCGCCCACTAAAGGGTTAAATCCATATTATCAGCGGACTACACTAATAAAATATTCCTGTATGCACTCATCCACTTGTAAAACTACTTTTTTGAATTTAGTATCAAAGTCACAGTTGCTATCAACATGCTATAACTTGAGAAAATATTTGAACCATGGCTAGTGAAATCGATCCAGCTATTGAATAAACCCTAATGTTTCAGTATAATAAATACAAATGGCTTTATTTCTCTTAATTCTTAGTGAGTTTTTAAAGTTTTTTTCCTTCAGTATGTTTGTACAGATATTATTGATTATATATTAATTCTTAGTTGTGAATTTTTATTAAGGATTTTATTTGATATTTTAAAGGGAAAGTATAAGTTGCATTTTTCAGTTTTTATATCTGAAAAGGGTAAAACCTAAATGTACATATTTTCAAATCCAAGCAATTCACCGATTCCTGTAATTGGTGATGGTTACGAAAAATTTGAAAAATAAAAAAATCATCTTTATAAATAAATTTGTGGTTCAAATAACAATGAGAGAGGAGGAATGTATCTTGCTTTATAGTTGTCCGTCAGTGACTTCTATGTATAGAGTATGTTATTATTGTTGACTTGTTTAGAACCGAAATACTGGAAATTGTGTACATGCTGGTCGAAGAATTTAAATTATGGGACAGTTTTTAAACAGGGAAAACGCTCATTTTTTTCATGTAATATACACTGAAGTGCCACTGAATTAGGGATACCTACCTAGTAACGAGTTGCGCCTCCTCTGGCCTTGATAACGGCTGCCACACGACGAGGCATAGATTCAACAAATTTCTGGAAACGTTCCACGGGAATGGCTTGCCAAATATTGGCTAAAGCTGTCCATAATTCAGTAAGGTTCTTTGGTCTGTGTGATGGCCTTTCACGCCTTGTTCCAAAACATCCCAAAGATGCTCAATAGGATTTAAGTCTGGGCTTCTAGGTGGCCAATTCATGACAGAACAGTATAAGCGGATAACAAAACGGCATAAACGGATGGAGGTGATCACCCAGCAACTCTACGTACCGAATTGCATTGAGGGAGGTTGGTACACGCACCAAAGATCCCAAACTGTGCCACGAAAAAGCACCCCAGACCATGATTGAGCCACCATGCCCTTGTACAGTTCCAGCCAGGCATGCAGGATCCATGGCTTCATGAGCCTGACGCCATATTCTCAGCCTCCCGTCGGCGTTAAGTAGTCGGAATCGAGACTCATCACTCCATGCTACTCGTTTCCAGTCCTCTACACTCCAGTCTCTGTGCTCTCTTGCCCAGGCAAGACGTGCAGCCCGATGGCGAGTATTGAGCAATGGTACTCTCGTAGGTTGACGGCTCCCGAAACCCATATGGTGAAGCAAGCGTTGCACAGTCCGTTTACTGACTGTACGACTGGCACCGTCATTAAACTGGGTGGTAATTTGAGCTAATGTTTGGCTTCGCTGGCTACGTACAATACGCCTGAGCCGTCTCTCACCACGCACTGTCAAGGCAAATTGACCTTTGCAGTTTGCCCGATCGCTAGTTTTTTTTCCACCATCCATCTATTCTTGGTATACTCTTGACACTGTTGACCTTGAAAATCGTAGCTGTCTGACGATTTTGGAAATTGAATGGCCCATGCGTCAAGCACCTACGATTTGTCCGATATCGAAGGCGTCTAAATCAGGCAGTTTAACCATACTGGCAATTTAAACAACTAATTCAGAAAAAACCACAGTACGCTCTATATATGCAGTTACCACAGCGCCCTCACTTGCGCATACATGATGCGCAGCGCTACACAATTTGCATAGGCTTTGCTATCCCTAATTCAGTGGCACTTCAGTGTATATAGACACATAAATTAATTTGGTAAACAATAAGGTGCTTAATTTATATTATTCTAAAGGATGTATTAATACTTAATTTTAAAAAAAAATTGATCTTCAATTACTATCTGTATGAGCACATCTACTTTATATTATACTAGCTGAAAATCCGCACTTTATGCGGATAATTAAATACAACGGCCAATGTATGCAATAAATGCCAAATATATATATATACAGGGTGTAAAGTGAAGAAGTACCTGATTTCAAATTGAAAAATCTCGAGAACATAGATCTGTAGAAGAATGCAACAAACGGTATTTTTACCGTGAAATCTGTAAGAATTTTATACACTAATTTTCAAAATAGTTACAAAATCTGCTGACAGATGGCGCTGTTCAACTCGTATCAGCATTCTTGTATAAACTTGTAATCTTTGCAATCACTACAGCACAATCTTTTTAAAATGTCCACCATTCACTCTATGGAGGTGGCGCAATAAAATTTGCCATCATAGCCTGTAGTTTCTCAACAGAAATTGATTCAGCTGCCACATAGATCCCCGATTGAAGCTCGCCCAGCGTAATGGGATGGTTCCTGTAGACAGTATCTTTTAATGTGCCCCACAAAAAATAGTCACAAGGACTCAGGTCCCGGGAATATGGAGTTTAATGCATGCCTGCGGATCTATTGCTAAAAGCTGCTAACAGAGCCGTCTGTTAGCAGCTTTTGTAACTATTCTGAAAATTAGTGTATAAAATTCCTACAGCTTTCACGATAAAAATACCGTTTGTTGCATTCTTCTACAGATCTTTGTTTTCGAGATTTTTCAATTTGAAATCAGGTACTTGACACCCTGTATATATATATATATATATATATATATATATATATATATATATATATATATATATATATATATATATATATATATATATATATATAATAAATGCGACGATCAATGTATACAACTGAGAAAAAAACAAAAAAAATATATTTATAAAAAGATTGTAAGGGATATTTTTATAGACAAAATAATGTGGAAGAAAATATTCAAATTAAATGTAATAGGACTTACTAAAGAGTATAGTACAGTTAATATAGTACAGTTTGAGGAACATAATATATTTTATTGTATTTTAATATTTTTTTGGATAATGTCCAATCGTCTGCCGCATTAGCAAGAAAAAAAATATTTTATTGTCTATTTAGTTGTTATGCACGTGACGATAAATTTTTTTAAAGTACCAGAAAAAGAAATCACGTGATCAGCATTTAATAAATTAAATTCTAAAAGAGTAATCTTTAAAAATTCCCCAAAAATCAGAAAATGAAGGTAAAGATTTGAAAGAGATCTCATTTGAAAGGAATTTTTATGGTCTTCCTCGTGATATAAATTTTATAACCCTCAAATTATTATTCAAATGCAAACTTAAAAAAAAGTTACAAAAACAGCTTAAAAATTTAATTTAAAAAAATCTAAGAAGAATTTTTCAAAATTCTTTCTTAGTGTACCCCTAGACTATAAGAAGAATAGCCATGCAAAATTTAAGCCCTTTAGGTTCAGTGGTTTGGTCTGTGCGTTGTATGTCAGTCAGTCAGTCAGTGAGTCAGTCAGTTACGAAACTGTTTTATATATACAGTGGCTCCCAAAAGTGTTCGTACACTTACGATTTTCAATGAAATAGTGATCTATCCATTGATTAAAATGAATATTTCAGAATGGGTATTTAATAATAAGATCTATAATCTATTCTTAACAAAACTACATGAAATATTTTGAAAACATAGTAAAACTTTATTTTTAAGAAACCAATAATCGAAAAGTAAAAAAAAACTTTATTTCACAAAAGTCATCGTACACTTGTAAAAAATCTCTACATTTTAGTAAATATTCTAATTTTTCGTTAAATTAATATTTAGTAGGATATCCTTTAGCATCCACAACAGCTTCTAAACGTCTGGGAATATATTGCTTTAGTTCTTTTGTAATTTTTGTATCAATGTTCATCCATTCTTCCATCATAATTGTTTTTAGTTCGCTTTTCTTGTGAATGTCGTGTTTTTGTACTCGAACCTCCAGTTCTCTCCAAATATGTTCTATTGGGTTTAAATTTGGTGATTGAGGTGGTGTTTTCAAAACTTGTGGACAATTATAGAGACACCAGATGCGAAAGTTTAGAGCCGTGTGCTTAGGATCGTTATCTTGATAAAAAACAAAGTTGTTTCCAATACCCAAATTTTGAGCTGATAATTTTAAATTATCTGTTAAAATATTTATAAAAACAGCATGATTCATTATGCCATCAATAAATACCAAATTTCCTACTCCTGATGCTGACATGCACTCCCACACAAGGATACCTCCACCGGCATGCTTAACTGTTCCTACTAAGTTCTTGGGATTAAGTTCCTCATTTTTTTCTTCTCCATACAATTATACGCCCATCAGCACCAAAAATGTTCATTGGCAAATAAGACATTATTCCAATAGGTTTGGGGCTTATTTATCATTGATAGTGCGAAGGGAAGCCTAAACTTTCTGTTTTTCTCACTCACAAAAAATTTTCTTTGGGCAGAACGCCCATGTAATACAGCTGCTCTGTGGACTCATCTAAATATTTCAGGTGAAATTGAAGTAGAAAATGCTTCATTGAATTCTGCAGAAACTTTTACAGCACTCAAACGTGAATTTTTCACAAATTTTCTAATTATAAATCTCTGATCACGTTTTGTTAACTTTGCCGGACGGCCTTTTCTTACCTTGTTTTCGATCCAATTTTCATCTTTAAAGCGTTTTTTCATATACTGCACAGTAGAATGGGATAAATTAAGTAATTTAGCAATATTCTGAACTGATTTACCACTACTATGATGAAAAATAATCAATTTTCGAATGCTGTTTGTTGTTTCTTTACGACTACGAGCCATTTTTAAATAATAAATAGAATATTATGGAGTAGGCAAGCAAAAATTAAAGCCAAACGATATTTTAAATGCCACCACAATTCAAAAATAAAAATAAAGCGCCAGACGATAATTTTAATTATGAATTTATCCGAAAATATTTCAGTGTACGATGACTTTTGTGAGATAAAGTTTTTGTTACTTTTTGATTACTGGTTTCTTAAAAATAAAGTTTTACTATGTTTTCAAAATGTTTCATGTAGTTTTGTTAAGAATAGATTATAGATCTTATTATTAAATCCCCAATCTGAAATATTCATTTTAATTAATGGATAGACCCCTATTTCATTGAAATTCGTAAGTGTACGAACACTTTTGGGAGCCACTGTATATAGATATGTAAGTATACCCCATTCACATACTATAATGTTTACATTGGGTATATAAATGGACATATCTGTATACACGCATTTAATTTTTTCCAACCTCTCGTTTTTTAAATAGACTAATTAAAGATGTGTATCCCATACTTTGAATTGCTGTAGTCTGTTCTGTTTTTTAAATAATGGTTCATCACATTTAATTTTTTTCCCTTTTTCAGGAAATAGCTTAGTGAACTTATCATACAGGTGATTATAACTTGCATACAAAATAGTTTAAAATTTTCCTTATTATAAAACAATGTCCCCAGTTCAGCAATTTACAACGTTCGTTATTTTGCCATAACCATGAAAGGTCATAAAAATCAAGGAAAAATAAACATATATTTAAAACATAATTTATAACCATCATAAATTTGGTAACTTTTTGCATATGTTTTATGATAATTCTTATGCCCATTCGAAAACTTAAGCGGTTAGTTTAAAGTAAACGTTAAAAGCATATATGCAGTTGTTAAGAAAATCCATCTTAACAGGCCATAAAACCGATTACCATCAAACTAAAAAATGACAGCTCATAAAATTAATTACACGGTTTAAGCAGATAAGAATGTGAAGTAACGCATTCTTTTAGCTGATTTTTAAACAACAATTTTTTCGTTGTGTGTTTACTGTGACTGATTTAAAAGCTGCCAAAGATATAATGGGTAGTCACAGAGGACTTGTTTACGCCCAGTTTAATTCGTTAAGTATCGCAGAAAAGGTGGATAACCAGAAATTTTATCTCAGATTTTTTAAAAATATTTCATAATTAATCTTTTTGGCATTGCAACTTTCATAGTGAGTAAAGGAATCAAAAATTCTTACTTGTTGAAATATTTTAGTTATTTCACCAAACATTCAGAATTTTGTATTTATAATCAAATTATTTCATGAAAGAATTAAGATGGAATTAGATAATAATTCTTTCATCTGTCATTGCTTAAGTTTTACATAATGACGTTACGATAGGCTCGTTTGATTCTTTCTTTTAACGTTTCAAAATTATATATTGCTTAAATTTCTATGGGTAAATAATGCGTGAAGCTTTTTTTTGTATAAAGGTTATATTTTACGATGTAGAGTTTACCTTTAATTTTGCCGTAATCTCTTTGTCAACCCATATATTATTTCAAAATTTAGAATAATTCCTTTTTTGTAAATTACACGTATTCCTTAGTCTTCGATGTTCCTCTAATAAATTTACAAAATTTTGGCCTGGTATTTAACATTCCCTAAATCATTGTTATTCACTGAATATTTTTAAAATAGTAAGTAACAGTATTAGGGTAGCTATTATAAAATTATAACAACATTAGCTCTATAATCGAAACAAATTATACAACATTAAATTTAAAGCTCTATAATCACAAAAGAATTAGAATAACAAATTATTGTTTGAATACTGTTTGCTAATTTTTGTTGAGTGAAATTAGGCTCATAAACTCTCTACTGACTAATCAAAATGCTAAACTGCAAATCATTATTTGCTTGCATGACATTGCATTGTTAGAAGAAAATTTTTATTTTCCAAATTTTTTATTCTTTTAATCTCTTCTATCGTTGAATATATCTTCTATCGTCCATTTATTTAAATGCATAAAATTATGCTTCGAGAATGGTTTATTTTTCCTAAAAACTGTTATTTTCCCTTATATCTACCTAGCTATAAACACATTCATATCTATCCACAGTGCTTCCAACTGCTAAGGAACTAAGATTTTTCTGGGTCCACCATCAAGAAAAGAAATATACCTTATCTAAAGATGATACACTATGCCATCTTTAT
Source organism: Dolomedes plantarius (assembly GCA_907164885.2). Classification (NCBI taxonomy): domain Eukaryota; kingdom Metazoa; phylum Arthropoda; class Arachnida; order Araneae; family Dolomedidae; genus Dolomedes; species Dolomedes plantarius. The sequence continues at coordinate 106,042,217 of OU015491.1, forward strand.
TGACATGATAAGCTAGATAATGCTCAACATCGAAATAGGAGAAAAGAAAATTTAAGGAGTTCCCTAGAACCTCATGGCGTCATTACAGAAAATGCATCGTCCCACGTTTTCGTCAAAATATCTGCGAAGATGAGTATGACAACCTCGAAAGTGTCTAAATGGTATATTCTTACTTGGCACTCTCTACACCAGTGGTGCGAAACCTTTTCGACCGCAACCTATTTTCTTTAAGGGGACAAGGGACCTTCAAGCTCGAATTTTATAATCTTCAATTTTTAACTCTATATAAAAAATGAGGAAAATTTATTTTCTTTTTTATTACATTAAAAACTCTTAGAATTCAAAATAGGAAATTTTTGGCAGAATAATGCCTGCATATCAAAAAACATTTTTTTTCAAAATGCTAGCGTGTTTCAAAGTGCTCTATGCGCATTCTATATTGATTAAAATCCTTAAATTTTTTATTATAAATTTACCATATGTATATAAATATAATTGTGCATTTAATTTTTTTTGTATGATTCTAAAGTCTTAGATTTTTTTTTCTATTTTGCCTGTTATTTTTTTTTGTTTGTAAATATTTTTACTTTATTTTAAGGTCTATAAATTTGAAAAAAAATATTTGTGATTTCAAAGAACTATACACAGTTTTGTGACAAATACTTCAATCAACAATTCTGAGAAATTTGGAAAATATCAGAAGCAAATAAATGCGCATGGAGCCTTTTGAAAAATTCTAGCATTTTTGAAGATTTTTTTGATAAACATGTCTTATTCCCCCCTCAAAATACTTATTTGGTAATTCGAAGTAAATTCAATTTAGTAGAAAAGAATATTAACTATACTCATGTGGTATGCAGAATGAAATAGTGAAAATTGAAGAAGAACGAGATTGGAGGTCCCATGTTCCCTTAAATAAAAAATCACGCGACCCCAATGAAAATATACTGGTAATAGCAAATTTAAAAGAAAAATAGAAAAATGTTGACAAAAGAATAGAAAAATGTTAACAAAAGAATAGAATTTTGTTTCAAAATAATCGAAAAAAATCCGTCTAGAAAAATCAAAGGTTAAGACAATACTGGGTACCTTTTTCGACACACAGGGGTTAATCCGTAAAAAATTTGGACCGGAAAGACAAACAGTTAATGTTGATTTTTACGGCCATGTTCTCAAGCACCTCTTACCGCGTATTTTACCATGTTTATATTAACTTGCTTTCTTGTTTGTTTGTGTGTTTGTCCAGTACAAATCTTGCAATCGATTTTTAACTAACTTCCCGACTAGCTAGACATTTGAAACTTTTAGAATAGCTCAGAACACGATGATAATGCATCTTTTTATACTTTTAGCCATCTATAAGCATAATTGAATTAACTTTCAGTTATTTACTGTTATTTTGTCTTGTAGACTGGTGCAGCCATCTACCGGCCGAAATGGGAACGAAAAGTTAAACGCAAGTTAACTTCCAATTAACTTAATTTTCTTTCAAGTTGTTGGGATAATTCATCAAAAAAAATTTTTTTAAGTATTTATTAATACATAGAATTGTCAAGTGCATATGCTTCAACAGAAAATTTAAAAACATGGTATATAAAAAGTTCTTTTTATCTTGTAATTATTATTTCGTGTAAGGCAGCAATTCGCTGTTGCGGGATTATGCAAGTGGTACCTTCTGCACGGTTATGCAAGGCCTTATACTCAGTATGTAAAACGATTAATCGCCCAGCATCAGATTACTGAATTGCCCCACCCTCCATACTCCCCTGATATTTCGCCCTCAGACTTTTTCCTGTTTCCAAGACTGAAATCGGCACTGAAAGGACACAGATTTGCAAACATTTCAGATTTCTAATCTGCTGTTACCAGGGAGCAAAGCAGTAGAGAAGGAGGAATACTCCAGAAGTTTCCAACACTTGAATGACCGTTGTCAGAAGTGATTTACATCCGGCGGGGAGTACTTCGAAAGACAATAAGGTTTTTTTTTTTACAAATATATAATACTGTAATATTTCTGTGATCAATCAACTTATTTAACAGTCACACCTTATATTTTGCATAATAACAATTAAAGAAAGTTCTTCCTTGCTATTTGCATTTGTTTATTTTTTTGCCAAATCTTATGTGACAAAAACTTTATATTTAAGTATTAATATGTAATTGTATTTCATCTAGATGAAAACTAACAAAAATTTAAATTAAAAAAAGCTTGATTTTAAAATTATAGGCTTCATATTAAAACATTGGAAATCACCAATTTCATTTATGTTTATGAAACTAAACTAGAAAAGAATTAATGAGAAGGGTGAACCTGGATCTCGGATAGTATTTGATCACTTTTTCCCAAATATTTTGAAAAATATTATGGAATTTCCAAATATTTGGAGAAATATTATGGAATTGCCAAATATTTGGAGAAATATTTGGGTATGCCACTCTCATATCATCATTGTATGGTTAGTATAACTACTAATTTTGAAAACCCAGGCTCGTACAAATAAGTAAAAAAAAAAATGGAAGCAACGTAATCTTCCATATAAGATCGTTTGACACCTTATTTAATAATATCGTAAATTTGGTTCAAGATAAAAATTATAATTATTTTTAAAAAATATGTAAGAATATAAAGTGTAAAGTATGTTTTTAATTAAGAAATTCAATATGATACAAACATCCACCCCAATTGACTATTTGTTGTTGTGTTCAAATAACAGGCCTCTCAGTACAATTATTAAGGAACGTGCCCCTATTGATATGGGAGAAAATAATAACTCCCGGTTGCATATCCATGTGGGATCATGTCTCTACTGGGACCGAGCGTAATTTAAAGACCCAGAGAGGCTTTGTATAGGGGGTTACCGCTCTTATTTCTCATCTAAACATCGATTTTGGAGCTCAACAATTTTTATTACCTCGTAACCCCCTGGAAGCCAAGACCTTTTCTATCCGTCTTGGCTTGAGCCAAAGTGTGTTAAAAGTGGAGGACAGTGATAAAATCCTAATATCAGTCGCATACAAAACTATAAATACCCTTTACCCCGTTTCACATTGGCTCAGGGTCTATACGGATGGCTCAAGAACAAGTTATTGTGTAAACGTTGGAGTCGGTATTTATTGTGAGTTGTTCTCGTTCTACTCTCCTGTTGGTACTCATGTGTCAGCTTTTGATGTTGAAATCTCAGCTATCCGTTTGGCTCTCTTTCAGCTTCAGACCCGATTAGAGCGTTTCTCAAGAGTGGTGATTCTCTCAGATTCAAGAGCAGCTCTTCAGGCTATTGACTCCCCATGTTTCTCTCGATCCAAATATATTGATGACTGTGTTAACCTTCTGGAACGGTTTTCGAACCATAATAAAACAATTGTCTTACAGTGGATCCCGGCCCACTGCGGAATCGAGGGGAACGAGGCTGCTGACTTCCTAGCGAAAAAGGGGGCTTCTGTTTTACAGCTAAACAACCAGGACTTGGCCTACCATTCCATCAAGACAATAGTCAAAAAGACCCTCAGGTGTTCCTTCTCACAGGTTATTGCTGCTAGAAGCGATCACAAGCCCTGGTATGCCCATGTCCATGATATCACTGAGTGGCCTAGAGGTAAATCTATGGCAATGATACGGCTTTTTTCTGGCCATGATTGCCTTCGCAAGCACCTCCACAGAATTAACTTGACTCCTGACCCTATTTGTCTCCTGTATAATAACCAGGAAAAAAATGGACATGCTTCACCTTGCTTCTTGCCCTGCTCTACCTCCCGTTTCTTTATGGGAGAGCTATTGGATTGCCAGACATAAGTTGATGAATTAACGGATGTGATCTTCTTCTTGCATTTTTGTCTTTTTGATATCTGTTGTCCTGTAATACTTGCCATTGGAAAAAAAAATATATAGATACAAATTGACTTCTGACTATCCGTTATCTCTTCCATTTTCTTTATAGCCCCTCTGTGGGTCGCGACCCACAGTTTGCGCACCACTGCTCTATGCCACTCTATTTAAGAGCGCGGTCAGGTCCCCCTCCCCTCATTTTCCCAACAAAGCACTTAGAAGTCCCTAAGGAGTTTGAGATGGAAGTTTTTTATGTTCAACATGTCAGAGACAAGATTTGAAAGCATTTGCTTTTGGATACCAATGAACTCTGTGGCCGACTTTTGTACCCCACGGGTATGTTAATGAGCTGTATCACGAATTGTATCACAAAATTTGTATTACCAGAATTTCAATGCAATACTGGGCCCTGAGAGGGTCCCTTTTTTAAAGATATGCAGAAGTTTTCTGCCATTATAAATGATGTCTAACAATACTAAGACTAAATGTGCATAACTGCTTATTTCAAGGATGTTTGATTCATAGTGATGTATTCCCTCCTCTTATGTCTTGAATTTCCTTTTTATACTTAACTGAGATTTCATCTGCTATCATTTTTTCTGGCTACTTCAGATGGCATTACTTGCTATGGTATCTACATCATTCTAATATAAAACGGTGACAGCAGAAAAGACCTGCCGTATATATAACCCATCAGTATCAGGTCGACGTGAAACAGTTTAAGGAAATACTTGAAGGGGGAGATCTGACGCAACATCAAAGTCTGCATCCATCTATATACGTATGTGAGGATTCTTGTTCCTTTCTGGTGAAATGACTATATAACGATTCTATTGTTTTTCTTTTTGTGTTTCTCTAGTGCTAAAGTAGAGCTGTTCCTCTGAAAACTCGGCAGGTTTTCGAAGTTAATGAGTAAAACCCAGTGACATACTTATTGGTGTCACAGCTTCAGTGACGCTTCATCTCTCCGTAAAGAACCCTACTGCTCTGCCACAACCATAGTCACTCAGATGATGTAATTAAGGGAATTTTGAATTTTGTTCGGATTCTGAGATTTAATTTCAACCATAACATTCTTCCAAAACATCCGACTACTTTTTAATAACTCCAATCCCGTTATTTTGTTGGAGGACTTATGGTTGACTCTATAAAAAATCAACACTTAAGGAAATTTTTTTCAGCATAAGTGGTAGATACCGACTAACAAGGACTTGTTGGTAGCTAAAATGATGGGCAACGGTGGGCAACGATCCTAACAATATTCTGTTATAACACATAAGGACCTTTTGTCGAAACTAGCAATCCAAATTTAGAGGCTTGTAATCTACCAACTGCACCCTCCCGACGGTGTAAGAGAGATTAATTTTCAATTTCTTCTTCCACAAGTTGGGCGAAAATGTTAAAAAAACTAAATAACGGGAGTGCAAATACCATTTCACTGGCTAAACGTGTTCTGCTGAAAAAGTAAAAATATTTTTCCCTTTAAGTATAAAAAAAATGGATAAGTTAAAATATTCACTTGCATCCTTACAGAGACTGGTCTAAATTTAAATCCTCTATGTTCATCATCTATGAAATCGAGATTTAATTTATCAAAAAAAAGGACTTAGTATGGTATCATTTATATTCCTTGTCGATGTTTTAAATACTGACGTACTAAACTTATTATTATAAATTTTAGTAAGCAAAAGGTACTGTAAATTAACTCTAGTTGAAAGTTTTTCTCAAACTGTGTGGGAAATCGCAGGTGTAAACGATTTTAATGTATTACATGAAATTCAAATTCCAAATTACAGTCATTAAGACATACATGATTTAAAGCTTTCTTGAACACTTGTGTTCACGTATTTTTATGCTCTCTACTATGAAATGAATTGTTGGACTGGTCGCGGTTCTATGAAATTAGGCATAAATATCATTCATTAAAGATACATTAATCATGAAAATTTGTTAAATAACGCTTAATCTTTCAAAGGAGTAAATTAATATGCAGGTTTAATAAAGTTTTTGTTTTAATTCCGCACATTTATCTCTCAGTAAAAGTGACGTTTCTTGGGTTCATCCACAAAAAGATAATTTATTGTCCTAAGGATTATTTAATTTATCACACATTCAATATTAGGAAAAATGTTTTAAGTCTAGTATTTATTAGATAATTTTCATTATGTTTCAGTTTTCATTGGAGATTTTACTACCCAAAATAACTGAGATTTGTATTTCGCTTTATATTAATCTTTAAATTATAATATATGGATTGGATTATTTTCTTTAACCAGAGTTTCTTTCACGGGACTGTAAAGAAGCTTTAATTCGAAACAAATAAGTAATCAGCTGAGACGTAGTATAAAGAGGAGAACAAAAGTAAATAAGCGTTGCTTTTTGTAGAACTTCTTTGTGACACCTAAATCTACAAATTCAGAAATGTATTATAATGTAGGATTTTGATTTTATATCCACTATGTTATTGTGGTGCTGTAGAGAGAATAATACTTGTTAATGGTCTATAGCAGTGGTTCCCAACTCATAGAAGCCTGCGGACCACTAAGCCAGAAACTGAACCATGTGCGGACCCCCACCCCCACCGTTTTGAGGGGGGACCTTCCGGGAGTTAGAAATTTATTTTGTATCATACGGGGGGCTTCGCCCCTAAGCACGCTAGGCTTGCTCCTCTGTTATCGCTCCTCTATTATCGCGAGCGAGATATATAGGGGTGATTCTCCGGCAATGTAACAGCTTTCATCCATTTACTGTTGTCACCCTTAATGCGAAGGGTGTTCCATCACTGTTGAATTATCAGCTTTAAAATTCAATTAAAAATCGAAAATTTAAGATATAGACTTGAAATGAGGTTTATATGAATAAGAATGCTTTCAGATTCCAGATGATGTAAATATTTTCTTGTAAGAAAAAAACTCGAGGAGCATCGATGTTACATCCACATAGGGGATGATATTTCTTGAAAAACTGTGTTTCACTTTTTGATGAAAATATTAGTCTGTTTTAAACTATTTTTAAACAAATGAGGTCTAGTTTGAAAGAGAAATGTCTGTAGTCTTAAATAGTTAAAAGATCAAAATTCTACGATCATTTTTTGGCGAGTTATCGTAATCTCAAGATGAAAAAGTCAATATTTTCCCACAAAACATAAAATTAAAAAAAATGAAAGTCCGACGAAGATGAGATATGTCTTACTTTGGTCCCCCATTTTTCTGCATCCAATGGTATCGCTCTCGACCCCATACCCTCAGCGGTTTCGGAGGAGATAACGTGACAAGCTTTTGACAGCGGCAGCGGGAGTTATTTTTTTAGAATAGAGAGATTCTAATAATAAAATAATTATGTTAAACTTTACAAATATTTTAATTTAACCCCTGACAGTCATCGGATATATTCGGTCCATCTAGTTCAATGAACATTACTTTCAAAATCCCCATTTATATGGCAACTTTTTTAAATGTGGTTCCGAACCACCATTGAGGCTCTCGCGGACCACCGGTTGGGAACCACTGGGCCATAAGAAGCCTGCTGGAGCGTAAGAAGCTCAATTGGAGTGTGAAAATGGCAGAGGTTATGATTTAAGGGGATGGGAGACATTCAAATTACCCAAAATAGAACGAAAATCGGAATTTTTTTGGGGTGTATTAATATTTTTAAAATATGTAAATATTGGAATAAAATGCATTTAAAATATGTAATGAAAAATAAAATGAATACTTTGCGGCTTTAGAAAAGTAAATATTAAAGGTAGGTGAAAAATATCTTTTACATGGCTTTTTATGAAAATGAGTAATTTCCAGATTTGTAAGTCTTGAAATGCTCCTTACGTCACAATTTTTTACAAAATTTTATAAAATTTATAACAAAGACTCACCTTATACATTAAAATAAATTTAACTATCTATTTTAGGTTTCGTCATCATTCAGATTATCAAAGTTAAGTGTAGAAAAGTACAAAAATGGCACGAAAATTCAGAATACAAGCATAAAAATATTTCCTAAAATTTAAGTATTCATCGAAAGCACAAAGTAATACATAACTCTGTTCAAAATGTATTTATAAGCAATATAAATGCAAAATTAAGGGGGAAGTTAAAAATTGGATCAAAAGGAGCATTTTAGAAAACATAATAAAAATTTCAATTTTTAAAATATAAAAAAAATTAAAATATTTATAAAATTTTATAAAGTGTTTGACATAGTTTAATGAATATATGCAATATTTCATATCTCTGAGCTAAAAATTTAAAAAATTTCTTTGTAATGTCAACCCTCCCCTTAAACATATTAATTGGTTTCGGATTAGACAATATCAAAAACTACAGTAGTACTTCAGGGTGTTTTTTTAAACGACAAAAAATTGATAGAATTTTTTTAAGTAATTTTGTTACAGATTTCCTTAGTGCAAGTTTATTTAAAGAGACTTCCTGTGAAAAAAATTAGTATTAAATTTTTATGCATCGGTACATTTAACGCTTTTTACCTTATTCCTACCTTACTCTGCAGCTTAAATGTGGATCATTTACTTCTCCTGTACTCGACAAAAACCATTAAATATTTTGCTGCTTTGAATTTATTAACTCTCGAATGAATAACGCGGTGAAACAAAAATTTTAAATCCCTGAGATAATTTTTTGCAATTATTATTTAATTTATCACACGTTAAAAACTAATTAACCTAAAACAGTAGCAAGAAATAGATTTAAAAAAAATTTTAAAAACCTTAAGACAAAAATGCTATTATTTAGTTGAATTTTACGGCAGCGAAAACAATGTGTTGTTTTTTAGAGGATTATATTAATAACAAACGCTTGTAGCTATTCTGTAAGAGACACATGGTTGATGGCTTTCCTCTATTTATAAACATATGGCAGCACAGGCTCCCCGCATTCAAAATATTTGTTGCGTTAATCTCTACACAATTAAGGGAGTACAGTGTATATTCCACCAATCATGAAAAGTATACTGAGATAAGTGAAACTACCTTTATATAAATACCCGTAAAAAAGTACCAGAAACTATGACTGTTATTGTCATACGGTTCATAACTTCCGTTCATAATTTCCGTTAATCGTTTTTAGTAATTGAACTGATGAAAACTTTTTTGTGAATGCGTTGAGAATTTGTCTTTCAGTCATTAAAATTAAACTTTAAAAGTATCCCAATGAAATGAATTGTCAACAATCGTTACTTTGTGAGTGCTGATCTCTGATTCATTTTTATTCACATAAAAAAATTAATTTTTTTTAAAGTTTTATTAGAACCTTGAAGTTTTATTGAAGTTTTATTGATATTTTGAAGAGTATATTTTCAAAAGCAGCAGGTACACTGTCTCTCGACATTAGTCCTATAGAACCGCGACATTTTTTTTAGAGTTTGCAATAAGGGAACCGTACTGGTAAACCAACTCTACTCCCGTTGCCACATTGATTCGTACCCTCCTGTCATCCACATACTACATGGAGGTACTTTGCACCCTACGGATTTAACGTGACTATACCTGGCGTAGACACAAAGTATACATTAGGTTGAATACCATACCTGTTTTTTTATTCTTTCAAAAGTTTTTTCGAACTTTTGCAGAAAAAAATAATAACGAAGCAGAGTGCATTTTTACGCGCATTTCTGAAGTTATCTCCTTTCTAAATTTGATTTTATTCTCTGCACTTGTTTTGCCCATAAATAATGCAGCACTGTTTGTTGAAAATGCAAATTAACTTCCTTGTCTGTGCGTTTTATCTAAGGGTTTTTAATTAATCTATCTCTTTTGGTACTGTTTATCTTAAACCTAGATTCTTTTAGGAATTAAGCCTCAGCATGTCTGAGGTTGCAGACATTAACGAAAGCCTTGTAGTCAAATCGATATATTCAGTGCTTCACAACCAAAGAATTTCTGAAAATTCACCATAGATAAACAAAAAATCTAATTTTCATCTTCAGTGCCACCCATTTGTTTTTTTATGTGACCAAGATAGCATTTTGCAGATTTTGAATTTCGTTTTCAACTCTGCAAGTCACTCGTTAGGTAAGAAACTTACTGGTATGTATGAATACATATGAATTCACGTGATTGATTTGACCTATTGCAACGAACAGTTACAACAACTCAAATCAACCAGTCAAGTAAATTTCCCCATTCAGGCGGTACATAGGAAATATGGAAAAGGTCGAACTTTTCTACAAGAGAAATCTAGAATATTTATTTTTTCTTTATAAAATAAAACCTTTCAAGTTAATGTGAAGCAATCTATGCATGAAAAATCATTTCACTTTATGTCGGTACGTTAAAAAATACAAACTATCACAGCATGAATTTTATTATACATGCATCTAGGTAATGTTTAAAGTAAGCAGTGTTTATTTAGAGTAAGAGTCGTCACTTTATATAGACTTTAAAGTAAACATTCACCAGATTCCACTATCTTTAACTACAGTTTCATAAATCGTTATAAAAAAAATGCATGTATACAAATATGCTGTCAAAATCTACATCATTTTAAAAGTCGATGAAGACTTCCTTTTGCTATCCCTACGCGTGTTACAAATAAGTATCAATATAATTCAGATGCGGAATTCCACCTTATCTAGCTATTACATTTATGTAGTTTACAATACTTGAAAGTCATATTAGTTTGTAATTTAAACATGATATCGATCAGTGGTGAATTTTCAGTCTCTCATATCTAATCTTCAATTTCTTCAGGTACCAGAAATATATTACATTAATTTCATTACATTAATCCTTTTAATAACATTAGTTTTTTTCTTCCATTAAGATATGCACTTTTCTTAAAATTTTTCTTCCAGAAATACATTTCTTATAATAACTGAACTCGCTATTAAATCTTTAAAATCGGAGATAATATCGCAAATTTCAGAGCGTTACATAATCTTTGTATCAAATCGATGGTAGAATTATATAATACCATGATGTGAAAACTTGACAAACTATTTTATTTGGATTACGATTCCAGGGGGCATTATAAAGGAGGAAAGTACTATGATTTATAGAATTAAAGCATACAATATTTAAAATTTAAAAATAATATAGATTATAATGAATAAAATCTTGAAATTATTCTAAGAGGAGAAATATATGATAAAATGTCAAGAAAAGTAAATATTATTCTTCCGAATAATTGCTTCAAAACATTATATTTTTACTATATAATTGGAAAAAGAATCGCTTATTTGTGAAATATTAATAACTTATCTCAAGTATATCGTTTTTAACTTCAATTAGAATTGATCTAATTATGTTCTGATGACAGAGAGAGACTGAAACCATGAATAATTAAAATTAATGATATTAACTTCAATGATGTTTCACTAACGGCTAGAAATATGAGTAAGCAAGCAGAAATTAAGCAAATGTTCATATGTTGCTTCTTTTATAAATAATTAATTGGGCAATTACGAGGCACTACGTATAAAAAAGCTAAACGATTTTTAACTCGAAAGTATTTTCTTATTTGTAGATTCCCGATGTTAAAAATTTCTTACTTTAGTGAACGGAAAATTTGATCTTATTGTTACAGTGGTATTAGCTGTGTAGCTTTTAATACTATTTTTTAAACTGTATAGTTGATATTCGCCTAGTCTGGATAGATTATTGGGGAGTACCGAAATCCCGAGAATTTTAACCACCACGGATAATTTCAGAATAAGAACACACCACGGTTTTTATTCTGAAATTTAGCTCTTTGTAATCTTGTATCTCACGGATTTTACTACTGTTGTTTATAATTATCTTCTTATTGATGTTTTTTGAGTGTAGAAATTTTATACTTTAAACCTTTTATTGAACTGTACAAAATACTGCGCACCATTGTTTTTTATGTCAGTTCCGAGTTTGGTTTTATTTTTGGTACAACATATGGTTGGCTCAGCTTGTCCCTCGATGGACCTTACGCCAATAAAATAAAAATCAACCAACAAACCAACCTTAATTTCTACTTAAAGGAATAAAATTATGTGTTGAAAGTCGGGAAAAATAATGCTACCTCACATGAAGGTTAGAGGACTCAGGTTCTTATTCCGCCCCTGACAGGAGGTCTTTATATAGTCTTTTCATAAAGTGTATATTAAAAAAATAAAGCTAATTTTTGAAAGAAATTAATAAAAAATTTGAGCATAAACATTGTCCACTGCCAAAGGAATGTTATTAAACAGAATAACCATTAAGAAACTTTTCTGAACTTACAGATATTTTATAAGGTAAATTTAGAAAATAAAAACTATTAATGAGATTTGGTAGCCAATTCCCTAAACATTCAAGAGATCTTAAGAATCAATTTTCTGGAATGAGAATCTATTCTTATAGTTAATTAGACTTCTATTAGATATTTAGAGCTAAATTTCAAAAATGGTGCATTTCTTTATTATAAATTCTGAGATCCGATATTCAGATGAACATTTTGCTTGCAAAGTACTTATACTAAAGAAAAGTTAGGCGTTTTTAATGAACTATAGGCTATAGACCTAAAATACTTGTGAAAGGAATAATTTTTAGCTTAATGATGAGGAAATAGGAATGATTCAAAAGTGAATCTGACAATCTATAAAACCGTGAATATATAAAGAGACAGACTGTTAACCTTAGTAACTTTTGTTGCTTAATTTAGCATATTATAGCGATATGTGTTAGTTTTTAATTCAGCCACAAAGAGTAACATTTTACTTCACAGTAAATTAAAATATCTCTACGTGTATTCTGAGACCAAAACACCACCTTAAGAATTTTAACTTTACAAATATTTCTTTGTCGGCTCTTGGAGAAAATACACATCCAGATCTTTTTCCGTTTTTACAAGATATAGATTATAATCCATATATTTGATTTTACCACAAAACCCTGTCTCACCTCTCACTCGGTTTTACAAGATATAGGTTTCTACCCATATATTAGGTTTTCCTACTTCACCTTGTGTCACTTTTTAATCTGTTTTTTGATATTCCATCAGCCTTTATTACGTCTTTCATTATCTCATACATGTATGTAAGTTTGTAGCGTTTACCTTTGTTACAGGTTTAATGTATCTTGTTTTTTTAATGGTTTTATACTTCCATTTTTTAATAGGGTGTGCTTAATTATTTTTTTTGACACCCTGTCTACCCCTTTGTTCTTGTCTGGTGCATACGTCCCGTAGATGCACCCTACGTCCAAAATGAAACCAAACTATTCCCAGACCAAAACACCTAGCCAGAAAACTATGTGTCTTCTTTTCAAATATCCATCGGCATCACACATCATATGATATGGGAAATATTTTCCATAAATCTGGAACCAAACGATCGATTTTTGTTTTATTTTTCTATGCGCCAGTTATTTATTCTCAAAAACAACACATAAATACGTTTCATCGGAATATCACAATTCGTCAGAAGTGAGCATTATCCTGACATCATTTCAGTAGGTGATTGATACATTATGTAACTTTTCTTTCGGAGGGGGAATGTCGTCACTGGATATCTGTAATTGAAAATATACTGACTCACACAAATACTCCGTCATCCGAGAATATTAAGTATCATGGATTATAAGATTTCCTCGATATTATGCTTAAGAGAAGTAATGGAGCTTGTGAATAATTCACATATCTCACCATCATTAATCCCTTTTCTTCATTGTTGTACATTTACTCATGTTGCTTCAAAATTTGAAATTACTTTGAAATTGAAATATTTAAAAAAATTTAAATTCAAATAGTTTTTCTTTATCTAAGCCTTAAGAATAATAGAACTCAAATTTTCAAATTTTATACGAAGCAATCTTTATTGCTTCAATTAATCTATCAATATAGAACAGTTCCGCAACTGAATGACTCACTGACTGACATACAACGCACAGACGAAACCGCTGGACCTAAAGGGATGAAATTTTGCTTGGCGATTTTTCTTATAGCGTAGGGGTGCACTAAGAAAGATTTTTGAAAAATTCTTCTAAGATTTTTTAAAATTAAATTTTTAGGCTGTTTTTGTAACTATTTTAAAGTTTGCATTTAAAATAATAATTTTAGGGTTATAAAATCTATATCACGAGAAAGATGATAAAATTTCCTTGCAAATGAAATCTTTTTCGAATCTTTACCTCCATTTTCTGATTTTTGGCAATTTTTTAAAGATTAATTTTTCGAATTTAATTTATTAAATGCTGATCACGTGATTTCTTTTTCTGGTACTTTAAATTAATTTATCGTCACTTCCATAACAAAGTAATAGACAAAAAATATATTTATTCTTGCTAATGCAGCAGACGATTGGACATTATCCAAAATAATATTAAAATATAGTAAAAGATATATTCCTATATTAACTGCTCTATATTCTGTAGTATGTTCTATTACATTTAATTCAAATATTTCCTTCTACATTATTTTGTCTATAAAAATAGACGTTACGATTTTTTTCATAAATATATTATTTCGTTTTTTTTACATCAACTGCATACATTGATCGTTGTATTTATAATAAATATATTTCTACATATTTTCGGCATTAATTGCATACATTGACCGTTGTATTTAATTTTAATGTACTCTGTAGCAAAGTACGGGTTTTCAGCTAGTTTAACCATATTTTCATGACTGCAGTATGTGAGAACAACTGGATCACATAACCGCTTTATCTTAGCAAAACAGTTTAATATTAAATATGAGATTATAAATAGCTTTCTAGGTGTTCAGCAGAAAATGGCATTATTACAAGGGACCTTAAACCTCGTTTTGTTTTAAATTTTCAATATTTGACTCTATATACAAAATGAGAATATTTAATATTCTTTTTTGCTACATTGAAGTCACTTAGAATTCCCAAATAAGTATTTTACGGAATAACAGGACCTGTTTTTCAAGGAATTCCTCAAATATTGTAAAAATTTTCAAAATGTTTTATGCGCATTCATTTTTTTTTCCGATTTCTTACAATTTACTAGGGTTTGTTAAGGGAAGTGTCCGCCACAAAACTGTGCAGCATTCTTTGAAACCACAAATATCTATCAAATTTATAGTCCGTTTAATAAAGTGAAAACATGCAAAAACATAAAAAAATAACAGGTATATTTAAAATATATACATATTTAATGGCTTTATATTCATACAAAAGAATTTAATGTACAATTATGTTAAAAGATAAATGATAAACTTATAATTAAAAATTTAAGATTTTAAATGAAATGGAATGCGCATAGATCATTTTGAATTATGGCAGCGTTTTTGAAAAAAAAATTAACATCATCGAAACAATCCTTATTTTGAATACTAAGAGGTTTAGATGTAGTCAAACAGAACATTAAATATTGTCATACTGTATATAGAATTGATAACTGAAAATTCAAAAAATCGAAGTTGAAGGTCCCTTGTCTCCTTAAGACTAAGGGCCTGTTCACATAGGAGTCCGGTAGCAGAAGCGTTAAAGTATTGAAATATATTTAACCAATGACAAACCTCCAAACGATTAGCAACAAAATTTTTAACGCCTATGATTGGTTTATTTCCGTTTCTGCGCCAACTTTCCTTTTACGCTTCCGCTACCAGACTCCTACGTGAAAAGGCCCTAAGGATGACGTCTGTGAAGTTGGCCCCCCGACATTGAGATATCCAAATTTTGAAAACGGCATTCGTTTGAGCGTCGTTTGAGCGTGTTTGAGCGCCAAACATTTTCGTTTTAGCGCGATTTTTAAAAGAGTTATGAGCATTTCATTTTTTAGCGGGAAAAACACCTAGCCCTCCCCCCCCCCCCGACATTGAGATATTCAGAGAACGGGAAAAACAGAGCGGCATGAAATTTCGTGTCGGGGAAATGGCGAAAAAAAGGGGGGGGGAAATTTGATGTCGGGGAAACTGAAGGGACACCTCCAAATATGGCGGGTCCCATGGATAAGACATTGAAAGAGGCGCCAAAATGAGGCACAGTAAAAATACGAAATTATAAACAAATAACGATAAAATATAATAGTAACTAATAATACCAAATAGTTTCAAACTAGTTGATATAGTTTAGGCCTCAGACAACAGTGTTTAATGCATTTATGAAATTTTTCAATACATTCAAAAATCCATTGATTCGTTCTTAATATTTCTTATACTTTAAAAAAGATGAACTCGAAAGAAAGTTTTCGTATATCTGTCCTGTATATATTTACTTAACTTTTTTTTTTGTCCTGTATATATACCTAAAACTAAATACCCGTGCTTCACAACAGAATACATTACTACCACCAATCATGTAATCGGGTTCCATTAATTTAAATTAACTTCAGTAGTAAAGTGTTGTCATTTCTTTTGAGGAGTTAACCCTATAATTTAATGACGATCCAACATTAAATAAGGGTTTTTAGATTTATATTTATTTCTTAAATTTAGGGGCCTTATGACCCTTCTGGATTTTTTAGCTTTCTTAGTACCTAGGGCCTAAGAGATATTCAAATTTTGAGAACGGCATTCGTTTGAGCGTGTTTGAGCGCCAAAAATTTTCGTTTGAGTGTCATTTGTAAAATAGTTATGAGCATTTAATTTTTAGCAGGCACAAACTCCTAGCCTCCCCTACCCCCAACATTGAGATATTCGATTTTTGAAAACTGCATTCGTTTGAGCTATATTTGCTATCAACATAATCTTAAAATTGGAAACGTTTTAACGATCAACTAACTATTGGAACCTTTTGTTTTTAATTACCTGACTTCAATGTAGAATATTTTATTTACCCAGTGGCGTAGCGAGAGGGGGACAAGGTGGACTATCATGCCCCGGGCGCCACTTTCAGAGGGGCGCCACTTTCAGAGGGGCGCCAAATGCAACCTAAGACCATTAGATCCTTTGGTCCCCACAGAGCCCGATTATGAACGCTGGGGGCCCCTGGTCGGATGCTATTTGGGGGCCCCCCATTACGGACATTAATAAAAATACATACTATTAGAGGTACTAGGTGCATACACCAAGGGGTTTTTGGGGCCCCTAGCATCAGGGGGCCCTGGGCAAAGTCCCGATTTGCCCATGCGATAAAAAGGCCCTGGGTCCCCAAGACCATGAGGGGCGCCAAAAAGGTAATGTGCCCCGGGCGTCAGTTATGCTCGCTTCGCCACTGTAATTACCATATTTAACTTTTTACGATAATTGATGATATGCAACTTATGCAAACTCTTAATAATTCTATTATAATGTTAATCTTTTGCTCCGTTCTATACGAGAAACAAAACATTTTATTTATTGTATATTATAATTCTGAAATTGGGATTCTTAATGCAGTCATATTTTATTGTAGTATTCAAGTGTGCATCAAGTTTTATACTTAATTTTTGTACATACATATTTTGAGTGTCACGGCAATCACAGTTTTATTTTTCTAATCATTTATGTGCGTATAGCACTTTCATAATGTGTTTATAACGTAGAGATGGTTACGATTATTGTTTTTGTGTTTTAAGCAATTTATTTATGTATATATATATATTCAGAATTGGTTATGAGGAATTTTGTAAATTGATGCATTTCAGCACTGCTGATAGTCAGTCATTTTTGTTCAAAAGTGGCTAATTTATTTTAAATTAATCATATTCTATCTTAAATTGTAGTACACTGCTGGCCACTGTAAATGCAACACCCTGAAGGAAACATGCAAATAGCATGAAATTTACAACATGCATTAGCGGAGGTGAGATATGCAAATGATTAGAATTTCAGCACAGACGCACATCACGCGCGCCTGTGGCGCCACTTCAAAGCGCTATTTAAGGCTTGGAGATTTCGACGATTTCAAGTTCGGCAATTGTGTTTTTCTTGTGGTTTTTTCAAAAAAAACCGATCAATTATGCCTCGTCGAAAACAGCGATCATCTTTTGATCAAGTATCCGAGTTCGACAGAGGAAGGATAGTGGCCTACCGAAATTGTGGATTATCTTTTAGGGAAATCGGTAGTCGTGTTGGACGAAACCAAACAACTGTAATGCGGATATGTGATCGTTGGATGCAGGAGGGTACGACGGACCGGCGTGTTCGATCGCATCCACCTCAGCTCACCACTTCACGTGATGACAGGCAAATTGTGCGCATGGCAGTGACGGATCCCTCAGTCACATCACGAACCATAGCACAGCACATGCAGTCTGTAACGCATCATCCAGTGTCTGCGCGTACCATTCGACGCCGTTTACAGCAGATTGGTCCGTCCGCAAGACGTCCATTGCTTTGTCTACCCTTGACGCAGAACCACAGACGTCTCCGCCGCCAATGGTGCGATGACAGAAGGATGTGGACGGCAGAATGGAATGAAATTGTCTTTACTGACGAGTCACGCTTCTGTCTGCAACACCACGATGGTCGCATTCGAGTCTGGAGACACCGTGAAGAGAGGATGCTGAACAGCTGCGTTATGCACCGCCACACTGGTCCTGCACCGGGTATTATGGTATGGGGCGGTATTGGATATCACTCTCGCACACCTCTAGTACGCATTGCCGGTACTTTAAACAGCCAGCGCTACATGTCCGAGGTGTTGGAGCCAGTTGTCCTTCCTTACATTCAGGGCTTGCCCACAGCCATATTTCAACAGGATAATGCGCGACCACACGTGGCACGCATTGTCTAACGGTTCTTCGTCAATCGCCAGATTGAATTGCTTCCCTGGCCGCCTCGCTCTTCGGATCTTTCGCCGATAGAAAACATGTGGTCCATGGTTGCTCTACGATTGACCCAGATTCCATCCCCAGCTGCCACAGCAGATCAACTTTGGAAACGTGTGGAAGCTGCTTGGTCTGCTGTACCCCAAAAACTCATCCAAAGTCTCTTTGAATCAATGCCGAGGCGTGTGGCAGCGGTGATCTCCAACAATGGCGGCTACTCTGGCTACTGATTTTGTCAGGAACCACACTTCACAGAAGTCTATAAATTTAATCATTTGATACTTGGTCAACATGTTATCTACAAAATAAATTTTGTTGTGATATCTCTTGTCTTTCTTGGTGTTGCAATTTGGGTGGCCAGCAGTGTATGTATCGAAGGAAAAAATATAATTTTAAAATCCAAAATATACCATAAGATTTCTGGTCAAACATTGTATAAGATAACTATGTGAGTGCAATCAGTTGCTAAATAAAAATAGTCGATATAAGAAAAGAAGTGTATTCAACAGAATATTGCGATAAACTTACCGGCGTTTATATAGTGTTTAGAAGAGGTAGAGTTAACTAGACGTCACTGGCACTACATTTATGGTCTGGCAGACAGTTTGACATATCCTTCCTCATTAAAATAATCTTTGCTTTTACCATATTTACAATAATTGTGTTACAGTGTTAGAAAGTTCTAAAAGTTCAAATCATGAAAGTGCATCAAGCAATTGCATTACGTAGTTGAAAGTAATTTTGCAGCTGACAGAATTCTTGCCGTAATTTTACTGCTCCTAAATTTTTCTTGATGTATTTATTGGAATTTGAAGATTTAAAAAGTCTTTGGGTAGCGTTTTTCATTCTCTATATAAAAAATACTTTTAGCCCGGACACCCTGTATATAAAATCCAAATACCACTCACTCACTGATCACCGTATCTCTCGAACCATGAGTTCTAGGAAGTTGAAAATTTGTATAGTGGATGCACTTCCGCTCTCCCGAACAATAACATTTAAGAAATATTTTTAAAAAAATCTACACTTTTAATATGTGAAAAGGGACCCTCAAAATTAAACACGGACTGACTGATCACTGTATCTCTGGAACCATAAGACCTAAGAAGCTGAAATTTTGCATAGTGGCTCATCTAAGGCCCTAGGTACTAAGAAAGCTAAAAAATCCAGAAGGGCCATAAGGCCCCTAAATTTAAGAAATAAATATAAATCTAAAAACCCTTATTTAATGTTGGATCGTCATTAAATTATAAGGTTAACTCCTCAAAAGAAATGACAACACTTTACTACTGAAGTTAATTTAAATTAATGGAACCCGATTACATGATTGGTGGTAGTAATGTATTCTGTTGTGAAGCACGGGTATTTAGTTTTAGGTATATATACAGGAAAAAAGAAAAAGTTAAGTAAATATATACAGGACAGATATACGAAAACTTTCTTTCGAGTTCATCTTTTTTAAAGTATAAGAAATATTAAGAACGAATCAATGGATTTTTGAATGTATTGAAAAATTTCATAAATGCATTAAACACTGTTGTCTGAGGCCTAAACTATATCAACTAGTTTGAAACTATTTGGTATTATTAGTTACTATTATATTTTATCGTTATTTGTTTATAATTTCGTATTTTTACTGTGCCTCATTTTGGCGCCTCTTTCAATGTCTTATCCATGGGACCCGCCATATTTGGAGGTGTCCCTTCAGTTTCCCCGACATCAAATTTCCCCCCCCTTTTTTTCGCCATTTCCCCGACACGAAATTTCATGCCGCTCTGTTTTTCCCGTTCTCTGAATATCTCAATGTCGGGGGGGGGGGGGAGGGCTAGGTGTTTTTCCCGCTAAAAAATGAAATGCTCATAACTCTTTTAAAAATCGCGCTAAAACGAAAATGTTTGGCGCTCAAACACGCTCAAACGACGCTCAAACGAATGCCGTTTTCAAAATTTGAATATCTCAATGTCGGGGGGGGGGGGGGGGGGGGCTAGGTGTTTTTCCCGCCAAAAAATGAAATGCTCATAACTCTTTTAAAAATGGCGCTCAAACGAAAATTTTTGGCGCTCAAACACGCTCAAACGACGCTCAAACGAATGCCGTTTTCAAAATTTAAATATCTCAATGTCGGGGGGGCTAGGTGTTTTCCCGCCAAAAAATGAAATGCTCATAACTGTTTTAAAAATGGCGCTCAAACGAAAATTTTTGGCGCTCAAACACGCTCAAACGACGCTCAAACGAATGCCGTTTTCAAAATTTAAATATCTCAATGTCGGGGGGGCTAGGTGTTTTCCCGCCAAAAAATGAAATGCTCATAACTGTTTTAAAAATGGCGCTCAAACGAAAATTTTTGGCGCTCAAACACGCTCAAACGACGCTCAAACGAATGCCGTTTTCAAAATTTGGATATCTCAATGTCGGGGGGCCAACTTCACAGACGTCTAAGGATGTACCCATCTCTTTGTTGTTGTTGGTAATACCTCCTGGCCGGAAGTATTCCACACCAGGTTCAAATAGGCTTTGCGGGCTGAAGGGTGCGGCTACGGTTTTCAATAACACCATAGACGTTAATATCACAGACGGTAGGAGTTCGCCTTAGCTAGGAGCAACCTGAATTTTATCCGAGCACTCTTAGGTGCGACATAAGGGGGGGGGGGGTCGTATCCTCTCTAGTCATCTCTGACCTCATCTCTGACCTCATATTTCTGGTCTACGGACTTAGCGTGTCCATATCCGACCTAGACAGGAAGATACTTAAGGTTGCTTGTCGTGATTCGAATGTCATCCTCGGTGCTGAATGTCGAAGCGCTACCACTAGGTTACCTCAGACATTTATCTCTTTATATTTTGGATAAGATTCACTCATTAAGCCATGCCTAAAAATTTAACTAATGATGTTTCAATACAAAGTATTTCATATATATATATATATATATATATATATATATATATATATATATATATATATACCCATTACATCACGTCCTTAAACTATAACCTGAAAGAAAAAATTAGCTCATATTTACATGGCTGGAGCTAGACTCAGCCTGAAAGGAATAAAATTAAATTTGGAAGCTTTCGGGTCGAATCGTTTATTAGAGCGACAAAAGTACTTCCGTCCATATAAGACGGTTCGTAAGTAATATCTCCTTTCAACCTTAAGCGCGAGAGACGAGATAGGCAATGTGACTATTATTTGTAGGGTCAGCAGAGTTTGGGACTCACGATGCGAACCCACTCATGAATTCTAACATGTACACGTGTAGAAATGTAAAGGCATGCGATTCATGGAACATTCTGTGGCTAAAGGTTTTAAATCAATAAATTGATATTTCTGGGGATTGGATTTAGGAAAGGGAGTTTAAATGCTAGAATGGAGGGCATAATATTTAAGATATTACACTTACTTACACACACACACACACACACACACATATATATATATATATATATATATTACTTACAAATTCGTGAAAAAGGTGTATCTTGTGCTTCTCCTTTTAATTTTCAGCAAACATTTTTCTTGTTACAATTTCCACTAAATTTCTGTAATGACGTTCAGTCATAACGGAATTCAAAGCGCTATTTATATTTGAAACCAGATAAATATCCAATAATTGATTACATCTACATTGAAGAAAAATTCGTGAAATTAATCTTCTTATTGCTTCACACGAGAAAATCGAGTAATTCCTGGAAACGAGAAAACAGGCATCTTTTCCGAACGTTTTCACCATGTAATAATTGTTTTAAAAAAATGATCCGACGACATTTTAAATATGCTGCCCATAAATCAAGCAACTCTTTTCCCTTCAAAATGCAAATTGGGTTTCTTGTTTGTACGTTTTATCGCTTCCGTCCAAGGCGTTTAATTAATTCCTCTCTTTAATTACCCGCACTTCTTAAATCCTCAGGTATCGATTGCAAATTTAAATCGAATGGACGTTTAAAGATCCTGAAAAATAAGGAAAGGGGTTATTTCGGATTGGGAATGAAGATTGATTTTGTGTAGGTTTATGGTTTGGCGGTGCATTTTCTGAGATTTTTGTTGAAATAACAAATTAACTGTTAACCGTTAAAGGGTGTTTATTTAATTTCAGTCATTCATCAATTGTTAAAATTGGCTTTTCACTATGCATTTGCAGACAAAATGTACTAAGAATGCGATTTTTGGATTATTAGTTTAAAGTGTTTATTGTATTTTGATTTAGCCTGTTTATAATTTTTTGAATGATTTTATACTTTGTGGAAGTGTTTTACCGAAATAATTTTCAATATGAAGATTACAAAATTGTGTGCTGAGAGGTTGTTCTATAAATGTATTAGGAAAATTTTTAGATAAATTTACAATCTTTACATTATATTTAAAAACGTAAATAATGAAGTTTTATAATCTTAAAGAAAGCATTTATAGTGCATTAATGGAATGAGTTTTAATATTTAGTTTTTGATATAAAACATTAAATTCAGCTTTATTGCTTAGAATGCATTAAAGTGTACAACGATGTATTTTTCTTTATGTATCATCATAGAAAATCTAATAATCATCCTTATTTTTCACACTTAAGCTTATTATTCTAAGTATATATTAATATTACACACTTCAAATTGAATTCCTCTTAAAAAATTCGAGCATGAAAAATTTCTCCTATCTCTAAATTCAGCTGAAATTTATTTCCGATTTATAACGGTAAATTGAGTTTTTTCTATATAGAAAATATACCAAATCTATGATTCGTAAAGTTTTGTTCAAAATTTAAAAACGCTAATGTAAAACACTATGCTTCATCTAAAGTCAAAAGTTTTGTAACCTTCTGACACTTTTTTTAGACATTTTTCTTCCCGAATACCGAACTTTGGCTGTAAGAAAGTCTGATATTCAAAACTTAGGAAACTTTCTTCAGGTCAGACAACCAGATTACATGTCATGCACTTATAAACTGAATTATTTTTACTTTAGATCAAATCAGGATGTGAAATTCATTTTTACGGTGCACTGAATTACTCTTACAATATCGAACGCCTAAGTTATTAATCGTATATTATAATTTTTTTCTATGTTATGAGTGACGTTTCTCTAAAACCAACCTGAAATAATTTAATTTATTTTATTGAATGAGAGATTGCTCATTTAAACATTAAATATCTCTCAATTGCAAACCCCTGGTCATGCTCTCGGAGACTGGCAGGTGTTGGCTCTCTATGAATCAATTTCTTGAAAAACAAATCTTGAATTAATGAATTCAGATTGCTTTTTACTATGTTTCCATTCTATTCCCCAAAAAAATTTTGCTATATCTTTATAAGCCAGAACAATAACTGAAATTTCAGTAGCATTGACTTTAATATAAATTAAATTTTGTGGTATGGGCAATTTTGCAATAGTAAGGTAAATACATATCATAGTTCAATAGTTACTTAAAACTTTTCATTTTAAAATGAAACTAAAGTCACATAAAACTAGAGAAAATTTCATTAAAACTTACCTAAATCTAGAGGGATTTAAACTTACCCTCGCACTACACTATAAAAACAATATGTATATTATATAACTATGATGCAATGTGAGCCTACAATGTGAGTCTTTTACAATCAGATTCACACATTTAAATAATGAATGCTTTCATATGCTACTTGAAATATTACATTGTTTGTTTTCCGCGTAATTAACCTTAACAAAAACTGGAATTATACACTATGTGTTAAAAATGTGTTGCTATATGTACACAATATAAAAAGTCTATATTGTTTCTTATGCCCCCAGGCTGGAACGTAGTTCCAGACCAGGTCCATATAAGCTACGGGCTGAAGTGTGCGGCTCCGGTTTTGAATAGCACCACAAGGTTCGTAGTCCGTGTTAGATAGTTGCCACCTCAATTTTGACACAGCACCTCCAGGGGAGACATCTGAGGGGTATCGTACCCTCTCTCACCCTCTCTGACCTTCATAGAGGGACTTCCCGTTATACTGATTTAACTTGCCTATAACTGGCCTAGACACGGTATTTAATGGCGCGCGCCGGGATTCGATCCGAGAACCTAAGCACCGAAAGCCAGCCCATTATCACAAGGTCACCTCAAGCCTTTAAAAATAATATTATAACCTATAGTTAAAAAAAAAAACATTACCTACAAAACTCAATGTATGCGGTTGAAAATTATCAAATCATTTTCTACACTGATGCAAAATGGTACGATACTTGCACACTGATTCAAAATAAATTAATACACACATTGTGATGCAAAATGATTTTTAATGTTCATACAATCATGCTATTGCAGTAGTTTTTAAAATAAGCAAAAATATAAAGTTCTACATGAGAAGAAAATCACAAAGCAAAATAATGAGAATTTTGGGATTCAATGAGTTCACGCATTCACTACGCTTTATTTTAAGTTTTCTGTTACTACAATTATATATAGAAAATGCACAATCGTATCCCTCAAATATCAAAATAGAGTTTCAAAAAACTTTCTCCAGTGCATGGAATTTCAAGTCCCAGAGTTTATAGTATGAAATGCTTCTAAGGGTTAAAAGATAACTAAAAATTGGGTTCCTAACAAAAGAAATATTGTACGAGGCCTAAAAGCAGCAAAGTGCTCAAATCAAATTGTTGTTACCCTGTTTATGGGATTACAGCATCCTGCTGGTGAATCCACTTAGTTGTCCTTGGAATGTACTTCATTTATCCATCATCACACGTTTACATAACAGATCATTATAGTTTTTCGAATAGTTTTTTGGATCTGTTATTTTCAGTGCCAGTATTTTACTGACTGAATAATCTAACCTACTAAGTTGCGGATTTCAGTGGACTATTTTTAGTAAGTTTCAATGTAGTCTAGTAAGCAAGAAATAATTTTCTTTCATGGCATGAGATTTGTCTGCTCTTACTTCCAGTTTTGTTACAGTTTACTTCATTGTCTAATAAAACATAAAGATAACGATGACATTGTTATATACAAGAGCTAGTCAAAAGGTTAGTTGCACTCGTTGAAAAAAACAATACATGGTTGAAATTATAGAACGAAGTTTTACTAACATAAAAGTATAAAACATAATCTATTTCTTGACGTAATAACCTCCTTTATTTTAACATTTGATGTGGCATGGTGCCAGTTTTTCCATACCATCTGCGAAGAATTGAGTCTAGTGTGAGATAACCATTGCTGGGTTGTCACTTTTACCTCCTCATCTGAGGGATATCGTCGCATTGCAAGTTCTTCTTTCATGGGACTGAAGACGTGGAAGTCACATGGCGCAAGATTACACACTTCCCACTTAAACTTTTTCAAGAGATCCGTCGTTAGGGTCGCCGAATGCGGTATCGCATTGTCAAGCAAGAGCAGAATGCATTTTGAAAGTTTACCTGGTGGTCGATCTTCAAGCGGCTTTCGCAACTACTTTAGGGATTCACAATAAGACGCTGGATCAATTGTGGTACCCTACGGCAAGAATTCGGTATGCACTACACTTTCTCTATCGATAAACAGCGCCAGCATCAACTTCCCTGCGGATGGAACTGTTCGGTATTTCTTTCGAGAAAGATGCGTTTCATATCAGGAGCAAAATTATGATACCAAGTCTTGTCACCGGTCCCGATTTAGTTAAAAAAATCATTTCTTTCCTGTTAATAACGTTCCAAAAATGCTAGAGCACTTCCAAATCGTTGTACTTTGTGTTGGTCAATCAATAGACGAGAAGATATCGTCTACTGTGGCACGTCTCTTTTGAAGAATGAGTTCATTCACTGGTGCAACGTTCTCATCTGTTGTCGAAATTGAAGAAACTTATCCTTGATATCTGTAAGGCCATTCTCGAAGGAGAGATACCACTTGGCGATAGTTTGGCGTGATGTTGCGTTATCACCGTACACTTCATGCAATTGCGGATAAATGTCACTGCAGTCACAACCTTTTGTCCACAGGAAGCGGATTAATGCACGCACTTTCAATTTGGACTCCACTGGCAGCTGCCGAAACATATTCACGACTGATTAGTATGCGAACTAAAACTGCCACGCTGAAGCCGCTACTGCACCTTTCGCAGCACTTGATGCTCTGTGTTGCCACAAAGTTTCAACGAAATATCTCTTTTACCAGAATTTTTACGGAGGTTTGCAACTAACTTAGTGACTGACCCATGAATATATGTTACGATAAAACAATAAAATCGCGTAATCCTCTATAAATTTTATCTATAAAGTTTCTATAGAGTTCATTGTAGTCGTCGTGACCTGAACATCAATGTCTCAAGAAGAAAAAACACAATTTATAGAGAATCTATGCTCACTTCTACCCAGACTTGGGTGTATATAATTTGAAAGTGGCACTCTATTTGAAGTTGAAGCAAACACAGTTTATACATGAAACAATGTTTATTGAATTCGTTGCACATATAATTGGCTTTTACAGCAATAAGCATGCGTACTACTTGTACGGAATGTATAAACACAGCTTTCAAGAACAATATAATTTTATACTCACGAACAGTAAGTCAAACCAGCAGTACTGCCATGTAAACTTCTGGCCCGCTAAGCACTAGCGCAGGATAACACCTTTTCAACCTTTACAACCTCCCCCTTTTCATTAATGACGCTGCGTGGTATTTATACTAAGCGCGTATGCCGAAATTAGCATATCTAAAGCAGCTTCTTTAATTCACTCAAAAGTTCGATTCTTGTGAATCGAATCTTGTGTATACCTTACAAATTAAACAATTAATACAATTTTCTCCGCGTTTTCCATTTTCTAACACCAGAGCACATAGGTCCCTACACCAGACTTTTCGCATGTCTGCTAAAGAAAGTACATTTAACTACGTAATTATAACATCACTTTCCAAAAGTGGATCCTTTCTGTGTCAGACATAACACTGGGATGTTTCCTGCTTCCATTTTACTATATCGGCGTTTTCGATCTAAAGCCGCAAACCGTCTATTCTCACGAAAAAATTTTACACGTACATTCCCAGGATAGTGTTCGTATCAATATAAATAATTATTAATAAGTGACGCTGTGGATTTAAGTAAGTTTGAGAATGAAAAATAATTTTTGCATAACAAATATTTTTTTTTAGTACGCAACTATGATCTTATATGGAAACCTTATTTTTAATGACTATCTTTACAAGCATTATTATTGTAATAAACGTTAAAAATTGAAAAAGAAAAGAGACATAACACATTGGTATCTGAAAGAACCAGGAGTACCACGCATTTACACAAATGGTTTTTTTTAAAAAACGTATGCATTTGTACAATAACACCAGGAATAATTATGTATTTGCATTCAGTCCTACAATAATAAAGCTAATAGACACTTTTCAGGAGGTTAAAAATTAAACTGTTATATAAATTAATTACACTTTCCTAAATAATTATTGGTAGTTTTGTTCAGACATTAATACTTCACTAATTTAATTCAATAATATAAAATGTTCAAATACTGATAACAGTTAGTCTGATATTAGCAAATTTATACGATGCCAAAATGATGAGTGTTTCAAAAAGCTTTTTTTTAAAGCAGATTGTTGCCTGAAATCAAATTTCTAGTATTCACATTTCGAAGCCACGCAAGTCTGATCCAGTTATCAAATCCGAATATTTTTTCTCCGTCAACACTATCATTTAAAGATAAACTCCCTTTTGTTTTCCTGAACCACTTATCTTAAATGAACGTAATGTCTTCGTTCAATAACACTGTTATGGCATTTAATGGATTAAATAATATTTTTCTTGGGAATATTTGAAGCTCGAAAGTAAATTAAAGACCACTCTCACTGAAATGTGTCTTGTTCGTGTGTCTAAACGTAACTGTCAAATGTTTTGGTAAGGCGTGCATGAAGAGAGGGACGTTAAAGTGAGCATTATTCTCATTAAATTAGCTGCATCACGAAATGTGATTTGAATGAAGAATACTTTAATCACAGACCGTTAATTTAAATAGAATTACAGGGGGTTAATTAATACTGTTAATGATGATGTATTTAGAAAAATTAAGAAAAATGCAATTTTATCTCTAATTCCATTTCCCATCAATTGCAGAGAAAAAGGAAAATAATTTCCAATATACTGAAGGCAAAGAGGAACAAGTTATTATGTAATTTAGTCTGTCAGATTTCAATTTTTGTATTAAATTAATAATCTGATTTAAACTAATAATTCTGTATCAGTTCTTCATTTTACTGTACATGAAACTCGCAGAGGTAAGCTATAATATAATACGATTAGAGAATTAAAGTGGATTTTATATAGCTGTATTAGAATATGAAAATTGACAGTTGAGGCATATCAGAGCACGGAAATTAATCTCAGAAGTCTTTTGACTACATGAAAGCCAATGGCAGTTGTTTACAAGATAGCAAGCCTATTTTATCTCATTTCCCTTTTTCTCAAATTTCCCCTTTTCCTGATGAATTGATGTTCTTGATATAAAAAGACAGGTAATTAGTGACTATTTAAAAATAGTAAATTTGTAAGAAATAACTCTTAGCTAAGTAGATTAAGTTCATAAAAAAACATCACCTGGGAAATGAACATGTTTAGTTTAGGTCTCGTGTATTCCCAGCATACTGATTTTAACGGCATTTTATTTACTTCATTTTTATAAAATGTGTATAGAAGTTCTCTTATTGCATTTTCAAAGCTGAATTTGGCTGTGAAAAATCTCTCATCGTACTTATGTCTCCAGAACTGCAGATTTTGAGGGATTGTGCATTGGAGTTTATGGAATATTGGGAAAAGATAATCTTATATTCTCCAAAAAGGGATCTACTTGCATGTTTGAAATGACTTTGTTTTACTTTTTTAAACTAGGGCGCGGTGGCTCGGTTGGCAAAGGCATCGAGCCAGTGATATGAGGATTGCGGGTTCGATACCAGCGTTGACAAATCCCCCGTCGTGTACACTAACTGTGGCTGGTGCACGTAAAATCTGTCGTGGCTGCAATGTCCTCCAATTTCTCAAATTTACCTCTGGAGTTGTGGGGTCAAGTGTTCCGGTCTCGTCACTTAACTCGGTTCAAATTACGAGACCGGCCCATAGGAGGGGGGGGGACAATGCTGGAATGCTGGTCCACCTATACGGTGCTCCTAGAAAAGTGGCCAGCGAAACTACTGTGTCAGATCACGGTAACGATAATGTCCAAGATTACCATCTGCCGCATTGGAAAAAAAATTAAATTGGGTTTCATTATAAAAATCACAAAACGATCTTGGATTATTTTTTTACATTATATAGAAATGTCTACCATATTATTTGTTAAGCCATCTTAAGTTCTTATCAAACATAAAATCTTTTTTTCGGAAACTTTCAACATTGCATGTCCCATGAACTCGAAATTAATTGGTTTACTATTTCTTCGGTATACCCGGATGTATTTCTTCCTTAGTTATTCTTAATTTTACCACAAAATTTTATGTATCCTTCTACACTTGTCACTTACTTTACATTGTCATTTTGAACTATAATGCCTACTAATATATATATATATATATATATATATATATATATATATATATATGAGTGTGTGTTTGTGTGTGTTACCGCTAAAGCTCGAAAGCCGTTAATGTACACATTACCTAGCTAGTCTGCAGATTAACTGATTTGCTCCGTTAAAGTGCGGAATCATGAATTTCCCGTATTTTACCTAGGAAATAAGCACATTAACGGCTTCCTTATCATTAAAGTTCAAAAGTTTTTTCTCTCATTTCCTTTCCATCTATAAAAAAGAATATGGATCAGAAAATACAGCCTGATGAAGACAAGAAAGGTTTAGAAAAGCAAGCAAAGAAAATGTTAGCAGTTTCTAATGCAAAGCACCCAAATGTCGATGAAGGTATCCCTGTGAGAATTAAAATACCCGAGGTAGACAGAGCAAAAACTGATGCCCGCTCGATTTTAGCTGTGGTTCATAGTAAAGCAGAGGATGGATTTTATAAACTTGGTACTAAAACAGGTATTTTAAAACAATTGAATGAAAGATCTGGATTCAGTGTTTGTAAAGAGAGATTTTTCAGAAAAAGATGTCCATGCTGTAGAAATATCTTTACGTCAAACAGCAATAAAACAATCACTTAGTATGGCATGGTTTCAGAAAAGTTCAGTAGTTTGGCATGGCAGGTTTCAGTAGTTGGGCATGGTTTCAGAAAATATGACTGAATATCTAAATGTACCACAAATAGGTGTTCTTGTCGCAAAACCAATTGATATGTAATTCAAAGTGTCACCAATCTTTAGATTGCACTAATAAGTAAGCACAATTTTATCATGTTTTGCAAATTCGTTTCCTTAATTGTAGTATTATTTGATTCTTTGTATTATAGTTTTTTAATTGATTGATGATTGATCAACTAATTTGTTAATTTTTTGATTGTATTAACTTGATTCTTTAGATATCGAAAAATAAATAAATAACATTATGTCAACAGCGTACAGAAACGTTGCTGTTGTTCCAGCAAAGATATTATTTTCACTTTAACGAGTGCCTTGTAGGTAATATGCAGATTATCTAGGTAATTTTCAGATCACCTAGGTAATTTGAGAAACGAAACAATTTTCCGAACTTTAACGGAGCAAATCAGTTAATCTGCAGATTAGCTAGGTAATGTGCATATTAACTGATTTCTGCACTTTAGCGGTAACATATGTTTATATATACATATATACACACACACATATATATATATATATATATATATATATATATATATATATATATATATATATATATAATTATTTATTACCTTACAAAGTAATTCCTTTTCGGTTCCAGAGAGCTGTTTTGGTGGTTCACGGCTATTACAGACAATACACATATTTATTTGCTCCTCTTTTACACTTGTCCACCTATTTGCATAACTGTTTGCGTAAGCCATAATTAAAAGTGCTATCTCACTGTCCTCTTCGCCCGCCTCTCCTCTTTGTCCTCCAAATCGCGTAAACATCTCCATTTGAACGCTACAAAAGGTTACAGTTTTAGGCGCGTTTACGGCTCTTAGCACAAGAATAAACTGCATATTAAAAGGCGCCAGATGAATAAAATCGCTTTCGGGCTCCCATAAATCGCGAGTCCCGAGCTGGAAATAGATTTTTATATTTCACGATAAGGTTAAATTTCCCCGAATTTATGTTTTCTGTGCGGCTAGTCGTTTAATTGGGTGGTTAGCTTACAAATGGGCTACATTTACGGTCACTTTTTAACGTTACACGACATTTAAAGGTCTATAAAAAGTATAATAGAAAGAAGGATGATAAAAAAAAACAGCTTTCCGCTTTATTGACCTTTTATAAATAAAGCCTTTTATCGAAAAAATAAACTTATTTAATGAACATCCAGTATATTTAACAAATATTTATTTATGAGTGGTTCATTGTTTATTTCAAATTAGATAATTTTATCCTTCAGACATGATTCCTAAAAGTAGTTTTAACAAAGGTAACTTTCCGAAAAAACTCTTTAGTTTACGTATAGATATAACAAAAGTAAACAGAGATTATTTTTCAGCTTTCATAAAGATACAATTTGAGAAATATTATATTTTAACGATTGCAGTGTATGCCATAAAGCTTTTGTCTCTCTCTCTCTCTCTCTCTCTCTCTCTCTCTCTCTCTCTCTATATATATATATATATATATATATATATATATATATATATATATATATATATATATATATATATATATATATATATATATATATATAATGTAATGATTTCGGTGGCGATGCACTTCAGGCCGGTGAACTCGTGATATTTTCGGGTGTTAGTCGTGACGAAGCACTAGGCAATAGAAGTGGTCGTCGAGTGTAGGCAGGAACTTTTATTTCACATCCAGAACGACGAGGAGTCAGCCACATTTTCAATATGATTTTTATTTGGAAACTTCACGGTGTCGGAAAACACTGCATACAACTGTGATGAAGGCATTTGGACGTGTTGGAAGCTTTCACAATACAATCAGACAATTAGAAGTCCAGAACATGTTGGATCATCCCAAGACAAAGGGGACGCAGCGCATTAAAAGTTACATCTTGACAACACCTTGGCAAACACTAAAAAGCCCCCCCCCCCCTCCAGAAAAGGACGCCAGGTTCCCAGGTAGAGGCGCACTGACCTTTTAATGACACATGACTCTAGCACGTCATATCGGCTGATGATCGCGCCATGTCCGTTATATAATGCTTATATAAGACTCCCCGTTCGCACGTGTCATTTAAGGGGAAAAATAGATTTACATTGGTTGGATTTAGGTCACAATCAGGATGAGGGACGGTGCTCTGTTGCAATAAGATAAAATAATTTGGAAAAAGCGTATTAGTGATAATGAAAAGGAGGGAAATTTGTTTCATATATATATATATACACACACACACATATATATATATATATATATATATATATATATATATAAACTAGCTGAAAACCTGTACTTCGCTACGGAGAACATTCGAATTAAATACAACGGTCAATGTATGCAATTAATGCCAAAATATGTATAAATATATTTATAATAAATACAACGATCTATGCATGCAATTGATGTAAAAAAAAACGAAAAAATGTATTTATAAAAAAATTGTAACGGATATTTTTATAGACAAAATAGTGTAAAAGAAAATATTCAAATTAAATCTAATAGAACATACTAAACAATATAGTACAGTTAATATAATACAGTTTGAGGAACATATCTTTTACTGCATTTTAATATTTTTTTGGATAATTTCCAATCGTCTGCCGCATTGGCAAGAAATTTTTTTTTGTCTATTTCGTTGTTATGCACGTGACGATAAATTAATTTACAGTCCCAGAAAATGAAATCACGTAATCAGCACTTAATAAATTAAATTCTAAAAATTAATCGTTAAAAATTCACCAAGAATCAGAAAATGGAGGTAAAAATTCGAAAAAGTTTTCATTTTAAAGGAATTTTTAATGATCTTTCTCATGATATAAATTTTATAGCCCTAAAATTATTATTTTAAGTGCAGACTTAAAAAAAGTTACTAAAATAGCTTAAAAATTTAACTTTAAAAAATCTAAGAAGAATGTATCGAAAATCTTTCTTAGTACACCCCTACACTATAAGACTCGCCATGCAAAATTTCAGCCCTTTTGGTCCAGCGGTTTGTCTGTGCGTTGTCTGGCACTCAGTTAGTCAGTCAGTCAGTAAGTCAGTTACAGAACTCTTTTATGTATATAGATAATTTATATATACATAATTATTTATTTATTTATATACACAGGTGGACAAAACCTAAGGACGGTGAACAAACTGCCATGTTTAAAGAAATCGCAGGTGTGGTATGTCAACTGGGATAAACAGGTAAACACTGAATGTAAAACATGATATAACGCAAGATTTTCTGTGAATAAACCACAGAAAGTGTTGAAACAAGTTGTTCGGGCGAAAGGTACATATTGACCAGTTAACAGAACAATACAAAGATAGCAGATTACTAAAAAACAGGCATTCCAGAGAAACATGTCAGTAAGGGATATGTTCACTAAACAGTGCAATGCAACTTTCCACACGTTGTGGCATGCTTGAATGCCATGATACATAAGGTTTTGAGGCAACTTGTCCCACTACTCTTTCACTGCACGGATAAGGGACGACTTGTTTGTCGGAGCATATGGGTGAACAATAAGATGGTCCCAAGGCATCCTATACATTTTGTATTGGATTGAGATCAAGTGAACGTGCTGGCCACATAATGCGATGAATATTCTCGCTCTCCAGACAGTCCTGAGTAGCGTGGGTGCGGTGACAGGATGTGTTATCATCCATAAACTTAATGTTCATGGACTAGGCCAATGTGGGGGACATTGGCCTAGTAGTCGTTGGTCCCATGGTGATGCAGACGGAAGCATTACAAACGGGCACTTTGGTGAATTCTCGCAAATGGGACTCGCACAACAGGTCTTCGGGCGTATAGTCCTGTCTGTTTTCCGGGATACCTGAGTTCCCATGGTGGCATATAATCGACTTGCCATTTGACCAGCTGTACTGATCTGGTTCCTTTTTGCAGTTAGAACGATGTACCGATCGTCTTCGGCCGTCTTACTGAAAGAACAACCTCCTAGCTTGCGCCTGCTACACTGTCCACTTGTTTGACACGCTGCCCAAAGCCTGGAAACAACACTGTGGGCTATGACCCTAGCACTGTGGGCGATTCCCGAACAACATCTCTAATTTGTCGAACTTCCTTCAGCTTTCCAAATATCCATCCGCGTGTAAAATCATTTAAATGATGTCTGCTAGACATGACCTCACTTTCTAAAACGCAACGTTCTTCGACCTGTTTAAATGGAAAGCCCAATTCTCACTGGCTGCACGCACCGAATGCCTACAAACCGATGTGTACTCCGTCACGCGACCCCCGCATGCGGTAATCAAAAATTTACATCACCACCTTGATTCGCATTGTATGACGCCTTTATGAGAACTCTCACAAGCTGTCGCGTTCGAATCTGCGTCTGCAATCGGTTACCGAAACATACAGTGTATATACAACGTATATAGACTGTATGTGTATATACGTTGTACAACGTATACGTTGTACAACGTAAAAATAACCTTTACTAATCCTTGAACACATAAAAATCTGCATTCTTCTACCTAACCAATTTACACACAAATATTTTTATTAAGGTGTATTCCGCTATATTTAACTGTCCTAAAAACACGAATGAATACTATATCTCCTGTTTTGAGAGAAATTCAGCACATGTGGTTTACAAAAATACCGCTAAATTAGATATGCATTAATTGAAAAGGTAAAATATAGGTCAGGAGTGATTAATGAAATAAATTAGAAGATTATGATTTTTCTAGTATAAACAAACACACACATATATAGTAAAAAATCAAATAATAAATTGTAAAAGGTTCCATTTTTAAAAGCATATGTATTCGAGATGTTCTGCCGACCACAGCGTGAGCTTAAACGGCTTTTATATAAGAACAACCTCCGAGCAAAAAGCGACGACCTGTATCTTAAAAATTTTAATTCTTAAAAAAAAAATCCTTTTTTTGTTTTTTAAAACTATTTCAGTGGCAACAATTCTAATTCCTTAATTTGTTAATTAATTTATTAATTAGGTGCTAAAACATAAAAATTTCTTAAGTTTCTTAAACCATCAATTCTACCGACAGCTTCAAAACTAATTTCTATTTTGCCGTGTTCCAACTGGACTTATAAATTTGACCTTATTATAACCTATTTAAGTTCGATTATACATTTCTTATTCATCAAATGTTAACACAAATTTTAACACAAGGAGTGCTCACTTAGCAAACCGTACAGCAACAAAAAACTAGCTACATTTAGGTGGGCCAAATTAAACCCCACCATTAAACAAAAACGGTATGCACTAAACAATGCATAATAACAATGCATTTTTTAAAGTATATATAAAAATTGTTTTCCTCAACATTTAATCGAAAAGAAAATAATCTAACTTTGATATAAGTAGGATTTTTAGCACTAATTCACTTTGCAAAATAACCACAATGGGTTTAATTGTTTTTTTGAGAATATATAAAAATTATTTTCCTCAAGATTTAATGGAAAAGAAAATAATCTAACTTTGAGATGTAAGCAAGATTTTTAGCACTAATTCGCTTTACAAAATAACCACAATAGGTTTAATTAGAAATTTGGGTGGTTTCGTATAAAATAATAAATTATTTAAACACTAAATTAATTGTAAATATTAATTAAATTATCTCAAGTTTCCTTAATAAATGTACATTAATAAATTAATTTTTTTACATAATTATTCTATGTCTTATTAACATACTTCATAGAAAAAATGATAAAGATTATCAAAGCCATGTAGCTTTGTTTATTCGCTTTGTTTTCGGGCGTGTCCCTTTGCCATGGGTTGATCACAGAAACTGCTCTCCCACGTTCCTCTGGCATACGATCCTGTTACATGTCTCCACTTCTGCCTCAAACTCCAACCGAATGTTCCCTAGAAAATTCTATCCCCCCCCCCCATCCATTTATATAGAAAATTTTTATGATCTTCTCACTTGTGAATTACCCATAGAAACATCTAATATTCCGCACCCTGATGAAGAACTTTGTTATTTTGAAGGCCGTGTACCTTGCAAGTGCAAACACTTAACACAATTATCGCGGTGTTTCGCAGGGATAATGGATTCCAGGAGAGAGTGTTCCACTTGGATAATAAGATCAAAAGGAAGATTTTCAAATATAAAATCAAAATGGGATAAAATGTATACCTAGTTGTTTTTCCTGGCAAATGAGCGGATATAACGCTTAAAAAATATTCAGTTCATCCAATAAATTTAATCAGTATTCTTCTTCGATAGTGTGCAGATATGATGCTTTTTCCCTGTTGTAAAGGCATGTAATAAACAGTGGCTATTTAGGTTTTAAATAAGTTATTTTAGAATGAGAAAAAAGTCTGATATAAAGCTATTATGCAACGTTCAATATGTTGTACGTTAGTGAATTTAAAAAAAAAAATTATTTCTTGATGTTAAACTTCCTTATGTAGACAAAAAATCTTTAATTTAATAAAAAATGTATAATCTAAAATAATCCAACAATATTTTTAATAGAAAGATATTTACCCATTGAAAGGATAACTGTTACACAAATACATCATGGTTATAGAATTAAGGTGAACATTATGTATTTCTGATCATATAAAAGCATTCTTGTTTAGGAAGTGAACAATACAATATACACCCCATTTATCTCTTTAATTGTGCGGTGTTATTATTTAATTCTTGTTGAATCGACTTGACAAAATCTTCATATATGCTTAAAATGTTATTGTAAACAGAAGCCAAGAGTAAACCTTCCTATGCCTATTATTTCCTTCTAAGCCTTCATTTTTAGTACAAAAAGTGTTGCAATTTATTTTACTTTCTTACTGCATTATGTAAGAAAATTTTTTCCCTCTATTTTTTTTTACTATTTAATTTAAAACTTTTACATTGCATTGAGATGGGCAGTAATACTTTAAAAATGGTTCGAGATTTACAAATAGTCCGTGTATGATACTACAACGAAAAACTATTATTTCTGTAATAACTCTAGAATTATGCATTCTCCAAAACTGTCCATGTGTTCTTTTAACTGAGTTCGTGAGTAATTGCAATATTATCTCGAGATAACAGGCAAAAATCCCCATTCAAATTACTTTTAAATGCATGGTGTAGTCTGGGCCGCTTTCACGTGGGTAATTAAAACCCTAGAATTTAGCGCTCTCGAGTTATTGATTTTACCCAGAAAATAAGAGGCTTAGCTCTCCTCTTAAGCCTCTTAAAACGAACGAAATTCTTTTACGATGTGTCATATTACTTCATTCTCTCGAACGATAAGATAAGCATATGAGGCGATCCGACCATCCTATTTGACAGTGCAATGTACAGCAATATTGATTCAATTATTTTGGTTAATATCCTCAGATTTAATTAAGCTCGAAAAGACGGCGAAAAAAAGTAACTACATTTCAAAGCGTATATCACTTTCCTGGGGAGTAAAATAAGATCGTTAATTTTAAAAATATTAGATTGATTGTTTAAATTACTACAAAGTGAAAGGAAATTACTCTCGCCGACGAGTTAATTAAAATGAGATGAAATTAGTTTCAGATTGCTGTAGACTGGGTGTGTATAAATTTTCTCGCGCTGTGTTGATCAGTGTTGTTTTGGAAATTTTCGAACAAATCAGATCGGGCATTTTGGTTTTGTACGCGATTGGAGATCGTAGCAGCTGTATTCATCGTGTATTTGCGCATTTTCCATCTTATCGTACAATCACTTGCAGAGACTCCCCATGTATTGGATGAAGATTTTATTGGGCCCAGGTTTAATTTAATTTTAATACATCTGAAATTTAGAATAAGAAATAATGAATATGTTCTAAAGTTTCTGAACATTTAAGGTTTTTGTAGTTTCTACGCTGGCCTCCGTTTTCATTCCATGGTAGCGCAAATCCAGTTTATTTACATACATATGTACATACATACATACATACATATATACATACATACTATATATATATATATATATATATATATATATATATATCACAGCTTTATTTCGTATATCAAGGTCCATTCGTAAAAGAAAATGCAGTTCTTATCCTAACGGATTTACGGCTTAAAGTTGAAAGCTCTCACAGGTAAACACCTGGGTTATTTTCCTAAGGTGCATCTTAAATCTTCAACTAACCATTTGTAACGTCATCCCTTCTAAGAGAAAGGCTGCATTTTTTGTCTATATCCTTTTCAAAAACATTTTTATGTTTAACGCTTTATTTTTGAAAAGATTGGGTTAGCTTTTTATAAAACCAGGGAAAAAATTATAAAATATTTGTGTGTGTGTGTGTGTGAAATAAAGGGTGAACTAAAAATGAATCGTTGAAG
The DNA here is from genome assembly GCA_907164885.2 of Dolomedes plantarius. Lineage (NCBI taxonomy): Eukaryota > Metazoa > Arthropoda > Arachnida > Araneae > Dolomedidae > Dolomedes > Dolomedes plantarius. The sequence goes on from OU015491.1 coordinate 106,081,060, forward strand.
TTGCAAACAGATTGTAATTTCGTTTTTGCATTGTTAACAGGAAATGTATTGTATACAGGAATATCCCAAAAACTTTCTTTTAGAAATGCAACTTATTTTAAAATTATTACAGAAACGCTGTGTTCACAACAGCCATTAAATTAATAGAAAAAATAATTTCTAAATTTTGACAATCTTTTGAAAGAAAATCTTTTTTGTTTTCACTAAGTAAATTATGTCAAACATTTATGGATATGGTATAAACCTTTCTCTTTTTTTGCTAATGTGGAGACTCTTAATTTGAGACATTCGCATACCACTACGGAAAATGTAGGCTACTTTTTATTTGGGAAATCCATGGAGGTGATTGGTAAGAAACTATACAAAAAGATAAACTGTTAAAAAAGGTAAAACTGTACAAAAATTTGCATCTCTACATCAGGGTACAACGAGGGTTCAGATGTTGAGAAAAGTCACAATATAAGACTTTCCCAACTCTTCAAAATAGGGTTCACCAAACCAAATTATTCCTCATTAACTCAAAAATTCTCTACTCTGGGACCTATCTAACGGTAGCTTATTTTCTGTAAGTAGTCCATACTCGTGTATCTGTTTCATGCAAATTTTTCAAACCCATTAGTCCATTTAGAGTTCAATACACCAAATTCTCATTAAATCAAAAATTCCTCACTTTGGGACCTATCTATCCGTAGTTTATTTTCTATATGTGGTCCTTACTATAGTATTTGAATCATCCTTATACTCGAAATCCATTTGTCTGGGAGCATGTTAATTCACGGATGAGAGTGTGCAAGATTCGCAAATATGATGCCATGAAAATAAGAATTCGAAATTCATTTAAACTGAAAAATGCAAGAAAAGAAAAAAAATAATAATAATAAAAATGTAGAACTTTACAGCATTTAAGCAGTAAAAAATGAAAATTGATCCTAATCCTTAAATTATCTATTGTTTGTTTGTAAGAATCATGTAATTAGGTATCATTAGAGAAGTGATGTCACTATTCAAAAGAAATACATAAGTTTAGTTATTTTAGTATTTAACACTAATTTGCCTCAGAAAGAAAGTCGTAGTTATAAATATACCACTAGCTAAGAACGTATGGTTAAAAATCACACCGAAATATATATATATATATATATATATATATATATATATATATATATATATATATATGAAACAATAAACTTTCACTTTCATTAAATAAAACGCCTATTCGATATTCTTTCATTTTATCTCAATAAACTATCGCCCCTTAATCCAAAGTTTGATCAAGAGATAAACTAAGTAATCGATTATATTTCCCCCTAATCCACGTGTAAAGAGAAATCTTATATATCATAGAATGTTCCAAGCGTCTGACGCAATATCACCTCATATGACGTGTCAGGTCAGATGTCTTCAACTGACCAATTAAAAGGTTCAACTTGACCGCACCCCCATACGCAGATAGCCTTTTCCGGACTTTTGCCTGTCTGCCACTAAACGGAAAAGATGTAATTCTTAACGCCCTGCGTCCCCTTTGTATGTGGTGATTTGCAAACTCCGGAATAAGTAATTTATAAAAATGTATCTTCAGAGAATATTGTGCCGCCCAACTGTTTAGGCACTATAAAATGTCCAGCAAGAAAGTACTTCTAAAAAATAAAAGAACTATGTGTCAAAGTATGTGGATGTCTGTGTTTTTCGACTGGATTACCCTGTCAGTGAGTCCTTCCCAGTACTCAGCCATGACTAAACACCCCGGATTACTGAACAGTACGAGTTCACTGGCTTGTTGTTCATCGCCACCGTTTTCATTATATAAATATATATATATATATATATATATATATATATATATATAGGGTCGCATTCCCCTCAGTCTGTCAGAAATTCAGTAAGTTCAGTGTTCAAGTTAAACTTGCGTCACTGGGAAAAAATTAGAATAAACCAAATTATAAGTTGCACAATCCTATTCAGATCAGAGTAAGTCCCCCTTCTACCCCTCGTAAATGCCAGAAGAAATTTTCAGTGAACATCTAGGCAGGTATCGTTGATGATTGGCTAGTGGGACCGTACCTCTTGCCAGAACGTCTCGCTGTCGAAGAGTACTTTGTCTTCATGGAGCAAGTTCTTTCTGCTATCTTTCAAGCTCTTCCGCTCACCACACAGAGGTACATGTGGTTTATGAATGATGAAGCCACACCAGATTTTAGCACCACAGCCCGCCACTTACTGAATGACATGCACATATCCTGGACGGTGGATTGGACGTGAGGGACCTGTGGTTTGGCCTCCACGCTCACCGGACATAAATCTATTACTCTTCTTTGAGGGACACGTGAAACCCTTTGTGTACACGAGACACCTAAAGACTCAGATATGGAATATCTAGTCGATAGAATCGTTGATGCAGCAGACAGGATTAACACGACACAAGGAGTGTATGTGAGGGTGGGACAGTCTTTCATTCGTGGGTGACAACTGTGCAGCGACACCATTGGACGCCATTTTGAGCATCTATTTTGATACTTTCTCTGATCTAAATGGAATTTTGCAACTTATATTTCGGTTTATTCTAATTTTTTTTAGGTTCCATTGAAAATATTATTCCTCTTGCTGAGTACTATGACCTCTTATTTTGTCGACATAGTTTACGATCACCCTGTGTGTGTGTGTATATATATTTATATATACACACACCCCTCAAAGGTTATCAAAATAATGGAAACACTAAGAAACATCATGAAAACCTTTATTAATACGGCACAGGATCACCGATGTCATGTAATACCACCTGATTTATCTTGGAATTGGATTATACAGGACGAACATGACCATGTTACAAGTCATGAATAGTGGTTAAGAATATTATTATACCATTCTTCAGGGAAAAATCCTGAAAGTTCCTGTAGAGAAGCTGTGTTGGATATCGATACCTGGCTGCATCCGCTTATACAGATCACAGTGGTTGGATGATATATAGTCAGGGGGATTGTACAGGGCAAAATAAGATATTTGACTTGTTTTTCATGCTCCTCAAACCAATACTTGATTTAGCTGTATGTATAGGGGGATTATCATCCTGGAGAACGCCATCTCCTGCAAGAACCAATGTTTGCACCATAGGATGAACTAGTGAGCTAAAATTTCGACATAGTCCTTCCCATTCAATCTCCCTTTCAGGGTTACAATAGGGCCTGAAGAAGACCATGAGATTCCATCCGAAACCCTGATAGATCTACCTCCATGATTGACAGTTTAGATGAGGCAGCTAGAATCTTACGCTTGTGTAGGTCTTCTCCATACAAACACACGTCCTGTTGCGAGGAACTATGTGCACAATGATTCTTCAGACTAAATGCCGTTTTTCTATATATTACTCGATCATGTTTTGTGCTCGTGGCACAATTGTGGACGATATTTTGTATTCGCATCTATTACAATTGGCTTGGGAATAGCGACTCTTCTGTAAATGCTTTGTTTGTGTTCTCTTCTACCTCTAATGGTTGATACCGGAACATGCAGATGCAGATTGAGCTCTTCAGTCAGTTTGGTTTCAGTTGTTTTCTTTCTTCATGTAACAATCAGCTTCAATACCTAGTCCGTTTCTTTCACTCCACTCTCCCTTTCGTCCTCTATTCTATTTGGCAAAGAAAGTTTTTCCGTGCACTCTGTATGCTATCATGACTTTCGATACCATAGCTCGAAAAAAACCCATTAGCCTGGGGGTTGCAGCAACAGATACTCAATTTAAACGCGCTCCAATAATTTGCCCTTTTCGCAAGGTCTGCAAAGTTTGACATTTTACGCTGTTCCCCCCAAAAGCACGATGCCCTTATCTTCATTTCTGACAGTAGAATAATGAATACACTATATTATATAAAACATACCGGTTGCCAGACTTATTTTTTAAGAAATACGAAGCACATTCATAAACACCACTAATATTGATAGTTGTTTCCATTATTTTGATAACCACTTGTATATATATATATATTTATATATTGTATTATTTTTTTGTTAATTTATATTTCGCTAGTAATATAATGTTGTATTAATTATTTTAATTTACTTGTACAAATTTAAAAAAATTATCTTAAGCTCAGAAATTTTTTTACTATTCTTGATATGCTGCCGGGAAATTCATTTCAATGTCACATTAAACACTTTAGTATTTTTGATATAAATTTGTACAATATATATTTGAACTAAATTTTTAAATTTAGTAGGTTTAATATATGGTTATATATATACTTCTATTTAACCTATACTATACCCGGTGTTCTTTAAACTTAGCTATGTTTATATTGAGATGCATATTGAACGTGAACACATCATATTTAATATTTATGGGGAAACCAAGTATTTACAGTAATAGAGTAGCTTTGTAAATAACATTAAATGCAGGAAGCTGATTTTTCAGAATTTAAAGTATTAACCGTGGTTTGTATTCAAATTTAGGATTTAATACACTTTTTTTCTATTCAAATCAGTATTAACTTCTCAAGCTTTAAACGTGAATGACATTTTCACTAATTGCATCCACTACAAATCATACATTATATTTTTTCAAACATTATTATACATTCTTTTCTTGTTATATATATGTAAAAGAAAGCTACTAGTAATCTTAACTATAGGCAAAACTAATAGCGTATGTTTATAAGTAGCAATCGAGGATCATATTTTTTTACAAATAAACGTTAATATTACGCTGAAGATACGAATAAACAAGCCCCTTTCGTAACTAATATTTATCGTGGCTTCATAATGCATAAGATACTAGCCTTTTGTGCTTAATATTAATTTTTTTGTGTTCCTTTGCAACTACATAGACTAAAATTATAGTATAAAGCAAAAAATATAATTGCTCAGCACATGGAATCCGCAATTTTGAGGAACTCCGAATTTAATATAAGAATATTCATTGATATAGATTTATTTTTACTGTTTTTAAACCTGTCTGAGATATAACCTAAAATGCAATATAAAAATAAATTTCTTATTTATACTGCTATAATAGAGATCCCGATTTGGCAGGAATACATATTACATACACGTGCATATTATATACAATACTGAATGCTCAATACTGAACATTAACGTTGTAATCCCATAGTTGCTGTAATAACCTATCATCCTATATCACATTCAGCAAAAATAAAGATAATTGCTAGGAAATTATCTCATTTATCTTTGTATAAGGATATTTCTGTACATTACTACTGCTGACTAATGAACTTTTCTAAATTACCGAATTTTTCAGACCATGGGACGCACCTCAATTTATGGGAAGATTTTAGAAAAGAATGTTTTGTATTTTGTTAGGTATATATATATATATATATATATATATATATATATATATATATATATATATATATATATATTCAATTTCTTATTTAATGAAGATAAAAAATACCTGTAATAAGTATAAAAATTTATCTTAATAAAATATGTATAATATATACATGCACGGTGCTTACACCACGTAACCTTGTAAGGTACAAAAGATTCGATTCACAAGAATTGAACTTTTGAGTGAACAAATTAAAGAAGCTGCTTGAGGTATGCAAATTTCGGCATACGCGCTTGGTATAAATACCAAGCAGCTTCATTAAGTTACAAGGTTGAAAAAAAGGTTGATAGATAAGCGGGAGGGAGCTACGAGATAAGCAGCTCCAGGTGTTAACCAGCGCTTGTGCAAAGAGGGTCCAAAGTTTACGTGGCAGAACTGCTGGTTTGACTGTCTAGGTTGTGAGCATTGCAAAGTGTATTTTTATTGAATGCTAATATATATTCCGTAGAAGTAGTACGTATGCTTATTACTGTAAAAGCAAATTCTATATGTGCAACGAATTCATAAACATTGTTTCATCTATAAACTGTGTTGTATCAAATTCAAATAGAGTGCCCCTTAGTATACTCTATACTGGCGTCCGAAAGTTTATATATAGCCTGGTTGTTCTCGTTACATTTATAACGAACAATATATTTGAAGTTTGAACTTTATACTGTGGTATACTCTGATATTGATAAAACTAAACTGTGAAAGTATCTTGTTATTATACTTATATACTTTTTGAAAATGACTGTTGTAGAACAAAACTTCGCTGGAAATTTTCCTCGGGTAATTATGGTTCAGCAAATTGCGCCATTCAAAGCCACCTTCAATGGCGGCCCCTCAAGTTAATTTCTAAAGAAAATTGAGTACTACTTTCAGCAACGATGCACCCCAGAGGGGGAGAAACTTAAAATTGCTCTAGCCGCTTTAAGAGGTAGTGCATTTCAGTGGTACACGTGCATGCAAAGCAGTAATCTGATTTTTGACTATTCGTCATTCAAGCAACAGTTCCTTAGCGTTTTCCCCAAGACCTTTAATCAAAGTCAAATTGAAGCGGAAATTTATTCGCTAAGGCAACGTGAAGGTCAATCTGCGTTAGATTTTGCTATGGAAAATATTTCCAAGTGTGGGGAATATTTAGAAGGGATGACGGAAGCGATAATCTTAAAAATAGTTATCCAACGTTTGAATCCAAGTGTTCAACATTTTTTGGACAATCAAAATATTACAAGCAAGGTTACCCTCCTTCAAGCCTTATCTAAACAGGACTATAGGCATTTCTTCGCTACCCCTTACCCTCCCTCAGGTACAAGAAGTTTTATTACCCCCGCCAAAATTTTTCGCGAGTTTCAAACCAACAGCGAAACCAGTATCGCGGGCGAAATAATAGAAGCTCACGGCGTTACAATGAAATTAATGCACTTAAAGTAAATAATATGCAAGCACCTTACGTGCACTGGCAAGTTGTTTCACATGATATGGTTCAACCTGTTGAAACTGTGTGGTCAAATGTATTAACTTGTCCGAGCAGTAATCATTATTTTGAGAATAGTGAAAGTCGGGGTATTTTTGTGGCTTATAATGAAAGTGAGCCTAGCTGGAATAATGCGGTAATTCCAGTACAAATTTCTGAAAGTAGTGCCGATACTAATGCTAGTGGTTTAGAACATAAACCATCGGGAACTTCTATTAATGTTATACCTGATATTTAGATGATATTCACACATCTGTTAATGAAGGAAATTTCGTAGATAACGAAGTTTGTGTTACGGAAGTTAGTAAATACTTATTAGTTGACGACAATAAAAATTCTTTAAACGATATTAGGAACTCGCTAGGTAATGATGATATTATTTCAAGTTCCCAGCCGAATGGGGATGCTGTAGGCCAGGTTGATAATATGGTATTAAATAAAGTACATGAAAACCAGACTGAGAATCAGGATGAAAAGTTGACACAGAGTTATACTGTACGTAGTTCAGCGATTGTTTCGGAAGTTGTAGAAGTAGTTAGCATTAAAACGCACGAATACGGAAATCTTAATCTTCCTAAAACTGAAGCAGTATTAAAGAATTTAAATATAACGATTCTGATGCAGCAAGTTTAAAAGAGACTTTTTCGTCAAAAGAGGATAAAACTAAAGTTAAGGGGGATAAAAAACGGAAAAAGCGCCTTCAGGTTCCAGCATTAAAACTGCTAATACTGAAGTAATTAAGGCTGTAAACAAGAAGTCGTATAAGCACAAATACGAAAAACAGAGTCAGGTTGTTGAAAAACATGAAACAACCGGCGAAGTAAATTGTAAACGTACCATAAATGGCGAGATACGCCAGTAACTGAACACATAGGTGCGGCGTATAAGTTTGAAAAAATAGAATCTGCATTAAAATCTAATACCGATACTAGCAAAAGTACGAAGAAAAGTAAGTGTGTACTGCAAAACCTCCATCAAAGGTTGAACGTGGCACACATAAGGTACACAAGGTTATCAAAAGGAAAGAATTTCAATTCTAAAGGTCCTTTGCATAAGTACAGGAAGCGGAAGATTTCTGCCGCCCAGCAAGGTTGGCCTCCTCCCAAGAGACCTCCTGTCCATCGTCAAGCCGGTCCAGCGCCTCAGGACCAACGCCCTGCTGCACGAAGGATGCCCACACGGCTAACGAACCCCTTTACTAGGACTGCGACCATCAGAGAGGTTCCACGGAATGGACAGACTGGTGCAACGAAGTTGCTGCCTTCATGAACAAGTCTTGTATTCATTCTCTTATTCTATCCCACCCCCTTCAATAAACTCGAACCAAACTGCTTTGAAATTCCCCAGTTGTTTATGCTGTGAAAAAATTTTTGAGAGGAAAGAGGTCAGTCACTGAAAAAAAAGTCATACTGTTGTTTTATAAATTTTTGAAGGGGACATGTAGTGAATAGAAAAAAATAATACTGCATAATATAATTAACTAACTAATGTACTAACTTCACAAAACATAACACATGTATATTATGAATTGGGGGAGAGCAGATTCAAACAGTCAAGAAATGTCATGCTGTGAAATTGGTGTTGACACATTTAACTAAAATAGATTTTCTAGGCGCGCAGTTGGCCAGCCCAGTATCGGCAACTCTGCAAATCCACTGTGTGTTGGTGTCACCTGGACCCTTCGGGGTTAGTTTTGTAAAATGGGAGTGGCGTTTTTCCCCACACAACGTGTGGCAGGTTTTTTGGCTTTGCCACCCATTATGTAAAAAGTCAGACCAGCACGCGTTTTCAATTAGTTAACTGAAGCCGTTCAGACCTCAGTTACGTAATTTTTATTTCGAGGGAGGCCAGTGTAAGGTATACTTAAGATTCGATTCACAAGAATCGAACTTTTGAGTGAATAAATTAAAGAGTTGCTTGAGATATGCTAATTTCGGCTTACGCGCTTGGTATAAATACCAGCAGCTTGATTAAGTTACAAGGTTGAAAAAAAGGTTGATAAATAAGCGTGAGGGAGCTACGAGGTAAGCAGCTCCAGATGTTAACCGGTGCTTGTGCTTAGGGGGCCCAAAGTTTACGTGGCAGAACTGCTGGTTTGACTCTCTAGGTTGTGAGTATTGCATGTGAGTAAGTGTATTTTATTGAATGCTAATATATATTCCGTACAAGTAGTACGTATGCTTATTGCTGAAAAAGCAAATTCTATATGTGCAAGGAATTCAATAAACATTGTTTCATGTATAAACTGTGTTTGTATCAAATTCATTTAGAGTGCCACTTCAAATTATATACATTCAAGTCTGGGTAAAGTGAGCTAATTCTCTATAACCTTTTAACTAAATAATTACTCTAACTAGCAGTCAACAAATATAGGCCTGTTGCAAATACCTAATACGTAAACATCAACCAAGACCTTTATTAACATTAATTAAGTTCAAATCGATCCGGTAAGCTGTTATTTCCCATCATTTTCTCAATCCCCACGACATATGCGCCCTACCTCTCCAAAAATTAATACCTAATTTGCCTTTGTTTGCAATTGCGAATCGTCGAGCGTCGCATGATCATCATTCATACTCACATGTTTTCAGATGGATCTGGAACTTTCTAGGGGCATTCTGTTGTTGACGTCATATCCTTTGCGATTCGCTCAAGGCTTCTCTTAAACCAAGATATTGAAAATGTAGTCCGGTGTTAAAGAATAGTGAATTTCTCTTAGTAAATTACCGTTTAACGCTAATTTGCCTAATTGTAACCCAATTAAATCTAGTTCATTATAGTTTACGTTCTAGCATTACACACATATATGTATATATATATATATATGATATAAAATATTGATTTTATTTCAATGTTTCCTTCAGATCATAAAACGCACCCCAATTTGTGTTTCGATTATTTTTTTAATGAAAGTCGATTTTTTAATGAAAAAGGTGCGTCATAAGGTCCGAAAAATACGGTAATTCAGAATTATTAAACATGTGTTTTGCAAGAGTTAAGTTTAATATGTTTTCTACTGATTCAGTGACTTCTCCAGTTACAATGTTATGTTTTTGATTATATTTATTAAGATTTGAGATTAATGTGTTAGGTAAAACAAACACAACATAAAAAAATGGCTCTCGTAAGAGAATAGCCACTGAGTTACAGCTACTGAAGAAAATATATTTGCTCACTTGTGAAAAAAATCAAAACTCACATTTAATGATTTTGATATTGCGAATCAACTTTGATAATTTTAAATATCGATATCGATATAATTTATATAATTTTATGTATTGATTTTAAACATCGATCTTTACAATTTTTGCATAAAAAATAAAGATAATTTAATGATAAAATGTACGTTGGAACTGTCCCTTTAATTCTTACATTATATTTTGGTTAGTTATATGAAGTAAATGGTTTATAATCTGTCATTACTATCTATATACTCATAATTTCAATTTTTAGTAGTAATTCTGTTTCTGTGGGACATTAAATTTACAAAACATATTTTAAAACATCATGATAAGAATTATATTTCTCAGTTTTGTGTATAATTTCTTCATTTGTTGAGTAAATAATTGTTTTCCGAACATTATATTTTAAAAGAAAATGGTACTCAGAACATGATATTCCTTTATATGGCAGGATGTTCTAATCGTTAGGACACCGGCTTCGAAGTTCAATGTCATGGTTTTATATCCCATTTTCCGCAGACATCATTACAAGGGGATCAGTAAAATCTCACACAAAGGGTCTTTACACGAGACATTTTGGGAATTCCATCTAAAGTCTGCCATTATTATTTCCGTGAAGGAAACCAATTAATTAAAACTCGAATTTCATGTTCCCTTCTTGAAACAAAAAACAAACAATAAAAACAACAAAAAAGAACTCTTGCGACAGAAATCGCTCAAGTTTTATTGTCTCGGTAATATGCACCCATAAAAAGGCTGAAATCTAGTTTTAAAAAATGACGAGGGAAGCATTTTGATGACGACAATAAATAGTGGAAATCGATCGGACACGCTCCATAACTTTTGTTTTTTATGCACGTCATAACGTGACTTTTATACGGGGAAATCACATTAGTAAGCGATAAAAGGTTTAAAATTCTTGAATTTCTACACTTGGGGCTGTCCGAGAAATGCAAGGGTGTCACATGAGATAAAGGTGCCGTGCGTATAGCGATAGCAATCTTTTATGACTCCAAATATCGAGATTAAACAGCACGTTAAAAAAGCGACAGATGAAACAAAGTATATCGCTTGACACTCCCGTGCTGTAAATTGGCCATAAATCGGCCATATCTTTCCATAAATAGCCCTTTGAGTCTGGAAAGGAAGGTTTTTATGAAACCATATTCTTTTGTTTCAAAACTGGTTGATGGAGTAATTAGTTTTCGTTCTAGCAGACATAGTCTTGGCACGGTTTATGATTTCATTTGACTTTTTACTACCCAGAAAAAATGGCTGAAGGCTGCAGTATAAATGCAAAAAAAATTCCTTTGGGGCCGAATATATTTATTAACAGCTTTTAAATAGTGGATAGAGCAAAATTTGTAGTCTATTGGGTCAGAATAATTATTATCTATTACTAGGTCCAGCCGCAATCACTTAATTATTACATCATTTAGAGAATGATTCTGATAGACAATTAGCTATAAAAAAAGTACAAATTATTCCTTTGGGTTCGAATGAAATTATAAAGTGATTTTAAGCAGATGGTAAAGCAAAAATTTGTAGTTTCTTGTGTTCAGAATAATTATTATCCATTACTAGCTTAGCCGCAAGCTCTTAATTACTAGATCATTTGCAGAATCATTATATAGACACTTAGATAGAAAAAAAGACCCTCGTTAAATGATTGATATGTAACATGGGATGCTCTTTGAAGGAAACACACTTTTTTAAACGAATAGTGGAAACAAAAGCTTCATGGGTTGTCTATGCGTTTAAATCATTAACACTAGAAAGAATGTAATTTTTTTCTTACTAAAAGGACTGGACGCCGTCATTTTGACGGTTAAAAATAAAATCAATTAACTTAAAATATTTAATGTTTAAAAAAAAATTAAATACTTTAAATTTTGAAATATTCCATACCAATATATAAGGAATTAGTATATATTTAGATTTATTTTTATGCAGGTATGCCGAGCTGACAACCTGGTATGGTTTATCCGTAAAAATATATGTATGGTTTGTGCAGTTCTTATTCTTCAACCCAATATTTCTGTTATTTGCAAAAGGGGGAAGAAACGAAAAGGAACTAACATTTTTTCGGTATTATTTTAAAGATTTCTGCTTGTAGTCTACTGATACTGCCGTCAAATTGACAGTCTTAGTAGGTATACAGCATATTTTCTCATTCTCTTTACTATCGAATATAATTTGTGTAAATGTTGTGCATATTTCACGTAAAATTAGAAAAAGTCATAAAATTTCAGAAGCCTGAGGACATAAATACAGACATAGCGGCTCAATAGTATGCCGAAGACGCCAAAAATGGACGCAGCCGTCTTTCTAGTGTTAAATCTGCTGAAAATTAATTTTTAAGGTTGTTGAAGCGAGGTAGAATCTCGTCCTTCATGTCAGATTAGAACTGTAGTAGCAATCTTAGTGAGAAAAACAATTTATTAAGTGGTCACAGACAATTCAGACAGTTCCGACCTTTGATATTGATAAACGAAAGCTATAATACAATTTACATTAGTAATTATGATTAACCTCGCAATCGGCCTCGAAAATAAATCGTATTTACCGTATTAAATTTTCGGTTGAATCCCTCCTCCGGCGATAGCACTTCTGTGTCACATAGACTCACTGATTACCAAAGGCAATACGAGTTTCTTTGCTTCAGCATGGCACATTTATACTTGATGTTTTGAAAAAAAATAATACAATCATTTTTATTACGGTAATTATTCACCCGAAGTTCTCTTTTTAGCCCTTTTCTGAATGAATTTGAGAAGTAAGAAAAGAAAGATATTAGTTTTAATTTTGCTATCCCATGTACATCTTATTGCAATTCTCATAGAAATACAGTCATTATAACAGCATCCGACCTTTGGAATGTACCGACTGTTTTCTGCCAATATTGGCAGTTTTCAGAATGAAAATAAAACCCAGCATATTCGAATTATACAATAAGTCTGTACCACATATTTGTACTGATAATACTTTGTATCGTTCGTTCTAAAAAGAAAAATTGAGTATAGAAGGGAAGTCTTGAAAAGAAGTCTTCAAACTCGCTGAGATAGTTCAATTGATACAATGTCAAGATTAAAGTCACAGAGAACGAACCTCGAAAGTATTTGTTTTAAGCTATTATTACAGTTACAGAAATTGAACCACAGGTCGAAATTTTCCTTCTGACTGCCTTGCCAGTAATTATAATTGGCTAGTAGATGTTGTCCCTAAGCATAGAGGTTACACATTTGTTCAATTAAACAGATGTACAACTGCTGACAGTATTTGTTGCAATGATCAGGGATAGCCAATTTCAGGAATTAAGTACTTTATCTTGCAATATTTACTACGTGATGCATTGAAGTCACAAAACCAGATGGATGCTTATTCGGAAGCTAAAGCTATTCACCGAAAAGAAGTTTAATTTGGGCATGATATATTTCCAGTGGATAGGGGTCGGTGGGCCCATTGGGACAGAAGAATAACCGTTTTAGAAGCCCCCTCCAAAATATAAAGGCGAGGATTTGCACATAACAGCAGGAAATCCTGGATACTTCCTTTATTACCAGGTTCTTTAACTGAGAGAGGAAACTTTATGATGTAGAACATAATTTCAGTGAACTCCTTTGACTGCAGAGAAACCACTTCTCAGAGACCAGTTTTTTCAATGCAATAGTTTAATAGTCACTTGATATAGTTGATATAGTTTTTACATCCGATTTATGCACTTATGGTAAAGGTCCATCCCTCTGGTGATGGAAGCTTTAAGCTGGGAGATTTTAGATGTGTCATATTAAATTCTATGCCAAAAGTTTCAAAATCCTGGTGGATATTTTTCTTAGTGGTCTCGTCAGTTCCCCGAATTTGAGTTCTATAAAAATTGGATTTTAATGAATAAGTTACCTGTCGTCAAGTTTTTGATACCTGGAAAACACGATTCCCGGCATTTGAATAATTTTCCCTCGGAAATATGTTCACATTTGATGGAATCCCTGAGAAATTGAAATACATCAATATTAAAAGCAGGAAAATGTTCAAAACTTTCAAACTCCTCCCCCAAGCAATCTCATAAAAATTTGTCCTGTGACTTTTGGTCATTTAAAGTATGTAACATCATCTTTTTAATGTTTCTGCTTTACCCATAAAGCAAAGTAGGGCACCTATTTTTAAAAAAATTCAATTTAAAATAAGCACATTAAACTATTAGCATTTATATTTTTATTTTATATAAAAATTCACTGGAACCGATAACTCAGGCTGGTCAGTTTGATGCGATCCTTTTAATCTCTGCATTAATTAAATGGTTCAGCGGAAGCTTTATTAAAAGCAAATATGTCGTAAATAATATCCGATTACAGATATTTCTATTATAGATATATTTTAGAACAGAACTAAGTGTTCTAAGATAATCGAATAAAAGAAAAGTCTTGATTTTCTGGATGTACATTTTCCTGACCCTTTTCTGGTAAAATGCAGTTTTATGTGCATCACAAATCTTTAGATATGTTGAACCATTAGGAACATGATTTAAAAGATAGTTAAAATCAGTTTTAATTACCTTTTAAATCATATGTTTTAAATCATGCTAGTCTATAAACATAATTGATATAAGCTATATAGCATCCGTTTTGGAAAAATGCTAAATGTATTCTCTATACTTTTTTTTAAAGAATAATGTTATGCGATAATTTCTTAAAACTTTCGTAAATAGACCTAAGTAAATTACAGAGGGCTGTGTTACTTATATATTTAATCACTTTTTAAAGAAAAATTCTGCTTTCCACAAACCTATTTAACTAATATTTATGTGAAGATAAAAAGGACTGATAACCCTTCTGGAGTTCCCCCACTGAATCATTAAGCAACATGCACAGAAAACGCATGTCTAAAAAGACACCGAGATAAATGATATAGTCTCAAGCATGCAGGCAAAATTTGCTTTAAATGAGTAACAGAATTTCCGTGCAAAGGAAAGAGATCTGCGGCTCCATGAAGTTTAAGGGATATGCGTGTCCGCCTGCTTTGCTTGTTTCGAAATCTCAGGAAATGGTTTCTCGATTGTTTACATGATCGTGTTCCATTTCCTTAATTCCCAAGCTCTGTTGCACACTGCCCAGATGAAATGCTAAGCGATTTTACCAAGGGATCTACGAAAACTGTTTTACATACTAGGGGATTTAGAGGAGAAAATGTGGTTTAAATGATGCCATTTCCCTTTAAGGGTATTTTGCGTCTTTCGGAGGCAGACGATACAATTGAAAGCGAATAATTTTCTATGATTGATAAACGTATAAGAGAGGGGAAAAAAGTTTAACCATTATCAAAAAATACATACTTTCGTAAAATTATGTTCTGATGTCGTTAAAAAAGGCAAAAGGATAAGAATGACGGTAACATTTTCAAAACGCATAGGTGTAATTTATGCATTTTTTATATTTTGTTTGTTTTCACAATACCTGCTTAAATGAGAAATAAGTCAATAGTACTCAGATGCAAATTAACACACACACAGCAACTTATTGCTTTCTTGCAACCTAAAAGAACCAAAATAAATTCAAACGTCGACCTCAGTTGCATGAAGAGAAAACTGCTGTTAAAATTTTCACTTTTGTATAATGAAATTGAAATAATCCATTTAAGTTTTTTATATCACTTGATTAGTGAAAAATCTTGATTAGTGGAAACATTTTAAAGTATTATTTTGTAGCATATATACATACTATTGTAGTTAACCTTTAGCTTACGGGGCCCATTTTTCCGATTCCCTCTTTAGAACGGGAAATTATATATATATATATATATATATATATAGGATAACTCTAGGATAAATGGCCATAGAGGAGAGTTTGCCTGTCTAAATATTTCCAAAACTTGATCATAAATGGCAGTTTAAACTTTTTTCGTAGGAAGTGTTCAACGAGTTCATTCATTGCGAGGTACAGATATGTTTTTCTTTTATAAAAAGTGAGGGAAATTTTAATGTTTATTTAATTTAGGGGTTGAATATTTTTGTTGAGTTAGGTATCTGAATATTTTGCAATACGCCTGCTAATTTTTTTTTACTTTACGGACTTTTAGGGCACATATATATAATCCAATCTTTGCTTCTAAGCCTAAAACAAAGAAGTACAATATCGGAGTGACGTTTTAAATTGGGTGGCCATCTGTCCTTCAATTTCAGGATGGATGGCCACATAAAATCTAGGAGAGATGACCACCTTTAATCAATATTTCAAAACTATACGGAGTGAGGAATTTCAACTAAATATAATTATATTTAAAATAATTATAGAACTTTTTTATAGTTATATTAATGGATATAATTGTTTCAATTTTAAGTAATATAAATATTTCAATAATAATAATAATATAATATGTCGAAAGATGTTTTCTTCCAGTTTTTCAAGATGCCGAAAAAATACATAAGAAAGCCTCATTCAAACCGAGGGACCTGGAGACAAAAGGATTTGTCTAAGACAATGGAGGCTGTGTAAACGGCATTATATTCGGTAAAAGGAGCGTGTGTAGCATTTCACATACCACGCAAGACTTTGGATCGCCGATTGAGGATCAATAATTCCAATAAAGGTAGCATGGGTCGTGTTCCGATGTTTGGAAAAGAAAACGAAGAAATATTAGTAAAGCACATTAAACATTCGTTTAATGTGCTTTACTAATATTTCTTGAAGCAAGAAATATTAAGAAAGCACAAGAAATATCCTTTACAGAAATATTAAGAAAGCAAGAAATATCCTTTACAGAAGCAAGGATTCCCATTTACTCGAGAATTCTCGCTTTTGGATCTGCCACAAACTGGATGTAAAGCACCGTTTTAATGATACAAGGTAAAAGGCTGGGTATATTTGGCTAAGTCTATTCCTAAGTCGTCATTCTGATATATCAATCAGAAAAGCGGAAGGTAGAAGTGAAGCTATGAATCGTGAAGAGATAGATGCCAACTTGAAACTACTCCATGACACTCTTGAAGAAAATGAGTAGTTTGATAAACCCTCGAACATTTTTAACATGGATCAATCCGGATTGCAGTTGAACAACCGACCTAACTTAGAATTAGCCGAAAAGGATGGAACTGCTCCATCACCAACAAAAGTACTTTATGATATTGCACCAGTTCCTAATGTAACTATGACAAGAGCAATTAGAAAACGCACCAAACAGGTATGACATCACCAGAAAATATTGACAAACGTCGAGAACTTTCATCCCAGAAACAGATAAAGTTGATAAATAAGCTTAAAACCAGTAAAAAGTCTAAAATAAATGCGAGAAAAAACAAAAACACGACACTTCCAGAAGCGAAGAAGATGAAATACATTTGAAATTATCAGATTCTACAGATTCCGAAGGAATAGAATTTGATGAGGATAACTGTGTTGTTTGTGGAGAAGAATACAATACCACAACCAAAACTGATGACTGGATAAAATGCATAAAGTGCCTGTAGTGGTTCCATGTAACGTGTGCAAACTATCAAGACCTTTGCCAAAAATGTGGTAAAATTTTACAAAAAGTGTAGGGTTGAAATTATACTTCAAATGTTGTTTATTCGAATTTTATTCATTCATTTTCCGTGATATAATTCCATCCTTACAAATTGCTATATGTTTTTTTATGATTTACTATATGAAATGCGTTGTTTTTTGTTATTTTAACTTCACTTTTCCTTTCTTGTATTGGATGACCATCTCTCCTCGGCTTGAAGGAGAGATGGCCATCTGCCATTTTAATTTCAAACAATGTTTCCCACTTTTGTTCTTAATGTTTAATAATTTTTGCCCAAAATATGATGAGTATATGTATAAGAATTTTAAATATATATAAATATTTCTTGTGGTTGCATTCTAAGAATTTTTATTTCAATCTTTAAAAGCTATGGCCATCTATCCTAGAGTTATCTTATATATATATATATATATATATATATATATATATATATATATATATTCATTCATTCTTGGGCCTGTATTTTTGAGATGCATGCTATCCCATCCCTTAAGGAAAGGTTAAAGTCTGAGTTTTTTATTTCCCTAATTAATGAAAAAATATTTATTAAAGAGTCTCAAAATAAATGTTTACTCATATGCATTTTAATGGAAAATCATAATACATAATCTCAGTTCTAATAACACAGTAAACGATATTTAATTAAGTCTCCATAGTCAGTAACTGCTCCATGTTGTTAATAAGTAAATCAATATTAATTTATCATTAAATAGCAGAAAAATTGTGTAGCTTGTACTAATATCGGAAAACACATTTATTGAAATTATTCATTTTAATTCAGCTTATTTAAAGCAATTTAATTATTAATGAAATTCAATAGAAGTAAAAATTAATTTTTTTTTAGATTGTAAATCATGAATGCTGTTTAAATATGGATGTAATCAGATGTCTTATATGATTGTGTTCCCCTTTAGATCACTTAAAAAATAGCTCCATTTTTGTTGGAGGGGATACCATTAGTTAGGAAAAAAACATTTACATTTATTATTAAATTTAATGGGATTCATCATTTGGAATATCTCATATAATCTACTCATTCAACAAAATACCTTTTCTGATTTTTAAATGAATTCACCTGAGATGACCAATAGATTTAAAGCTTTTGCAAAAGAAAAATAAGATTTCCTAGTTTTCTAAAAAAGTAAAGAATTTTAATAAAAACATATTTTAAGTGTGTTTTCTCAAAAGGATAATGTGATTAGCATATTAAGATAAAGGAAGGTAAAATGTTCGAGATGATCAATAAACAGACTTTTTTATCGCTAGGGAAAGCAAACTTAGTTGTTAGCATTGTTGCTATTTGATGCTAAATACACAAACGATATAATTCCTTGAATTTATTTAATTTATCTGATAAAGACGTCTGCTCGGAAGTTTGCTCGATTCAAATGTACTTCATGCGTAAAATTTTTTAATTACTTATTTATTTCCAATTGCAAGCAATAAAGAAAAATAGCAAGATAAAAATTGCAAAAAGAAAACAAACAACTAAAAGTTAAAAACTAAAAGGAAGAAGGAAACGAGATGTATTAATTGCTCAATTGTCTTGCCTCCCAATATAGGCTACAGAGAACCCATGCTGACAGTGCCTGACAGGTCTGGAGGTGGGAAATGTCCATAAATTGTGGTTTATCACAAATAGTGAAGAAAGGATTCTCTAGATTTTTCAAGCTGCTCAGATGTTTCGATAAACAATCATGACCAATTAAATGCCGCAGCATGGCTACCAAATCCATCATCATCATCATATTTGGCACGACAGCCTAGGGTGGGCCAGGACCTTTAGTTGAAAATTCCTCCAGGACAGCCTATTTCTAGACCAGGTCTGCCAGTTAATCACTCCAATCACTCTAAAATATGATTCAACACAGTCGAGCCATCATAGTTTTGGCCTTCGTCTTTTCCGACTAGTAAAGGGTCTTGCAACAAAAAGCTTCTTTAATGGATTTTTTCATCCATTCTTGGAATATGAGAGGCCCAGTTCATTCTTTTAATTTTAAAATTTTAATAATATCGGGCTCTTTAAAAAATCTATAGATTTCTTAATTAAAACGTCTCCGCCATAGGCCGTTTTCTTTGACACAACCAAGGATGCTTCTGAGAAACCTTCTCTGGAAGACTGCAATTCTGTATTCTCCATATTTTGTTAGAGACCAAGTTTCCGAACCATACATTGGGACCGGCCTAATGATAGTTTTAGGCCGGTAGAATAGATAAGAATCTTTGTTTTCCTGGAGAGAAACTTAGACTTCAATAAAGAGCGAAATCCAAAGAAGGTTTTGTTGGCCAGCGAGATACGAATTTGAACTTCAGAAATGATATCGTTTTTTTTTCATTAACAAAATATCCAAGGTAATTAAAACCATGAACAGTTTCAAATTCAGGAGGGCCAATTTTCAAATAATTGGTTGTATCACCAGATGGCGTTTTCTGTACAGGCATATATTTGATTTTAGAATAATTTACTATCAATCCCATATATGGAGAATGCTTCTCTCAGGCTACCGAATCCTTCGTTGAAAAATTTGGAATGAGTGAATTATTAACAACCCATAACATATTTGAATTTCTATCAATTAATTCTTAATAAAACAGGTCTTTTGTAGTTTTCTCTTTCAATTTATCTGCAATAATTTCAACTTAGCTTCAGCCAAAATATGCTAGACTCAACTAAAGGAAAAATTATGGATGCCATGGGATTGCAAATTAGTAAATATGTAAAAGTTACCTTAAGCATTCACTCACATTAATTTGACTAGCTCGAGAAATTTTTCAGTTTATGAGGGTGACAAAATAATGGTTAGTGCACTTGATATTGATTAAAGAGTTTGCCATGTATTGCTTGACTTCTTGATAGCGGTTGAAGAAACTGATGTAGAAAAAGTAATGAAGCCACGAGGTATACAAGGATGCGACATTGTCTTTTCACTTATGTTAAATTGAAATCGTTTAGAGGAAAGGGGCATATGCAAAACAAGAAACTCCATAATTAAGGACGAAAGAAAGATACGTAGTCAAGAAGGATAATAAGGTTTAAATGTAGAAATAGAACACAATCTTTAACAGTCGAAAAAAAACCTGAACGACGAATTATCAAACTAAATTTCTTTCATGAAATGGAAAAGAATGGTAGTGGAGAATGGGTAACCATCGAAGACTGAAATAAAAATAGAAGAACAAAAAGAAGAAGAACTTTAATGTCTAAAAAAATAATAATAATAATCGACACGGAAAGTAAAGCATAAAATATCAAATCAGAAATATGACACTAAAGGAAAAAGATGTCAGTTGGAAAGGAAAGTTAACTAAGCGACAGAAAATTAAATGCAGAAAAAGATAAGAAAAAGAATATATATATATATATATATATATATATATATATATATATATATAGATATATATATATATATATATATATAACTAGATTTGTAATATTGTTTGTTTTTAAATTTTTAATATTTATAACTTTTCCTTTTTTTATTTATTCAATTATTTTCATGACTAATTTTTTAAAACTCACACCAATTAAGAAAAGAAGAACTCGAAATTCAACACAGAAAATAGTTCATAAGAACTTTCCACGTAGAAGATATGTATTGGATGTCATAAACATATGTATTCCATAAAACCACTTCAAATTATCTCAACTCAAGACTTATTTATCACTGCAATATTAACACAGACCGTATACTCGCAGATAGTCTAAAGTCAGATGAATTTGTCATTTCATATATGAATAGTTTTACATTATCATGGCAATTATGCATTATATTATAATTTTTAATAAGTGAAAAATATATTCTTAAAAACATGCAATAACCCGTTGACGAATTGAATTTTAGTATAATTTGGATATGCGAACATTAGTAAAAATTAATAATTAATACGTTTATGAATTATTAATTTTGACTAATGTTATAAATAATTATAATAATTGTGTTCATCTATCAGACTGATGCAGAATTCTGAATAGAATAGCCGTAATCCACTGCAGCTTTCTATTTCGTCTTCTTTCATAAAATATTTTATTTCAAGATTCCTCATTTGTGTGAAGGCTATGTTCAGCAACTATTTCATTTACAGTTATATCATGTTGCAGTAATTTAGAACTTTATAATTTAATGTATTTTTTTGCATTGCTGTGATTTTATATAGTTAAGGATTAAATTTGCTTTTCAGCTTACTACTCATTTAGACTATAATTACTTTGCCCGGTCTAGGCAAAGTCCATTTAGAGAGAAAAGCTTGCAGATACGAACACAAAAAAAGGAAATAAATCAATATATTTTTCTAAATTATTTACTTTCAAAATTACTTTGCGCTCACCAAAATGTTTAATTTATTCTGAGGCAAACATGTCATTTGCTGCCTTTCAAGCCACGAATTTCATTAAATTTTAACCCTCTGTAGCTTATTGATTTCAGCCATGATTTATAAAATTCAACAAACAAATGCTACGTAAGCTTTATTCATTCTTAAAAAAAATTTTTTTTAGTTAAACTCTTAAAACTGTTGGGGGGAAAAATTCAATTAGCAGCTGAAAGGGAAAAAATGCTGTGTGCTGGGTTTTTCAAAGACTTGGGGAGTAAAGAAATTTATATCCAAATATTGCAATAAATAAAACGTTTAATTTTTCAAGGCTCGCTCAATTGAATTTTTTTTTCTGAATAAGATTTAATGAAAATTTGCTCTAATTTAAATTATGAATGGTAAATTATATTAATAATTATATAAAATATTTTAATTATTATATACTTTTGCCAAGGAGATGTTATATCAAGGTATGATTTAAGTATGCTAAAAATATGATTTTTTTAATTCAGATTAATGTTATAAATAAACATATGAAATAGAATTGCTTTAATCTATCGCACCAATCTCATTCGTTTTAATTAATGCAATAATTTACTTCTATAATAATTAACAATGTTATTATTATTCGATCTTTGTAACACAGTACTCATATATAACGTATTTTTTATCCCTATATTTCATTAAATATAATGTTTTTCTTAATAATACTTTAAATTTCTTTAGTAAACTTTTCTTAATATTTTTTTTTCTAACTAAGATTTAATGAAAATTTGTTTTAATTTAAATTATGAATAGTAGGTTATTTTATGATTATTCTATAAAATATTTTAATTATTATATAATTTGGCCATTGAGATATTATATCAAGGTATGATTTAAGTATGATAAGAATAATGTATTATTCTTTCGGACTAATGTTATAAATAAATATATGAAATAGAATTGTTTTAATCTATCGCAGCAATCTCATTCGTTTTATTTAATGCAATAATTATATAATAATTTACAATAGTATCTTTTTTTATCTATGTAACTCAGTACTCAAATATAGCGTATATTATATCCCTATATTTCATTAAATAGAATGTTTTTCTTAATAATACTTTTTACTTAATATATTTTTTTCTATACAAGAATTAATGAAAATTTGTTCATATTTGAATTATGAATAGTAGGTTATATTATGGTAATTTTATAAAATATTTTAGTTTTATATAATTTGGACATTGAGATATTATATCAAGGTATGATTTAGGTATGATAAGAATAATTAATTATTTATTCAGACTGATGTTATAAATAAATATATGAAATATAATTCTTTTAATCTATCACAGAAATCTCATTCGTTTTCTTTAATGCAGTAATTATATAATAATTTACAATAGTATTCTATTTCGATCAATGTAACATAGTACTCAATTATAACGTATATTACATCCCTATTTTTTATTAAACATAATATTTTTTTCTTAATAATATTTTCTTCTGAATATATTTTTTCTTAATAAGATTTAATGAAACTTTGTTCTAATTTAAAATATGAATAGTAGGTTATATGATTATTTTATATAAAATTGTAATTATTATATAATTTGTCATTTATAAATTATATAAATGTATAATATTAAACTATGCTAACATTCTATTTCATATATTTAAATATATGAAATAGAATTGTTGTAATATATTTCGTTAAATAAAATTTTTATTTCAATGTTTGCTTAGTTTATAATTTAACTACTTAATATTAATGACAGTCTTTAGCGAATTCAGCAAAACGAGTGGCTGGCATATGGATGCAGGCACGCTAGAGAAAAATTAAGATCCGACGACAAGAAAGAAGAGGCTGTTTGGTCATAGTACAGTTTTTTTTTTCTTGGAAATGTTGCTGGACACCTTTTACTCGAAATTATATTCCAGAAGATTAACACCTCTGATTACATTGTCCAGAAATCTTCAGACATACGGGAAAATCCCTCAGCGCGAAAATCGACGTGTTTGTAAGACTAGAGCAGAACACAGAAGGCCACGAAAAACCTAGGTTCATGCCCTAAGTACAAGCGCATTGAACTCCTAATTGGTCAAATCATGACACCTGACTTAAACGCCATATGGGGTGATCCCTTCGTTATAGTTCTCGAATATTCTTCGTTATATAATTCTCGTCCCGCTGCGTCCCGCTGTGGTCCGATTAACCGTAATCGACTGTATACAGGGGTGTGTATACATAGACTGAATTCTGAAGGAGAATAGACAGTTAGATGGTATATTATTCAATCCCTGTAGCAGTATTTATAATATATGATCTTTAATATTTTTGTAAAGAGGTAATGAATTCAAGAAAAAACTAATAATAATGCTTCCTTCTTCATTTTACGAATTGTAATAATTTGTTAATATGTTATTTTTTCTATGCACAATTATAAATTTTTTCTATGCAAAACTAAACTTGGTATACATTGTGATATGGTAAGATTTCGATTCTATTATTTCTCTATCCAGTATTTTATCTAAATTTTTGTATTTAACTTTCCAATTCTGTCTCTCGGAGAGATCGGGCTAAACAAAACATCGAACATTCAAACCGATAAAATTTAATACCTATCCCATATGTACGCCCGAATCAAGATTAAATATTTAGGGCCTCCTCATAAAATATATCATAAATATGGGAGAGGGGGTAGAAACAATTTCATTCTGTCATCTCAGGGAAAAAATACGCAGTACGAATCACTCAAATGGGGAATACTCCCTCCCCCCCATTTAATATGCATGAGCCACGTAAACAGAGATTTTTACCCGCGCATTGGTTTTGAGCGAACAGTTTACTTTTACCAGACGGCATCGACTTGCGCCTAGTCCATGATGCCGGAATAAATATGTATCATGAGGAGGGTAAATGTTCCCCCGCGACACATTCTTTCAAAACGTGTAACGCTTCTTCCTACGGGGACTGATATTTCGCAACGCACATTTTGGAAGATTCCCGCCAGGGGGATATTCGGGGATTTGTCATTCATCTTCGTTTTTGTTTTGGATCTACTTTCGAAATCATCGCATGCACGGTAAACATTTCTGGAAAATATGGCATTAGAGAAATTAATGTAATGTAGCCGACAAAAATTAAAATCACCCATACTTATAAAAACGAGGCAATATTATAATTTTATTCATGTATATACTAGATGAATACCATGCTTCACTACGGAGTACATTCAAATTAAATACAACGGTCAATATATGCAATTAATGCCATATATATATATATATATATAGATATATGTATATATATATATATATATATATATATATATATATATATATATATAATGTATGTATGTATGTATGTATGTGTATATATATATATATATAATGTATAGATAGATAGATAGATAGATATAAATTCGTAACGGATATTTTTATAGACAAAATAATGTAGAAGAAAATATTGAAATTAAATCTAATAGGACATACTAAAGAATATAGTATAGTTTTAGGAACATTTCTTTTACTGTATTTTAATATTTTTTTTGGATAATTTCCAATCGTCCGTATGCACGTGATAAAAAACTAATTTCAAGTATCACAAATAGAAAAGAAACCAAGTGATCAGCATTTAATAAATTAAATTCTGAAAATCAATATTTAAAAATTCACCGAAAATCAGAAAATGGAGGTAAAAATTCGAAAATCATTTCATTTTAGAGGAATTTTTAGGAAATTCATTTTTTTAGGAAATCATTTTAGAGGAATCTTTCTTGTGATATAAATTTTATAACTCTCAGAGTATTATTATAAATGCAAACTTTAAAAAGTTACAAAAACAGCTTAAAAATTTAATTTAAAAAAATCTAAGAATTTGTCAAAAATATTTCTTAGTGCACCCCTACACTATAAGAATAATCTCCAAGCAACATTTTAACCCTTTAGGTCCAGCGGTTTGGTCTGTGCGGTATCTGTCAATCAGTCAGTCAGTTAGTCAGTTACGGAACTGTTATATAAATGTATATATATATATATATAGATATAGATATTTAAAATTAAGATGACGACATCCGGGACGCTAAACATGTTTAACCGGGATTGGGGGGGGGGGGGGGGTCACAACAGCCCCCCCCCAGTCATCAACTATACCACCTCCACTTCCGTTTTGCTTATTTTTATATGTCTATCTTGTTTTAGGTTATAGGAGTATTAAATGGTCGCATCTGCCCCTTGTAGTCATATTAATTTTAAATATCTATATATCGTAAATATATTTGTGAGCAGCTTAGCGCCTAAAATTTATTTATTCATTTTTGTTTCCTATTAAGTAATTTACATGTGTAAACTATATATATATATATATATATATATATAATGGATTTCATATTAATTAAAGTAATGGAACTGAAAAAAATTTAAATTGTCTTTGCATATGGAAAAACAGGCAATTTTATCATTTAAAAAGAATATAAAGCCAAAATTTCAAACCAAAGTCAGGTGGAATTTCGCTTCCAAAAACTATATATGTTATTCTGAGAATTCCTATTCATGAGAATGATCCTCGTGTCAATTTATTCTGTAGAGGTTAAATAATTAAGGATCTGGCAGATATTCTTTTGACAAGGATAATCATGAAAGACATAATGAAGCTCAATTTTTCAGTACATGATAACTACATTTACCGTAACCGAAATATTTAAATAATTTTAAAAATGTGAAGGTAAAGTAATTAACATCTGAATAATTTCCAATTGAATCTCTTAAAAAGTACATCAGTCAGGTACTGCAAAGTAGTCATAGAAATTTTGAATAGAATCGTAATATATTAACATTTTACATTTTTCAATCATTAAAAGACGTTAAAATTTAAACGAAAATATTTTGTGATTCAATGGATCTTTTAGAATTATTCTATATTTTACTCTTTAAATTTCTGAGGAAAGAGTGCTTTTAAAAAAGTAAGAGGATTCAAAAGTATTAATAGTCACTTAAATTTATGATTTTTTTTTTCTTTTTTTCGTTTTCTGCGATTTAAATACAGAGGTTGTTCGCACATTTTTTAGACAATTTTGGTAAACGGTAATAAAAAATCGTTTGCTGAAAAAGATATAATTGCAATTGTACTATGTTTTTAAAAGTCAAAATTATATTCTGCGGCTTGAAAGTTTTGTTTTTATTCAAAATGGCGTTTTTAACAAAGGAGTGGTTCAAAGGCTACATTTATGCTCTTTCCGAAGAGAAATATGCATACTCCGTTATCCAAAAACGATGTGAGAGTCATAGTTTTGTGATATCTAAAGCGTCGATATGTAATATCGTCAACAAGAAAGGAAAAAAACGTCATATTGGAGCCTTGTTAGAGATGAGACCTATTGACCTGGGTGCAGGATAAGTGGCCATAAAGTTCTTGTAAAGTGTGGTTTCGACGTTAAAAAAGGCATAAATCCAGAGTGATTTGAGGGCTCTTCAAGAATTTTGACACTATACTGACATTCGGAATCTCATAAACTTCTAACACTCATATCTGGGGATGTTATTGAGTTCAGATACTTCACAAGCCTGATCTTCAGGGCTACGATAAATTATCTTATTTTACTTTTAGGTTGCAAATTTGGAAAAGGGGTCAGGCTTTATTAACAGGTAATTTAGAATACGCTGTAAATGTAAATTTAGAGAAGGCGGGGATTTCTTGTTACACACACACACACATATATATATATATATATATATATATATATATATATATATATATATATGTGTGTGTGGCTGTGTGTGTGTGTGTGTGTGCGTGCCCCACTAATATTAATTGTCCTGTATGTAACACGCATCCTGTATGTAACACGCAGCCATTTTTCAAAAACGAAATCGAAAATCGAAATAATCTAATGTTCTCTTTAACGCATGCGCGGAAAAGTTATTTTTAGATTTCCTTGATCTCGACCCCCCTTCGAAGAAATACCACGTGATCGGGGTCAAATTATTAAAAGAATTATAAGCCTAGCGGCAAAATCAAAAGTTACTCAGCATAAAAAGTTTAGACGGAGCATTTTCGCGCTCTCTACTTCTTTTGGCGCTATTTCATTACTTCCTTGCTCGCTGTCCGCGTACTGCTCCAAAATATATTAGGATGTAATCGTATTCGATACTCAAACCTGGGCAGCTATGGGCTGTCCATTGACCTTATTGTCAAACATCATGTCGTCAGCTTGTGCCAATGCATTTAAATATGTATAGCTGTGTGTATCTTCTCTGATGTCTTGAAGTTTGGTTCCATGGAATAAAATATTTCAAGTGTTCATCTTGTTCCTGTTCTTTTCTCAAGTGTTTATGTACGAATACATCTCCTGTACCGGTGTATTACAAGTATTACCACTCTGGCTACGTCAATAATGTTGTGCCGCATCTCTTCTACAAAGATGAAGTATTCGTGCGGGAAAGTACCCGTTTATCGTTATATATATATATATATATATATATATATATATATATATATATATATATATGTGTGTGTGTGTGTGTGTGTGTGTGTGTGTGTGTGTGTGTGTGTGTGTGTGTGTGTGTGTGTTTGTTTGTTTGTTTGTTTGTTTGTTTGTTTGTTAGTTACCGGCAATGTGTGAAAAGCAGGCATTTTGCAGAAGCCAGGGAAATCTATAGAGTGCGTGACATATCTAGGCAAAGCATGAAATCTCTGCGCTAGTTTCATGTGCTATATACTTTTCGTAGGCATTGTATATAATACCTAGGCACTACACAGAATGACAAGTACTGTTTTGGGAAAGTATGAAAAGAGAGTCTTGAAAAGGCCTTTATTGAAAAGAAGTATATAAAACTGAAAAAAGAAATACAAAATAAAGCACGGGGCTTTCTTACTGAAAAAAAACAAAATAAAAGAATTGAAGACTAGTACTGACGTACTCCTTGCTAGAAGGAAGGCTAGAATGGCATTTTGAATTACATATGATTGACTTTTTCCTACAAGAGCACTTCATAATTTGTCACTTGGTCATGCAGACACACCTCATGAATCATTGGCCGCTTCCTATGGGCTGAGCAATAGCAGCTTATCGAAGAGTTACTCCGTGGTCAGGAACGTTTTCTACTATGAGTACGTTCTTTGGAAATACAGTGAGCATATTCTGATCTGACGTAAAGATGGTTCAAAATTTCTAGAGTAGTTGCTAATAACAGTCATCAGTCACACACATAACCGTTGCCAACAAAGTGCGCTATTCAGACCTTTCCATCTTCAAGTTAGGAATAGGAATTTGCCCAGCTATCCCAATAGATTCAGGTAGAAGTTTTTTGTCAGATTCATTTCAATTTTTTTTGTCTCTATTTCAAGATTCAATTTAAATCATGTTTTACCTTTCCATTTGCTTTCCATTTCCTCAACTCCATGGTATTTACTGGCATTTCCACAAATGACATTAACATATGGGATATACCATCTTTGGAGAACTCCTCCTTCCCACCCATGGTACTTTGGAAGAAGTCCGGGTGGTACTTTTCAGATCAAGCCCAGAAAGTACCAAACGGCCTTCTCGCGCTTCATGAGTGGTCATATAAAAGCACTCACTTTTCGGCAGGGACAGAAGATCTTCCCGGAGTGTCACTGGTGCTCTGCTGACATGGCCTCCCCTGCCCATATTTTAAATTGTTTGGGATTTACTAAGGACGAGGTCCTTCTGGACCCTCTACTGATTTTAGACTTTTTGGAAATTTTTGGTTTTATGGAGATTGTCTAGCCTTGCTAGACAATCTGGGATTAGTAAATAAAAAAAAATATGGGATATACTAGTTTGTGCATGTATGGGAAATATTTTCCTTTAACAGACACAACAGGTAGCAAAAATGGAAGCTTCTTTGGTAACCATGTCTTCTTCCCCACTTTGGTATCTTCCATCGGGGACTACAATGTTAACCTCGTTTTTCTCAGTAGGCTCTCCCTTTGCAATATGGGTATCTGTTCCATCTTGTTGTATTGTTTAAACGTTTTCTATTATTTTTTTCCAGTTGTACCTGAGTCTGTATGTCTTATAAAACATCTTGGGGTAGGGAAGACGTTTTGAGACCCACTTTAGATTTGCAGCCAAAAAGAACTTTGTATGATGTTCCCTTAATCTCAGAATGAATGGCCCTGTGTTTCATAAAATGGATGAAACATAGTCCCTTATCAAGTTATTCATCTTGCATCTAAATACCAAATATATTTTTAATATCCTGGTTGGTACTTTTAACACTATCATGACTTTGTGAGGGGTGACGCTTGTCATGGAAGATTATCAAATTCCGCCATGTTATGAAGGTTGCTCACCACAGCATTTGCAAATTCTCTCCCGTTGTTGAACTGTAGAATCCGTTTAAAGGACAGCTTCTCAGAGATTTTTATCTGCAGTTTATGGGTAAATATTTCTTCCCAAATTATGTTTACATGTGGGAGATTGCTTGCATGTCGTGGAATTCAAACTTTTAATACTTTCCACCCTTGTATGTTACCAAACTGAAGTATGGTGAAATTTGAATTTTTAACTTTTTTTACTGTTACAAGTTACTGAACTTATAGTAACTTGTAACAGTAAGTAACTTGTAACTTGTAACTTGAAACTAGGGACTCCTTCGCTGGACACGACGGCGTGTCCAGCAAAGGAGTCCCTGATTTCAACATTAAAATCTCGAAAAAAAGCTCTGTAGAAGAATGCAACAAACGGTATTTTTATCGTGAAAGCTGTAAGAATTTTATACACTAATTTTCGAGATAGTTACAAAAGCTGCCAACAGATGGCGCTCTACAAATCGTATCAGCATGCATAAATAAACTCGTAGTCTTTGCATTCACTACATCAGAATCTTTTCAACCATTCGATATACGAAGGTGGCGCAAACGAACAATAAAATTTTCCATCACGCCCTGTAGTGTTTCAACAGAAATCGATTCAGCTGCCACACAGATCACCGATTGAAGCTCGTCTAACGTAGTGGGATGATTCCTGCAGACAGTATCTTTTAATATGCCCCTCAAAAAATAGTCACAGGGACTCAGGTCCGGCGAATACGGAGGCCAATCCATGCCTGAGCCAGTAAAATTTGGCTAACATCGCCATCTGTTAGCAGCTTTGGTAACTATTTCGAAAATTAGTGTATAAAATTCTTACAACTTTCACGATAAACATACCTGTAATGAAGCGCTTTCAAAAATTAAATTAAATTTTAAGAGAAACTAAAATGTTCGAAAGCTTGCTTCATTACATTTTGTTGTAAAGGTCGGGAACGTCTTTAATGCCAACGTAATTATAAGGCAAAGCGTTTTTCGGCAACATTAGCCAATTTACGAAAGTTTTGTGAGCCTAGCGTATGTGGGGTGTGATTCTAGACGCAGATAAGCGGTGGATGGCACCACTTTTGACATTATTCAAAAATGACTCTTTGTGGGAGATTGATAGCGGGGTTCGTTGGTAGACCACGAGGGTTAGCGGTTTGTCTTGCGGGTGGTCATTAGCTGTGTGCAATGTTACGTAAGAGGGGCGTCTTTGGATAAAAAAGAATATAGCGAATGAGAGGAAATTAAGTGTAGAGACTCGGGAAATCAAAAGAAGTGAGTTTTCTGAATGGCTGAAGAAATGGTTTCTGGGGTGGGAACTGTGAGAGAAGTAACAAAATTGAAGTGAGTTATTTTGGAGAGGTAAAAAAGTCAGTCGGAGTCCAGGAGCCCTGGGCCTGGGTCGGCTGAAGAAAGTCTGTTCCTGCTTTACTGCCCATAGCCCGGTCGACTCTTTCCGGAGCTAGTGGTAATTTCGGGTAGAGAACAAACAATATAAAGAAGCTTTACACGTAGTATCTCGGTGGATCCTTCCCGAGATAGAAAGCTTGTGTGGTGTGGTACCGGTATATTATTCCCGGAGATGAGTATTAAATTGTTCTGATGAGAAAAGTTTGCGGAGAAGTGCATCACTAAAAGAGGTTCCTGCGATATCTACTAAAAGTCTCCTGACGACCTGTTACAATGACCGCCAGTGCCCCATCATTGACGAGAGATCCCCTACCGGAGAGGAGATTCAACGCCTAACCCCAGTGATGCCCTCAACTAAAGGACGTGAGTGCTTTATCTTGTTTTTGTCTGGTTCAGATCCCACTGTTGCTTATGAAGGTTAGTGCGGGTTTAGGTGATTGGAATATAGTTTTATTAGATAAGAAATTTTATAGGTCTGATCAATTAGTGTTATGCTCCCTGAATCGAGAAGGTAATTTAGATAAAACCCTACTTTTTAAGTACTAAGATTTCATGCTGGTGTTTTTTATAATTAGTAGACCAACTAATATGTTAGTTAAATTTGATAAGAAGAAAATGTAAATAGCAGAATATTGTAAATAAATAAGTTTTTTTTTGTTTTATCTTAAACCATGAATCAGTGTTATTTATCTGCTGTATGTTTACTTATGAGCGAAGTTGATTGGTAGGTCAAACTGGGTTTAAATTGTTCGTTATTGCTAATCTCGTCCGGCGCCCAACTACCCCTTTCTAAAATATAAAAAATGTACTACCCCAAATAATCACGCCATATTAAATAAACTTGGATGAGCAATACGACAGTACCGTTTGTTGCATTCTTCTATAGATCTTAATTTTCGAAATTTTTAATTTTGAAATCAGGGATTCCTTCACTGGACACGCTGTAGCATAATGTATTTAATTAACCAGCATTCCTTAAAATAATTTTCCGTGTACGTAGCGTTTATTTACAAAGATATTAAGTTATGTGTACAAAAACTGTTCTTTTTTTAGACTCCTATACTCACTACCTGCAACTATATATGAGTGTCTACCGTTTTCGAAATATGAAGTATTCATTGTTTTCTATTCTCATCACTAGATTTAATCCTAGTGGCTAATAATTCCTTTTTATACTCACAGAAAATGGGAATCATACATACACAATATATATCAATATGCCTATCGCTGAGTAAATATATACTTAGTTCTTTACTAAAGGCATTTTTGATCCTTCTGTGCGTCATAAACATTTCAACTCATAAAATTCTTATTTCGTCAAATAGTAGAAAATAAAACGCGTATAAAAAGACTGTTCAGCAATATTATGACATATAGAATAAAATATTTCTCGAATCCTCAAACGAATAATATTCTGCCATGTTATTTCTAAGTCATTTCGATTTCAATACTTGGCATGCCTGATACACGCTCCACATACTTTTAAGGGCAGAAATCTTGCAGTTGTCAAGAACGGATGGCTAATAAATCACCAGAAATATGAAAATTGGAGTGTGTTACGCAATATTTCTATGAGAATTTCACCTTAATTTTCTTTCTATATAGCTTGCTTTTTTAATTTAAAAGTACTTGATACATTTCTGTATTAGGCGAAAATGAGAAAATTGCCGTAGCACTTTATTACGCCGATGAATTAAGAAGTAAAGATTCATATATTATTTTGAATATTTTCTTATTTTTTTAAGAAATTTATTTCAAGGGACTGTTTTCCGATATAACACGGTTCAAATACTGTCTCACATTCATTTAAGGGCAGAAATTTTGCAGTTGTCAAGAACGGATGTCTAATAAATCACCCCAAAATATGAAAATTGGAGTATGTTACGCATCCTTTCTATGAGAATTTCTCCTTAATTTTTGTTTTATCCTACTTTTTAATATAAATGAAATATATATTTCAGTTTGGATGAAAATGTGAAATTTGTAGTATCACTTCATTATGCCGATGAAGTCAGAGGTAAAAATTGGTATATTATTTCGAATGTTATCTTATTTTTTTATTGGAATTTATCTTTAAATTCCGGGTCTGTTTACCGATATAACATAATTCAAATACTGTCTTATTCACAAAGTCGTTTTGTTCAGTCCTAGCAATGTAGATAAAATTTACATGAAATGCCAATAAATCTATTATTCTGAGTATATTTAAAAGATGATTACGTTTATAAACTAACCATCATGGCCACGATTAAATGACAACCTTATACATATTTTGAGTGCTACATAAATTTTCACAAATTAACATTCAAATTGTATGTCACATAATCATGTTATTATCCCTTCATTTTCATATACAACTACATAATTATGTTACTACATTGTTTGAATTCACAGGAAAAACGAAATAGTAAATTGTAAATGTTGTAAAGTAGATGAAATCTATTTCATAACTTTTTATTTAAAACCAGGTTTAACTCTTATTTAACTCCTCTGATATAAAATATCATTATATTTTTCTTTAAAGGAATGATTACGTATGACCAGCCCAGATGATTCCAGAGAATGATTTTATCTTCTATATACACAGTGCGTCAAATAAGTTTTAAGACTGGGTCTGTAAAAAGAAATGGAAACAAGAAATTAATACCTGTTTAGGTTTTTTATTCAAAATAGGACCCTCCGGCTTCAATGCACTTTTTACAGCGATTTATTGATGAATCGAAAGCCTGTTGTAAATCACTTTGTGGAATGGCCTGCAAAGCACTCGTCGAAGCTTCTTGTATGGTCAAAATATCCTCAAAATGACACCTTGTTAACTTCATTTTAAGCTTTGGGAATAAGGTGTAGTCACAGGTTGCTAAATCAGGTGAATACGGTGGATGGTTCAACACACAGACATTATTTTTTGACAAAAATCGATGAACAATAAGGGAGGTGTAACTGGGTGCATTGTTGTGTAACAAACGCCAACTGCTTTCAGTCCTATAGTTTGGACGAATGCGACGAATTCTGGCCATCAAACGCTTTAAAACAGCTAAGTAGTGTTGACCTGTAATTGTTTGTCCAGTTGGAATAAATTCTTTGTGGATAATACATTTACTATCGAAGAATGTAATGAGCATTGTTTTGATTTTGGATGGAACTTTTCTTGTTTTTTTGGCTTGCGGTGAATTTGGTGACTTCCATTCCGCACATTTTCGCTTTGTTTCAGGATCATATTGGAAACAATAGGTTTCATCACCTGTAACAATGGACTTCAAGAAGTTTGGGTCGTTTTCAGCGGCTGAAATGTGTCTCTGCAATGTGCACTTCTCATTGCTTTTTGTTCAGGGGTTAAAGTGTGTGGAACAAATTTAGCACACACTTTTGTTTTTGCCCAAATTTTCATGCAGGATGGTTCGAATTGTATCTTTGTTGATGTTTAAAGAGTCTTCAAGCATTCTAAGTGATGCTCAGCGATCGTTTGTTACGGAATTTCGTACTTTCTCAATAGCTTCAGGAGTCCTAGATGAAATTGGTCTTCCACTACGCTGATCATCTTCTACCGTATCTCTTCCGTCCGAAAAACGTTCGTGCCACACAAAAACATTTGATATACTTAAACAACAGTCACCGTAAACTTGTTTCATGAGTTGGTATGTTTCCGAAGCACTTTTACTAAGTTTTGCGTTAAATTTAATTACAGTTCTATGCTCCATCTTAAAAAATCAACATGAAAAAAATTCACTTCTGCAATAAACGCTAGCCTTCTTTCAACTACTTAACGAAATGCGTACAACTTGTTAGCAGTGTGCCAGCAGACGATGGACGTTATGACGCATGCGGATTTACACTCGCAGCGCCTTTAGAACCTGCGCTCTGGGACGAGTCTTAAAACTTATTTGGCGCACTGTGTATATAGCTAATTAGTATCATAGCTTTTAAATTAAAATATTCCTTCAAAATGTAATTGCATTTTAAAAATACAGAAAAATGATTAAGAATCATTTAATTAATTTATTTAATTTAACTGCATTCAAAGCGGCGAGAGAAAAAATAACAGAATTTTACGTAATATTTAAGAATTTCCTATTTCAACTTGATAAACTGTCTGAAACTGGAACATACATTTCACAAAA
The DNA here is from genome assembly GCA_907164885.2 of Dolomedes plantarius. Lineage (NCBI taxonomy): Eukaryota > Metazoa > Arthropoda > Arachnida > Araneae > Dolomedidae > Dolomedes > Dolomedes plantarius. The sequence continues at coordinate 106,116,710 of OU015491.1, forward strand.
TGGGAAATTCACAATATTTAATTCAAAATTTTAAATTCATGCCCTCTGGTGTTTTTACTTGGTACTTCGATAAAAATATACACTTTTCGATTCACAAAATATTTTCAAGTAAAGCTTAATGTTGTAAACATACATGTGACGTCACTTCTCGTTAGTTACTGTTTTAGGGATCTGGCAACATCTTTAAGATTGTAGTTTTAGAACAGAAAATAAACAGTACGGTTCTCAATTTTTACGGGCAGCTACGTAATCTATTTTCGAGTTATCAAGGCAACTTTTCATTATATAAATAGTCTATATGTGCTATTTGTAATTGCGTGTGATCAACGTTGTGTGAAATACAGCATATATAAATATAACTGTACTCTTCGTAAGGTTCACCACTTAAGTAGAATTTCCTTTTGTACAATTAATTAATGTTAGTATTTTCTGATGGGCGCATTATATTTTAATAATACAGGATGATTTACTCAAAAGATGCCTCTAATATTTTGTAATAACTCTCGCTAGAACGAAGCATTCTGAACGAGACAACCTACATGTTGTCTTCAGTAGATGACACATAACATCACATTGTTCTCGGAAGAGGCGTGGTTTCAGTAGTCGGGTTATGTTAACTGGCAAAACATCCATATATGGACCGCTGAAAATTATTTTGCCACTCACCAAACACCGCTCCATGATCAAAAGGTTGGTAAGTGAGGCGCGATGTCTCGGTTGCACAGGATAAGCCCCATTTTCTTTGACACCACCACGAACATCTATGTGTACCTGGACATTTTGTATCAATTCGTGAGCTAACGGAAAGTTATTTCCAGCAAGATGGACGAACATGTCACACATCGGCAAGGAGTGTGGGGAAAATTGAATCAGGTTGGTTATTCTTCGCAACACGGTAGTTTTAAAGGGGATTTGGCAAACACGGTCACTGGGTCTGACACAGTCAGACTTCTTCCTCTGAGAAAAGTCTACCGGAGCGAGCCTATTTAGAGGAAAACATCCAACGTGGAATTCCTCCCCGATACCTTTGCCGTATTGGCAAATGAATATTCGAGATCACCTTTCGAGTCAATCATTCTGTATTTATTTAGTTAATAGTATAAAAATTTAACATAGGTTAACTTTTTTTTATAGAAAGAAAACATAACTGTATTAATAAGCCAGCTCGATTGCAATAGATTTAAACCAGATGTACGTGTGTAAGATTCTGAAACAAAAGAACATGAAATTTGGAGCAGGATTTGAAAATTTTTGTGCTAAATTGAATTAGCTAGCAAAGTTTTCGGATTTGTTTACCTTATACAAGCATAGAAATATAAGTATGTATCTAGTAATAATGTGCAACAGAATAAAGGATTCTGATGTTCCCTTTGAGAAGTATAAAACTTTTCAGAAACTAATAGTCCAGCAGAATCAGAGTCTAGGCTTTATATTTCCTTTGCACTCTATTGGGTTAATTTTGTCTGTCAGTACAAGGATATGATATTAGAGGAGTGTTTCGCTCACCTTCAGAGAAGACATCCTTCAAGAATTTAGAAATGAAGTACTTTAACGCAGAAGTTTCTTCAGTCGAAGCAAAAGCACTGTCAAAAGCACAGACCAAAATTTTCCACGTTTTCACAGGCGATGAGCAAAAACCTAAGATTGAATTTGGATTCGTTTCGGATGAATTTCGGAAAAGTGAACAGTTTATGATTTAGTTAACGATACTAACATTTTAATTGACTTAAAATATTTGTTAATAATTAATTAAATTTTTATATGATAGTTTCCCTTACCTTGAGATTTAAAAAGCGGACTTTCATAAATGATAATTATTAAAGTTAATCTGTTGATATTACCAAAATTATGACAGTAAAATAAAGCTCTTTCCCCAGTGTTTTTAAATTTATTTTAGTTTTTGCCTCGATAATACTTCATGAATTTTGAATAATAGAAATGTACATCTTCAATTTCATACTTAAAGCGAATTTCTTATGTGGAGTTTTATTTCTATCGAATGTTTTCAACAAGACCGGGTATGTAACATGGATGAGTTTCGTTCATGATGAGACAAGAACATTCGTAATCATTATTACATGGCAGAAAAATTTAATTTCTTACTGTCCGATACAGTTTCTTGTTTATTTGAAACGTGCTTACGAATATGACATATATTTGGTTAACTCATTAAGAGTACTTCGTCTATAAATAAAGGAGAAAGACACACGAGGGAGAACTGTGCACGAAGAATAATCGTCCTCTTAGAGTAAAACGCAGTTATCTTTATCTCGATCTAAGTTGCGGTGTACAAGTCCCAGGATTTCCTGTCTAAAGCGACCAGCTACCACTTAGGACCATAACTGGTTCTTAGATCGTCAATGCCTTCATATTTAAAAAAAATATTTCCTTTGTTTTATATTTGTTACAGAGCAGATGCACAGAATAACATCCATTTAAAGTACACAGTTTGAAATATTCTATTGTTTTAAGGTATGTTTCCCAACGCCAGAAGTTACTGGAAATCCTTTTCACTTTTACTAAGTATAATCTTTAGTGGACTTTATTGCTGTTATTGAGCACTAAGGTACTATAATATTTGGGATCTAATATAATAAAAAATGAGACAGCCTTTAAATAAATAAATAAATAAATAAATAAATAAATAAATATATATATATATACATACATATATATATATACATATATATATATATATATATATATATATATATATATATATATATATATATATATATATAGATATATATATATATATATATATATATATATATATATATATATATATATTGTGTGTGTGTTTGTTTGTGTTTATAAAACGCTTATAAATGCTCTTCAGTTGAAATGTAAAGCCTACAACATTCTCCAAAAGTTTTCAAAGAACATAGAAAAATAAAAAATCTACAACTGATAATAAAATACAAAATAATAATTGCACCATGTTAAAGAAAATTTGCAGAAATTTCTAAGCGTTTATTAAAGCATTATATCCTATTCATATTCTTCAATAAATAGGAAATAGAATTTCCGGAATGCTATAAAAAAGGAACCATAAAATTCTGTGTGAATGGAAATACATATCTTCCAAATAGATGGAAGAAAAACTAGATTAAATACGCCAAAATTGCATGTCACTACTTAATTAGCTAAAGCACAGGTAAAAGTTAAGGACAAAATGCCCATGCTCTAACACTAGAATTATTTTATGGAAATAATTCAATTATTTAAGCCGCCAAAAATTGCATTCAACATACCAACGCAAATGAACTTACCTAAATCAATGAATTGTCCAATAATCAATATTGAATCAAATTAATGAACGTGCTATTTAGACAGAAAAGTTCCGTAATCGCTTAATTTAATGAGTTGCCAAAATGGTTTCGCGATATAAAGTTATTTCTTTTAAACCAGGCATTTATACTATTTGTATATACTATCCAATCTTTCGACTCTGAATAGATCAATACATTGTTCTTCGTTTTGATAAATGGTGAATATTATCTGCCCTTCCAAATGAAATAAACGTCGATACTAGCGTTTCATTTTAAAAGAGCTACCGACCGTATTTTGGACATTAATTTTCCCTAGAACTTGATTCCATCCAAAATATAGGCACTCCCCGCATTTCAATCTCTCTCTTAACAGTGACCTTCTGAAATGTGGGAGTCCATTCTGTCGCACACTGTATAATATGCTTTGTATTTTCAAGTGATATTGTAAAAACACATAGAATTTCCGAAAAAAGAAGTTAAAGGGGGGTGGATGTGTCACAGAGGAAAAGTTAATCCTAATAATGTAGCAGTATAATATATTTTTATGATGCTTTTTTTGCATAAATAAAATTTTCAGATAATTGTTTTATTCTTCACCTGCGATTGAGATTGGCTTATTCAGAAGAGTACAATATATGGAATATCATTTCCTTCGAAAAAGGCCTGGGGGGGAGGGCCTTGTAGTACAGCGCTCTGGCTTTCGGTGCTGAAGGTGCTCGGATCGAATCCGAGCTAACTATGCGCCACTAAAATGACTGTGTTTGAGTCATCCCTTCATAGGGGGTAATGCTGGTCCGCCTATATGGAGCCCCCATAAAAAAATGGCCAGCAAAACTGGGGTGTATTATAGGCGAATGTCTTCACGACAAGTGCCTCCGCATTGGTTAAAAAAGTTTCTTCGAAAAAAAATTCAAATGACTTTTGACACGTCCCATAAAAAAAATTAAAATTTATGTGTAAAAAATATTTCACATAATGAATATTTTAATTATCATGATAAAAGGTATATCCCAAAAATTTTCCATTTAGTAATTTTCTATCTCGAGTTCTTAAAAGAGATGCTTACTGGAAATACTGCTAAATTACGTAGAACGAAAGGATATATTATTATTAAATAGAAAGAAAAATACGAAATAAATTAGTTCTGGGAAGTAACATGACATCTTAATTTCCTTTTTAAACTGAATTTGGTTTTGGCATTTTACAATCAAATAGTCTCTCCTGATCTGAATCATTCAGTAAAATTTAGTGACACTTAATCAGTTTTATTATATATAACTAAAATATGTGTTGAATGTGAATTATTTAGTTGGTATTGAATCTTTTTCCTTTTGTGTCAATATGTTTCTTCAATATATTATGTATGAGTTCTGCAATTATTTTATTGCGCTATTTAAATCTCTAATCATAAAATAAATTCTTAAAGTATCCGTAAATTATTACATCGACACACTTTCTAGATGGCGAATTTATGGGAAGAGCCATGGAGAGAATAATTTGGATTTAGAGTAACAGTTTGTAGGAATTCGTTCATTAGTAAAAACAGGAAGCTGCAGTTTCATCTTGCTGCACCACCCTGATTTGCGATTTCCTTCATGAAATACTTTTAGACTCCAAAATTAAATCTGTATAAATAAATAGTTAAGTGTTTTTTCGTTTTGATTCTTGATACTAGTTTTGTGATGGAGTAGACACACTGGTCATTCAGCATTCAGAAAATAGGTACTTCCACTCAATACGGTTGCTATGCGATGCTTAAACGAGAGCGTCTGAGGTTGAAAAATTAGAAAAATACAGGGTGGTCACAAAAAAACTTTGCCAATATATGAACCTCTAGAGGCCGTTCCGTTCAACCTGTCGAGATGAAATTTCAGATATAGTTATTCAGAGGTATGAGCTCGTGATTCTGTGAATGGTAACAACATGGCGCTCACGGTTATGGTTATTGGTACAGAAACTCGAAATTTTCAAATGGCAACGGCCACTTTTTCCCGTCGCAAAATGCTGAGAGCATGCGAATACCCTAAAAAGCGTTGGAACGGTACGTGCATCACAAAAAACGGACACTTTATGTACTCTCGAAAAAAACAGCTCTGCGAATAGCTAACAAAAACGATATATGGACCTCTAGCGGCCGTTCAGTTCAACCTATCGAGATGAGATTTCAGATGTAGTTATTCAGAGGTATGAGCTCGGGATTCCGAGACCGGCAACACAGTGTCACTCACGGTTACTATTATAGGCATAGAAACTCGAAATTTTCAAATGGCAACGCCCACTTTTTCCCGTCGCAAAATGCTCAGCGCATGCGAATACTCTAAAAAGGCGTTGGAACGGTACGTGTATCACAAAAAACGGACACTTTATGCATTCTCGAAAAAACAGCTCTGCGTATAGCTAACAAAAACGATATATGGACCTCTAGCGGCTGTTCCGTTCAATCTATCGAGATGAGATTTCAGATATAGTCATTCAGAGGTATGAGCTCGGGATTCCGAGACCAGCAACACAATGAGTCTCACGGTTACAATTATAGGTATAGAAAGTAGAAATTTTCAAATGGCAACGCCCACTTTTTTCCGTCGCAAAATGCTCAGCGCATGCGAAAACCCTAAAAAGCGTTGGAACGGTACGTGTATCATAAAAAACGGACGCGTTATGCACGCACAAAAAACAGCTCTGCGAATGGCTAACAAAAACACGATCAGAGAGCTTTTTGTCGGTTTTCTCCGCTGAATATCTGGCGAACGGAGTTCTGTGATTGGTTTCTAGCCTCTGTCAAATGCAAATTTCCTCCATGCGACCTGATCGTATCTTTGTTGGCCGTTCGTAGAGCTGTTTGTTGTGCGTGCATAACGTGTCCGTTTTTTGTGATACGCGTACCGTTTCAAGCTTTTTAGTGTTTTCGCATGCGCTGAGCATTTTGCGGCGGGAAAAAGTGGGCGTTGCCATTTGACAATTTCGAGTTCCTATACCTATAACCATAACCGTAACTGTGAGCGTCACTGTATTGCCGATCTCAGAATCCCGAGTTTATACTTCTGAATAACTATATCTGAAATCTCATCTCGATTGGTTGAACGGAACGCCCGCTAGAGATCCATATATCGGAAAAGTTCTTTTATGATCACCCTGTATTATTCGAGTACAACAGTTGTCTCAACTTATTTCGAATCACTGTTGCTTCTAGAAATAGCCATTGTTTCCTTGTTGAAAAAATATATCTTAAATTGAGGCTTTCAAATCAGCATCAGTCTTCTATAAGAATATTATATTTATAGTTACTGACTATTGGGTTACTTTATTTATTTATTGCAGATGCCCAGAAGATTGGTTATGATGCCATTAGTTCTCTTGCCTTCCAGTACATCTGAACTTTTCAGTTGAAGAACACAAGTGCAGAGCACGAGTCCAGATGAGTAGCATCAAAAATTTGATCTTGTCCGCACAAAGGACATACGGGGAAGCTCCTTATGTCCTTTGTGTGGAATTCGGGTAAACAAATTTGCGGGTAAAGAGCCATGGCTTGTAAGACGGAAAAGTGCCACAGCTGCACTTCTAGGAAAGTCAGGGATGTTCTGTGTGTCTTTAATCAAAGGAGCCCATGACTTATCCGCAGAGTCGCTATTCGGTTACTTTAATAGGACAATTCGGAAAACTTGAAAGACAGGTTTACTCACAGTTACTCCATCTACAATAACAAACCCTTTACTAGCCTTAAGATAAACCTTACAAATATTCGCGATTCATTTTTTTTATAAGGACTGAATTGATGTTTAAGCGCTGATGACAATTGTTCATAAATTTATATCTTATAAAACTTATGTAATAATTTGAATCTTTGCATTTTTTTCTGTTGTAAAAATTGGTATATATGGAGTTTATTGTTTCACTGAAAGTTAGTGCAATTGCTACTCGTGAATTTCTGTTAACTTATTCCTCGCATTTAAATTTGTACTCTGCAATCAATCAGATTTGACTGAATTAAGCTCGGTAAAATTACTACCCTTGCAAAACCTGATAATTATTTGCCCCCACAACAGAGTCTAGTTTTAACACTGCAAAATGTCATTCGCAGATTTCGACACTCTACCACAGCCTCTGTTAGGATTAATAGATTTAATCTAGACTTGTGTATGTAAACAATGTAGGCATCTAAACTATTGTATTAGTATATATATAAGATGCTTAGTTGTAACGATCGTACTTTCCACTGTATAGAATAATTTTGGACTGTACAGAACACTCTTTAAGGGTTTTGCAATAAAATAAATGCAAGTAAATGTTTCTTTAAATGGAAACATTTCCAGAAATACAAGTAAAGCCTATTTTTTACTTCGGTAAATATTTCTTTTTCTTAAAATAGTCTCAAAATTTGTAATTTTTTAAATGCATATATATTGAAGCATAGAACTTATCTCGGTGGAAACAACTCATGATTACTAATACATGATAATATAATAGCATTAAACAATATGAACTTACTTCGGTAAAATCTAAGGAATCGCACAGACGTAGCTTCATATCTGTGATATAGATACCGTGAAATAAACGCTTTTCGTTTATTTTTCCGAAACCACCAAAGATCTCGTAATATTCTTTACTAGTTAGAAATATTTGCTAACTGAATAGAGATGAAGCTTCTGGTAATAGTAAAGAAGTATAACTAAGAAACAGTAACTTAAGCCGCGGTAACTGAGACCTCATGAACAGTTTCTAATTATTCAGAGATTATATTGATAATTTTAAAGGGAAATATAATTTTATGATCTTGTAAATGCATGTTTGAAGATGATAATACATTAGAACACCACCCCCCCCACCCAAAAATATTGTATTACACGCCCATGTCACTTGAGTTAAATTTTACTGAAAGGTAGAATAAAAATTGAATAATATATGTTTTCGGGGAAATTATATTAATTTGAATGGATAATTATGATTTATTAGATCATAAAATAAAAAAGCAATTTTAAGATTCACAATGATTTTATTAACATCTTTCTGAAAGCAACAAAGAAATGTTTATGAATATTTTATAATTGCTTTCACAAGGTTTTTTGTTCAATTCGAAATTAAAAAAAAATTAGTGTTGAGAATAAAATCAGTTTACAGATTGCAAATTATTTATAACAATCAAAAATAGTAATAAGTATCTTTTTCATCGAAATTTTGACCTTTTTCAGCAGTTTTATGCAAAGATGGAACAAATTCCATTTTTTCCTATAGGAATGTAAATTAATTTTCTAATAAAACATGCATACTTTTTTTTTGTTTGCTTTTCAGTTTCAAAATATAGACAATCTACTGAATCGTGTAATTAACAAGAAATCTCTGGCGGGACAATTCCTAGAAAATTAGAAATTCCATTTTGAAATCCCATTCACCTTGATGAAAAAAAAACCCTAATAATTGATTTCTAAGAAACTATTGTTTTCGAAATATAACTCTAATTCTAAAAATGAAACGAAATCTTTTTCTTTTCCGAAACAGTCCCTCGAAACAATCAAATAACCCGTGTAAACCTTTAATTGGCTAAAAAAAAAACATTTAAGTCATAAATTTAAATGGAATTTTTTAATTAGTGTTATTTTGAAGGTTTATTGCAAGTGTAGAATCAAAGCAGATGTGAAAATTACTCTTGAGAGCAGAATACAAAAGTTCTTTTATTTTTAATTGCTCAATTTAGATATTTTCGTCTTGATAAGCGCCAAATGAACTGACGTAAGAAAAATGGTTGTATGGAATGTCCATAATGGTTTGTAAAACAAAACTATGAAACGCACCCCCCAACAGGGTAGAAAGTAAGTGAAAAAAGTATTAAAAGACATTTAAAGAAAAATTTATTGATGCTACGGACAAAAGATTCCGGGAGAGTCCACGGAAGCCCTCCCTTTAGTTAAAAAATAAATAAAAATCTTTGGTTCGTGACGAAAGAGTTTGCGAGCTCCAAATCTAAATGAAAATCTTAAATTTCTATCGATTATCTCTTAAATTTGGGCAGCAAAGATTATAATTATAGCCCATAAAATGAAAAGAAAGGATGAAAATATTATTTGTGTAAGTAGCTTTGAAAAAATATTCAAATGCATATAATTTACATAGAAATATAGGTTTATAAAATTTTCATAGTTCAGGAGTAAAGTATTGTTTGAAGTAGTTATGATTTCTAAATCGTGATAAATATTGTTTTCCAAGAAATTCAGTCTAGAGATGGTTAATCAAGTAGTATATTTAATATATTCTTTAATATTATTTAGCATCACGCGAGACATGACTATTTCCTTTTGTATGTTTGAATATATTTTTCACAATGGGGCACAATCAGATAATTCTCAAAGGCACGACATTATATATCGTAAGCGGCTGGGTAATTAGATATGCATACAAGTCCTTATTATGAACACAGACAGCCAGTAATAAAAATTACGAAGATTTTAAAAATAGAGAGCGAACTTTCAACCAAAAATGATTGAACTTAAGTATATGTACGAGCGAAAATTTCTGAAGGCTTTTCATTCTTCATACCCCAATGTTCTCACAGAAGTGAATATATGAAAATGAAGATGCTCTAATAGATGGCAACATGGTGTTCCTATACTACACTCTCTGACGGAAAATGCGTGAACGGAGAGTTTAAGTGGGAGATAAGAAAATTTCCCATTCTTTCGGTTTAGCACAAATCCCAGTTTCTCCACTTCGTCCCGATTAACGTTTTTAGACCAGTATAGAGAGGACTTAGCACAAGCATAATGTTTTAGAGACATATTTTTCAACTTCAGAAAGTAATTAGGTGGTAGATAGGTTGACCAAGTTAACGGAAATGAGACCTAGTTCCCTCCAAATAAGTAAAATATTTAGAGTTTATTTTAAGTTCCAAATTCAATAACGATGTACGAACCATAAATTTCTACCTGTTTGAATATTTAAAATTAAAGTGATGCTCGTCAAGGTTTTTCCATGCACAAAACATGTATCTTAAAATTTTTATATTGTAATAACTTCACTCGTTAATGGAAACTGTATGATCCTCCGTATCAACAGCATCAAAATATTTTGTACTAAATGGAAACTAACAGGTTTTGTTAAAGAATTTCGTAAAAATATTTAGTGGGAATACTATAGTTTTCAAAAATTTATACTGTTCTGAAATATGATGATGAACTTAAAGAAATTAAAAGCCATGATATGTGACATGACTGTTATTGAGGGATATATAAGGAAATCAAGGAAGGATGATTAAATAAGTTGATAAGCAGTTAGTTTAGTACATCAGTGATAAAAAAGTTGCACAAAAGAAAATGTTGATGCCTCACGTGAGTCAGAATAATTATTAGGAATATCTTAAATTATATCAATTCATAAACCTCTCTAGATATAATTTCCTGGAAAACGATTTTTGTCACGATTTAGAAAATAAAAATACTTCAACCTGTATTCCACTGCCATAGGGAGCAATGCTGGCTCACCTATAAGGTGCTCCCATAATAAAGTAGCCAATAAAATTGCGGTGAATAACAAAAAGTGAATGTCAACGATATGTGCCTTCGCATTAGACTTAAAAAATATTCTACTCCTGAAGTACGAAACTTTTGCAAACCTAAATTTCCAAGTAAATTATACATTTGAATATTAATTCTAAAGCTACGTACTCAAATATTTTTGCTTTTTTCTCTTTTTACATTTTTTATATTAACCTTTTGCGGTCCAAAGTTAATTAATAATCATCGATAAAAGGTTTCAGATTTTATGCATCTAGTCCGAGAAGGATTTAATATTAAAATTATTACATTATAGCAATTTTGTTAAAAAAGTGTCTATTTGTGTAAAAATTATGTATAATTCAGATGTTTTGCAAATCTATTAATTTCTCGATTCCGAAAATATATGTCAGTCAATTTATCTGATCAACTAAAACTGCAAGCCATCAGATGTAAGTTGTTTGTTTTAAATATACGTCTGCAATATATACGTGTAAAGATCACTACTCATAGACATATTTTTCTGTCACCAAGGTTACTGAAGGGCGCCACTCAATCTCGAAAGAGGACGTTATTCGATCACAGGTAAGGGGTTTCCTAAAAAGCCAACCCTTTCTTGGGACGCTGGAAGCCGGCTTCCCACTTAATGTCTTCTCATATATATATTCACAGATATGCAATTCCTAATAACATATTCTGTCACAGCTAAAACACTGATAGATATATTAGTTCCCGATTAAATATTGTGCTGCCATCCATATTTTAAAATATTTCCAAGAAATACTAATATAGCCGTACATGACTAACTTTGTCCTCCAAGTGGTTATTGCTATAAAGGCTTTGACTCTGAAAATTCTTATTTATAAACTACTAGCATTATTGCCCGACGTTGCCCGGGTAGATATATAGATGTTAAATTTTTCATGCATTGCATCAAAAAATTACTGGGCTGCACCCCCCGCTCTTCATATTCACCTGGCCAGACAGAATGCGCTTAGCGCGTTTCTACTGAAATGATATACAAACAATAAGAAAGAAAGAAACTTGGAGCCTGCGGACCTTTGTCTGATTTTATTGAGAATTCTGCATCACTTTCCGCATGAAAACGAATCATCTGCAGATTTCACAAAGCAGGGCCAGGAAAGTTGTGCTTATCTGGGAAGCCAGGGCCAAAGGTCATTCCCAACTCTCTTCCTCCCGCGCATTGGGATTTGACTCCCCACCGTCACCCCATACCAACCCCTCTGAACGCAGCTATTCTCCCAACGCAGCCCCTCTGAACACAGCTGGTTAGGTGAAGGGGCTATCCACAGGGGGTACGTGCATCTTAGGGGCACAGAAAAACATTAAAAAATTAATTAAAAAACTAGTTGAGCCCCAAATTTCGTTTTTCCTGATTTAAGTTTCTCGGGTCCTAAACATTAACTGTGCCGAATTTGGACCTGGTGGGTGAAACAGTCTATGATTCTATAGCGGACAAACAAACAGACAAGCTCTTTTATATATATAGATAATGTAAGTATAAAGTATGTGTGTTGTTTTGTCTTTTATACTTTATTTGTACATCAAAAATATATAGATTAATTATACAGATTAGCTCAAGAGTAATAATTTATAAGAGTAATATATTAGTCAGCTAATGGGCCGTGGAAAGAATACTTCCCATCTCCATATTCTTGTGTATGCATATTTTAAAAAATAATAATCGTTATTATCCTGAAACCCACTGTCTTAATACTCAGAATAACTGAAAATTCAAAACAAATTCCTTTAAAAAAGGGGTCTATGAAAGGGTTACCTTAAGCTTTTTTTTCCTCTTTTGGTCTGTCTGCCTAATGCGGAGGCACGTTGTCGTGAGACATTCGCCTTTTGTAATTCGCCACGATTTACTGGCTACTTTATTATGGAAGCACCGTATAGATGAGCCAGCATTGCTCCATATGAGAGGGACGACTCGAAAACGACCAAGCCTTATTCGGGATTTGAACAAGTCCACTGGGTGCAGCTCAGAACGCTAACCACTACAACAAGTGAGTTGCCGGGGGTTAACTTAAGTAAAGCAATGAACATGCAGTGAGGGAATTTGCTGCATATGATGGGAAGATAGCTTGTTGACTTGGAACTTCGACTTGGCAAGTTTAGTGCAAAATTATCGTTTTGCCCTATTTCGATAATCTTTAAATATATTTTTCTTGAAAGCGTAGAAACTAATATTACATAAAGAAAGTACTGGAGAGAATAGAGTCCAATTTATGGATACAGAGGGTTCATAAAATAAGTTTCTGGTATTCTTCGAGAGCAGTCGGTATTAAATGTTTTTTTGAGTAAGAATCTGTACGGGATCTTACTGAAACTTTTAAGAATCTGTACAGATTCTTAAAAGTTTCCACTCCCTACATAATTTTAAGATTACAGATTACAATATTTTTTGTAGTTATATGTAATCTAAAATTAAATGTACATGAAAAAAATCATACATTGTCAAATATTTTCTTATTTATACACGAAAAAAAAGAAAATATTAGAAGGAATTATTAAAAAATAAATTTTATATGATTCCACCAAAGCATGAAAAACATTTCACGGCCGACAAAAAAAAAATGAAAGCTTCGTTTTTCTTTGATAATGAACTGAAGAAAGTGAGTAGAAAATTCACCAGGCATAAAGTTCAAGAGATAGGCATCGCAATCCATTCATATTTTTTTTTCGACAGCGTTCGCTGAAGGTTGTTGGACTGAATGTGTTGCTACCTTGTGAGATATTGAAGCCATTACCACGGTCAATGATAATGCAGTTGGACCGTAAAAGTCTCTTGCTATGTAATTAAAGTTTTTTTTTGTTTTCTTACCATTTGATACACTTTTCTTTATCTCTCTCGTCGATTATTTTTTAAAAAAAGTGGAAAAATGGTGTGAAGAGATAAAAGACTTATAAAGAATGAATTGCTCACGATGCGTTTAATTTTTTAGTCAGCACTTCTTTCTCTTTTTTTTCTTTTTCGTGTTTTTATCTTTAGTTATAAATATTATTTAACTTATTTAAATTATTTATTTAATCGCTTCATCCAAGTTAAAAGTGACAATTTATCCGTATAATAAAAGGAAGTGATAATTAACCATGCACTGTAAAAGATGCAGTTATTTGGTTATTTAAAATGTATAATGCAATGGGTTATTTGAGAAAGGGAACTTGTCCAATTTTAAACTATTGAGCCTGCTACCTATTCCAAAACACCCATTCAATTATTAGTTTCTTTACATTTTTTAGGGGGAGGGTGGAGACGGGTGTATCATAAAATAAAAAGTCGAATTCTGAGGACTTCTGTCGTATTAGAGCCTTAGAATTAAGTCTTTCTTGCATTTCGCATGCCTTTTTTTCTCCAATATATTTTCTCCAATATATTATCTCCAATATATAATTTCATTAAATAAAACATGAGTGCATTCTTAAACTCGCTGTTTACAACTATTTCAAAATGAATTTCAAGATATGGAATTTGTTTTAAATTTCCAACGAGATAAATGCTTAATATTTATACCCTGTTTGGTATTTACACTTATAATTGTTTACTTTATTCTTAGATGTCATAATTTATGTAAACATTTAATGCATCTCTTTTCATATATATACAGGGTGTTGCCAAATTTGACCAACAAATTCAGAGGGGTGATAGTAGGCATCAAGACGAGGAATAATCACATAAGAATGTATGACCAGAAACGCAATCTGGTCAATTAGAGAATAAACAAAGATGCAGAAATGTTGACTTTTCATTTATGCATCTTTGTTTATCCTCAATTTGACCAGGTTTGCGTTTCCGGTCATACATTCCTATGTGATTCTATTTTATTTTTGAGTTTTCTACCTCCTCCAGAAAAATGCGATATTTCCGGCCATCCAGTGGGGTTGGTAAGAGATATGGTCCGATTAAGTAAACAGCGCCCTCCAGCGTCCGATTTGCGGTTCCGGTCATACATGCCTATATGATTATTGCTTGTCTTGATGCCTACTATCACCCCTCTGAATTTGTCGGTCGAATTCGGTAACACCCTGTATATATATATATATACATACACTGCTGGCCACTGTAAATGCAACACCCTGAAAGAAACATGCAAATAACATGAAATTTACAACATGCATTAGCGGAGGCGAGATATGCAACTTATTAGAATTTCAGAGCAGACTCACATCACGCGCGACTGTGGCGTCACTTCAAAGCGCTATTTAAGGCTTGGAGATTTCGACGATTTCAAGTTCGGCAATTGTGTTTTTCTTGTGGTTTTTTTCAAAAAAACGATCAATTATGCCTCGTCGAAAACAGCGATCATCTTTTGATCAAGTATCCGAGTTCGACAGAGGGAGGATAATGGCGTACCGAGATTGTGGATTATCTTTCAGGGAAATCGGTAGTCGTGTTGGACGAAACCAAACAACTGTAATGCGGATATGTGATCGTTGGATGCAGGAGGGTACGACGGACCGGCGTGTCGATCGCATCCACTTCAGCGCACCACTTCACGTGATGACAGGCAAATTGTGCGCATGGCAGTGACGGATCGCTCAGTCACATCACGAACCATAGTACAGCACATGCAGTCTGTAACGCATCATCCAGTGTCTGCGCGTACCATTCGACGCCGTTTACAGCAGAGTGGTCTGTCCGCAAGACGTCCATTGCTTTGTCTACCCTTGTCGCAGAACCACAGACGTCTCCGCCGCCAATGGTGCGATGACAGAAGGATGTGGACGGCAGAATGGAATGAAATTGTCTTTACTGACGAGTCACACTTCTGTCTGCAACACCACGATGGTCGCATTCGAGTCTGGAGACACCGTGAAGAGAGGATGCTGAACAGCTGCGTTATGCACTTCCACACTGGTCGTACACCGGGTATTATGGTATGGGGCGGTATTGGATATCACTCTCGCACACCTCTAGTACGCATTGCCGGTACTTTAAACAGCCAGCGCTACATCTCCGAGGTGTTGGAGCCAGTTGTCCTTCCTTACCTTCAGGGCTTGCCCACAGCCATATTTCAACAGGATAATGCGCGACCACACGTGGCACGCATTGTCCAACGGTTCTTCGTCAATCGCCAGATTGAATTGCTTCCCTGGCCGCCTCGCTCTTCGGATCTTTTGCCGATAGAAAACATGTGGTCCATGGTTGCTCTACGATTGACCCAGATTCCATCCCCAGCTGCCACAGTAGATCAACTTTGGCAACGTGTGGAAGCTGTTTGGTCTGCTGTACCCCAAGAACTCATCCAAAGTGTCTTTGAATCAATGCCGAGGCGTGTGGCAGCGGTGATCTCCAACAATGGCGGCTACTCTGGCTACTGATTTTGGCAGGAACCACACTTCACAGAAGTCTATAAATTTAATCATTTGATACTTGTTCAACATGTTATCTACAAAATAAATTTTTTTGTGATATCTCTTGTCTTTCTTGGTGTTGCAATTTCGGTGGCCAGCAGTGTATATATATTCACAGGGTGTTGCCGAATTAGAAAAAAACAATGCCAAAAATACCTTAAAAGTCACAAAATGCCTTATTAAGTTTATTTTTGTTTTATATACCGTAATTTCGCACGTATAGTCCGCACCATTGTATAGTCCGCAGACCCGATTTTATAATAAAAAAATTTCAAAAATCGTCAGATAGTCCGCACCACCGGATAGTCTGCGGACTATACGTCCGAAATTACGTTATTTTAATACGGCAATATTAATGTATTTTAGAAACAAAGAACTAAGTATAAATAGAAAAAAAGTACTTACTTACTAATATACCTTAGAAATAAAACGCTAAACACAAATAAAAAACAGTGCTTACTAATTAATCATATTTTAATTAATCACACATTCTACTACATTAACGAAAACCTTCAAAGTCCGATTCATCGGTATCAGAATTAAACAGAACTAATATATTTTCGGGAAGAGTGTCCGAAAGTTCATTTTCAGCATCACTATCTTCACTGTCAGTGATTTCCTCGCTTTAACTAACAATCCCGGCTTTTATAAATCCCGATCGGATGGTTGACACTTTAACACTTTTCCAGGATTTATCGACCCATTCGGCAACTTCAGTGTATGAAGCGCGTCTCATATTTCCTCCTTTTGTGAAAGTATGTAAACCTTCCGACATCTAGTTCTCCCAGCAGGCACGTACGTGGGACTTGAAACTTTTGTTCACGCTAATATCCAGAGGTTGCAGGATTTTTGTTAAACCTGCTGGAATAACGCTAAGTTCAGCACCGATGTTTTTTTTTTAGCAATCGCCTTTACACTGTCTTTTATGTGTGCCCTCATGGAATTCATAATTAGTACTCCTTTGGAATTGAAAAAGGCACCTTCTCTCTTCTTCCAAACTTCTTGAAACCAATCGAGCATAATGTCCTCGTTGCACCAACCCTTTTCATTGCACCGTATTACGACGATTCGAGGAAAATTTTCCTTGGGAATTGTTTTTCTCTTAAAGATTAGGAGCGGCTTCAACTTTGTGCCGTCGGCACAGCAGGTGAGCATCACTGTGAAATGGGTCTTTTCTTGACCAGTTGTTGTTATTGATACTGTTTTCACTCCACAAGTATCGACGGTGCGATTCGGTGGGCAATCAAATGTTAATGAAACTTCGTCCATATTTATAATATTTTTTAGGGAATACTTCCCTTCTGCAATAACTTTCCTTGTAAACTGAAGGAAAGAAGCTTTTTTTTCATCTACATCGTCCGGAACAGCCTGACACATTGTCGTTCTGCTGCGAACTCTCAAGTTTTTACGACGCATGAAGCGGTAAACCCAATTTATTCCTCCCTTAAAATTCGTTATCTGCATATCTTCTGCCATGGACTTCGCTCGGAGACGGATTTTAACTGTTGAAATGGAGCGTCCGCCATTTCTTTGGTGGAGAACCCATCTCAGTAAATTTTCCTCTAAAGCTGGCCATTTTACTTTTCCGTGCCGATTGGATCGCTTTCTTCCCATGCTTTTTAACACATCCTTTTGTTTGCGCCAATTTCTCACCGCTTTCTCGTCCACTTCAAAATAACGGCCCGCTTCTCTATTTCCATCTTTTTCAGCTTTCTCAACTACCTTGAGTTTAAACTCAGTAGTAAAACTCCGGCGATGTTTCACAGACATAATGTTGGATCAACGTTATCGAAGATGAAAGACAAAATACGAAAACAAAATACTGTGCAACGTGCTATCCTCGTGATAAGTGGTAATGAAATGTGACCTTCGACCCCACTCACTCGGTGTTGCCAAACCAAGCTATAAGTAAATGAATCACGCTTTTTTTTCGAACTCCAGGTACTTGCTACTAAGGCTCCTAAAAACCGAGCTGACGCATCAACTACTTTTCCCCCTCCTGGCTGTTGCGCTAAAGCAGTGCAAAGGATACTTGGGATACAAGACTCTGGTTGCGCTAACTGAGTGCTCATATCCCGGCACCGCTTGATGCGCCAGCCTGGATTTTAGGAACTCTACTTGCTAACACTCATTCGTTCTGCACTATGCTCTATGGTTTACTATCAATACGATACGATACATACGAATGTTTTCTTGGAATCTCGCGCTGTTGTTTATATTTGATCATCGGCAGTTCACGACAGCGTGTTTTTTAAATTTCAACGATTTTAACCGTTAACGACCAGCGTATTATCCGCACTGGTGGATAGTCCGCAGCTTCAAAAAATCGCATTTTAAACACAAAATAGTCCGCGGACTATAAGCGCGAAATTACGGTATGTATATATATATATATTGATATATTGATATGTAAATATCTATCTGTCCGATTCCTTCATCACTATTAAGTGTTGAACTTAGAAGAAAATTGGAAGTAACGTACAATGTAGAAGAAACACACACAATTTACAATAAACATACAATGTTAATCAGTCTTAAATTGCTTTATATAAATATTTACTTTACAGTTTTCCTCTCTTATTTTAAACAATAATTTTAAAAAAAGTATATTCTCCTGTCATAATGGATTTAGGAGTTGATTAATTTTAGTTTCTGCCTTGCACATAGGAGGATGGTGCCTCAGCATTATTAATCGCCCACTACCATAGACAGTTTCGAGAAAGTAAACTTTCCTGCACAAACCCCTTTAATCTCTGATTGTTGGATTAAAAAATATCCTAAACCTCATTTACCGTTATTTTAAGTAAAAGACGAATAGTAACGTTCATGATAAAACAAGTTAATAATTACTAGTTAATAAATATTCTTTTAATAAACAATTAACTCTATTAATTTTAATAATATACATGCTTAACACACCAGCAAAAATGTTCTTCTTAATTTTTTAAAATTTATTTAGTAGTTATAATTTAAAATGATAATGTACATGCTTAGCACACCAGACCACAAACAATGCCTTATTAAGTTTATTTTTGTTTTATTTTGTAGTTATAATTTGAAATGGTAATATACATGCTTAGCACACCAGACCCTGAAAATTATCTTATTAAGTTTATTTTTTTTTTATTTAGTAGTTATAATTTGAAATGATAAGCTTTCTTAAAAATATCTACTGTGAAACATGCATCAGGTAATTTATTCGAAGATTTTAATATAAAATTGTTAGTGCACGTTGATTTAAATGTTTTGTATTGCTAATTTTGTAAATGATATTTTAGAATACTCTATTAATAATAAAATTGTCTTGCAAATAACAAGATTTATACTAAAGGGCTTTAAAATCAAGCTGCATTGAAAATAATTTAAATCATAAGACTACTGAAGAATGGCGGGTATTCCAATCGCTTTGTCAAGATTACCGAATATCTCTTAATATTTAGCATTTCTGATAGATTTGCTATCTAGTCTAGCCTACCCGGCTTCACAGATTCATTAAATTAAACATATAAGTCCTTCAAAACTAACTTCATTTATTTAAACCTAACGGTTTTAACAATATTGCACATGAACGCAAAAGCGCTATTACAACTACTCCAAAAATCTTTAGGAAATTATATATATATATATATATATATATATATATATATATATATATATATATATATATATATATATATATATATATATATATATATATATATATATATATATATATATAAAACACAAGCTGCTAACGGGCTGAAAACAAAAGTTAAGGCATTCTTAATTTGCATAATTTACATTAAAGCGAGATCTCGTGGCTTTGCCGTAGTCTCGTTTCCTTACAATTTCCTTTATTTCTACAGTTTTCAAACAGCCGTTTCAACACGCTTGCCTTAATCCCTGTTTTCAACAAAAGATACATCAGGTAGGTTCTTCTCGATAACTTTCCCATTATAAAAAGATACAAACATCTATGAGTAGATATCAGATGTTCGGGCACAGTGAAAATGTGCACGGAATTGATTTTTTGAACTGACGAAAAGCAGCGTTTTACTAATAAACATATACAGGTAAATGCTAATGTCAGATAATAGCAAAGTTTAGAAGCTGTTTCATTTTTAGTTACTAAAATTGTGCTTTAAAATTGTATATCTTGATTACTTGAGATTTGTTTTAGATGAAAAATGTGAAAATATTTTTATAATAATATGACCCTTTTGAGAATAACTTGCTGTGGGCACTTTTAAATCAAGCAGGGCGGTCGACCTGCAAAGTCAAGCTAAAAACAAAACATAATAGACGCCAAATGAATAAACGCGCCAAGTACAAAAATTCGTCTAAGACCGCTACTGCTTATATACTCTAAACCGCTTGTTCCTATTCTCGCCATGTTAAAGCAGTTTGCGTAAATTATAAAATTCTGAATGAACCAAGCATCGTACAAAATTAAAACAAAAGGTAGAAGAATCTTATCAGCGAGTACTTTAAATTGAGATAAAAATTGACTTTCCAAGTAAAAAATTAACCGAGATATGGAATTTTAAATTTTCCGTAAAGTTACGGATTTTGCTAGATTTTGCTTCTCGCCAAGGAAGATTTCGTCAACATTTTAAGACCTATAGAGTTTAATATTGAACAGATTCAAACAGCCTCAAAGATTGAGGCTTGGTGTTTTCGATAAGTTATTCGCTAACTTAAAATCTTTTATATGTTTCAGTTAAAAAAAATAAATATTTCTATCTTTAATTAGCATAAAACTGCAAAATTAGCATCTCAGGTCGATCGTACGCCAAAATGGCAACCATTACTCAGCAACACCGCTATTTTCCCAACCGTTCAATCATAGAAGAATTGCGATAGTCGCCTAGTGGCTGAGTGGTCAAGACATCACGCTGTGAGCGCGAGTTCGATTCCAGCAAAAGACCTATTTTTTTTCTGTAGAATTTTTAATTATTTTGCATATGTGTGTCCGTATTTCTTTGTTTGTTTTAAATGTAAAGAGAAAATTCTAAGGATTGAATTCAAATAATATGCATTAATTATTATTCATATTTCACTTCTTGCAACAATCACGTGGGTTTGCAAATTAGAGAAATATTAATTTCTCAATAAAATATACATATACGTTTACAAAATATACATATAGGATATGATTAATCTTTATATATATATTTCTTCTGTCCGTGTGTATGTCAAAGAACTCCTTCTAAATGGCTGGACTGATTTTTCCGAAATTTTGTGTGTCCGATTAAGATGGTTCGAGAATGGTTTAGATTCACAAAAAGACACCCCTAGCACCCTAGGGGGGCCAGGGGGCACATGTAAAAATAATTGAAAACGGCTGATATCACTGTCGAATCCATAGTTTTCGGGGTCGCTAAGATTAATAGTGACACTCCGTTGTCGTTTAAGTGCAAGTTCAGCCCCTCCCCCATTACCATAGGGGTGTGAGGGGGAAAGATGGGGGGAATATAAAATCTCCATATTGACCGAGAGAAGTGTCGAATCCATAGTTTTCGGGGTCGCTGAGAGGAACAGTGATAGTCCCATTGCCATTTAAGTGAGAGTTCAGCACCCCCCCCCCATCACCGTTGGAGGAAAGGTGGGGGGGGGGAGAAGGAAAAATGTCCGAGAATAGTGTCGAATCCATAGTTTTCGGGGTTACTGAGACGAATAGTGACACAACGGATGCCGTTTAGTGCAAGTTCAGCCCCCCCCCTCCCATCAGCATTGGGGCAGGAGGGAGAAAGGGGAAAAATGAAATGTCCAAAATGTCCGAGAGTAGTGTCAAATCCATTGTTTTCGGAGTCACTGACATGAATATAGGAAACTAAAAGTGTTGTTTATAATGAAGTTTTGAGTTAAATAATAGAGTGAATTTGTAATTTTATTTTATCATTTGTATACTGTACATTTACTTTTAAATACCCGTAAATAAAATTACTTAGATTTTACACTATAGGTAGAATTCATTCCTTTTCCTGTATAGTAAAAAATTGAGATTAATAAATACCTGGGCAACGCCGGGTAAACAACTAGTCTATATATATAACAGAGAATGTATGTGTGTGTGTCCTTTATGCGTTCCCGAACGGTCCTTCCGATTGAGATGAAATTGTACAGATGTTGTTCTCACTCCCTCGGAAAACACTGGGGGAAGACACTCCTGGCACCCCTAGGGGGGCAGGGGGCACATATAAAATAATCGAAAACGACTAATATTAGTGTCGAATCCAGAGTTTTCGGGGTCGCTGAGATTAATAGTGATACTTCCGACGCCGCTTAAGTGCAAGATCAGCCCCCCTTGGTGGGGGAGGCGGGGGTGGGGAAGAAAGGGCGAGTATAAAATGTTCAAAATGATCGAGAGTAGTGTCAAATCCGTAGTTTTCGGGGTCGCTGAGATGAATACGGACACTCCCAATGCCATTTAAGTGAGACTTCAGCCCCCCTCAGCATTGGGGGGAGGCGGGGGGGGAAAGAAAGGGTGAATATAAAATGTCCAAAATGACCGAGAATAGTGTCGAATCCATAGTTTTCGGGGTCGCTGAGATGAATAGGGACACTTCCGATGCCGTTTAAGTGAGAGTTCAGCCCTCCTCAGTATTGGGGGGGGGGTGAGGCGGGGGGAGAAAGGGTGAATATAAAATGTCCAAAATGACCGAAAGTAGTGTTGAATCCATAATTTCGGAGTCACTGAGGGGAATATAGGCAATTAAAAATGTTGTTTATAATCAAGTTTATAATCAAGTCATAATAGAGTGAATTTGTAATTTTATTTAATCATTTGTATACTGTATTTACTTTTAAAGACCTGTAAATTAAATTACTTAAATTTTATACTATATGTAAAATGCATTCCTTTCCCCGTGCAATAAAAAAAGTGAGATAAATACATACCCGGGCAACGCCGGGCAAACAGCTAGTGATGTATAAATAGTGTTTAGTACGATATTCCCGTTTGTTTTTATAAAGATTGACTAGAATATAAATATGCCATCCAAATTACAATTAAAACGATAAAACAACCGGCCCTATTACAGAGATTCGAAAAAACCAAAAACTTCTCCAATTAAGTTCACAAAGTGACACATTTGTAACTGATGATGAGACCCTAGGTATCAAGCAATTGTTTGCCTACAAAAAAGGCCCAGTTTGTGAATGATTATTTACCTATTTCAAAAAAATAACTGATATCCACTAAAAAAACTTTTAAAAAGTAAAAAAAAAAACGCCAAGCTTCAAAATAACAGTTATGACTAAAAAATGGTGTGATATCAAATATCCAACCTTATTAAGTTCTGGTACTTAATTTCCTAATCACGAAATTTTCACATCTAGATGAAGTGGTTAAGCATGACTTGTTGATAGAAACCCTTCTTCCCTAGACCAAACTCATCATAACCTGTTTCTGAAAATTTAAGTTTTAAATATTTATACATACCAGGCTTGGCGGCCGTCTTAAAAATAAAATCATTAAAATAACAGAAAGCCCCCCCCCCAAAAAAAAATAGTTAATGTGAATTTAAAACATCAGTTTCAGATTTTAATTGCGCACGTCGGTGCTCTGTTTGACAGTATGTTTATAGCATCATTCCAACAAAAGGTATGTCAAAAAAGGGTGTTATATTCAGTTTTATTAAGCACTGGGACTCAATTACATTTCTTAACAGATTTTTAATGGGATTTTAGTCATTTTAATCAGTCTTCTATTTGAAGTTAGTGCACGATGTCAAACAAAACAAACCGTTAGCTAGAAATAAAAATAATAAATAATGTTGTCATTCCCCAAAGGAAAAATTTTGCATTAAACAACAAAAAATATGAATACCGTGCTTTGGAGTTACATTGCCCAAATGTAACGTGAAAAGAAATTTCAAATTTATAGAATAATTCGTGACCATCTTAAAATTGCTGCTACATTCATTTTAAAAGTAACCAAATAATAGGACACACATATTTTGCATAAATAACTAAAATGATTAATTTATACAACTAAAAAAACATACTTTCGACGTTTCAACAGACAAAATTTATTTATTCCAAATACGAAAAGTCGGCCGACAAACCTGGTATGTATAAATATTTAAAACTTAAATTTTCAGAAACAGGTTATGATGAGTTTGGTCTAGGGAAGAAGGGTTTCTATCAACAAGCCATGCTTAACCACTTCACTTAGATGTGAAAAATTCGTGATTAGGAAATTAAGTACCAGAACTTAATAAGCTTGGATATTTAATATCACACCATTTTTTAGTCATAACTTTCATTTTGAAGCTTGGCGTTTTTTTACTTTTTAAAAGTTTTTTTTAGTGGATATTCTATACTTTACGACTAAGCTTTTTAATGAGAAATATAGATATTTATGCTGACTTCTTAATACATCATGTATATATGTGATATATTTTTATAAATACTAGTTAGTACCCTTAAAACATGAAGGCTGGATTGTACATAAATGTACTAAAACGCAAATTATGCTCAACACACCATTGCCAAATGTTGAAAATCATAATATTTAGAATAGAGAAATACACTTTAAAAAATTGCTATTGAACCCAATAAAAATAAATATGGTCACTCAACAACGCGAAACAAACAGTTTCCGTCAAGTTTAAATCTATAACTCACAAACATAATTAAAAATGGCAGAGACAACGCTTAAGAGATTCCTCGGAATAAAAAAATTAACATGTTTATGAGGCCTCTTGCTTAGTAAATATCTAAAGCCAGATTTAAACATGTTACTGAGCATGCGCAGAAAGTAATTTTAAATTGCAAATTATCGCTAATTAATAGAAACTGCGGTTACAAAAACCAACTTTGACACATCTATAGATTAAAATCTTATAGACCAAAATGAAATAAATTGATTCAGTAGTTTTCTCTCGCGGAGTGCCCAAAGAATTGGTTTAGCTACTTAAATATATAGATAACACAATTAAAATAAAAACAAAACTGTGTACATAATTATTTTTCATTCAAACATAGCTTTGTAGTCAAGTCATTCAATTTATATGTTTATGCTTACGCATTTAATATTTGCCACTTATAGCTGCATTGCGTATTTAGCAAGTTAGTCAATTTCTTACTAATTTACTAAGGTTTTTCTGCAAGAAGTTTTATTATAAATTTCATAACATGCAATGATAAACTACAATGAATTTTACTTTAGCTGAAATCTATTATGTGGATGTGCAAAAGTGCTTTTCTTACGGCAATTTTTTACGAATTAATTTATGCAATTTTCAACATTTTTTAGGTTTTTGCAGTAAACTGCATAAATACCTAATGATTAAATTCTATAGTAAAATTTATTTTGGCGTCTGGTGAGGCTTTTGAAGATTTCGCAATGTTATATACATTAAGATAATGTATTCTAGTATATATAATTTAGACAAAAATCAAACCTTATTCGTCTTAAAAAAATTGTGAGGCTCTACTACAACTGTTAGAATGAGTAAAAAAGCTTAAACTGTTTTTATATCTTTATAATTCTTTATCGCTTTTCTGCGGATCTTTTATTAAAGGATTAGCTCTGAATTAAAAAATTTAGGGTTATTAGAAAGTAAACAACAAAAAACTCTTAATTACACGGAGAGAAAATTGTTAATTATCCAACAGCATTGTCACTGAGCGTGATAAGACATTAAAAATTTGTTTGATGACAACATATTGAGTTCAAAAGTCTATAGAAAGTTAGAATAACAGTGTCAGATATTATGAAAAGCCCTTTTTATCGTAATGCCTTGTGGATTTTCTTTTCCTTTTCTTCGGTGTATTTCAAGTGCACTCACACTTTTACAGAATTTTAAAAAAATAATTTTTTGACATTGTTGAGTAAAATTTACAAAACCATTATTATTTATAACCACTTTTTTTAAAAGTTTTCTTGCATTTTTTTCCCCAACAACTTTAATCCATTGAAAACATAATAAACGCTAAATAAAATTTAAAAGGAATTTTTTGTTTCTGAATGAGGAAATGTTGAACGCATTCTTATTCATACATTTATACCTATTTCATAACCTACACAAAAATTCCTCCCCATTTCTCTTACCTAGAATATGCAAAAGCTTCTCTTTGAAGTTTTTACTTAAAATAAAACTAATTTCAAATCATTGTGGGTTAGCTTGTCTATATTATAGGATGGCTATGGTTGGTAACACACCAGACTTTACACGTGTCCGCTTGATATGAGGTTAATCTGGGAGACGGACGACGAAACCACAAAAGTAGTCCTGTTTGGCTTAAGTAATTATCGTGAAGATAAAATATCAAAATATCAAAACTGGCAACATTAAAGGCCTGATGATATCCTCGACGGATAGTTGTGAATGGAGGGTAGAAATGATAACGTCTAACTAATCTAAGGTAAGGTAATTTGGGGTAACTTGGCCATAGATTTTCAACTTTTTTATATACTATACTTTTAACACATTAAAAGTATACTAACATGTATAATTTTCAAAAATTTTTATTACATGCATTTTAGTAAGTCTTAGGAAGTCTGTTTAAGCTTTGATATCGATTTTTATTATATACATATATATATATATATATATATATATATATATATTTAAAATACAGGTGGGCCCATTTCCCCTGATAAATGGGGTAAGTGGACCACCTAGGTCAATTTCTCATAAGAAACAAGAATATCTGTGACTGGGTAACTGGGTCCAATGCTTGTATATCTAGAAAAAGGAAAAAAAGTCTACCCCCATTTAAAAAAATAATTTTGGAGATAAAATGGCTATTGTTTTGTTGACTTCTGCTTGCCAGTGTTGCCACAACAGAGTGGAATTCCCACCTAATATGTAAAGGAAAAATCTGGGAGGGAAGTTTAACAGTTTCATCAGGGGCTTCGGGTGCCTTGAGTGGATGACAGATCCGTACTGTTTGTACGGCATCCTCGAGCCCCACAGGAATGGAAAGCACCGGACCGCGGAAATTAACCTTCTTCTACGTATTGCTACGTAGCGACCGGTCTTCAGGTGATCCATGGTTGATAGGCCGCAAAGGTCTGGGGTACCGGTGGAGAACTAAACTTAACAGTTACATCAACTAGCCTTATTATACGGTTAACTCTCCATGCCGTGAGCCCCCTTTTTACACCGGCATATGCTTTTCCACGATAAATTCAGAATCAGTTTTGATCTTCTATCACCACGCTGCCAGTGTAATAAAGTATAAGCGTTTATTTCCTACTGGAGACATGACGGTGCTGTTAAGAGTTGCTCACATTTCATGTCTCCTATACCATTGCGATCGGTAGTGGCTATGAGAGTCATTTAAGTAGTAGGTGTAGAAACGACAGTCATCGAGTCATTTCTAATTCGTGGCGATACTCTAGTAGACAGAGTTTGCGTACATTGTTATGAAGATGTATGTGTACACTTATTGATAATCAGATAGGCGGAGTGTATGAAGTCGGACATTCAATAGATACTTGCTCTGTGTCATCTCTGCTGTCTAAGTTCATTTGTAACGACAATGTGCATACCATCAGTTTAGTGTCCATATGGTTGCTCTAATGGAATATAGGACCAGCATAAAAGTGGATGATTTAAAGATTGTAACTATCACTGATGCACTGTGAAAATATCTGCAGGGTCTAGAAATTAAAAATCATTTGCAATACTAGCCCGGAGACGTCTTTGCTATCCATTTACACTTCTACCATGCTGTGGGATTTTAACTTCTTCTGACGCAGTACAATCACCCGATGGTGAAGTGCTTCATATTTTCAAGCATAGAAGAAATGCTTTTGGTTGTAAAAATCAATGGTCATTTGCCAATTTATGAGTGTAGTTTTTTTAGGTCAAAGAAACAAAAATTGGGTAAAATAAGTTTTTTACCCTATGGATCATTAAAATTCATTGACTAAACTTATAATCATCTCTATGGAGCATTTTTAGGTCAAAAAGAGAAGTTGAATGTGTTTATTTTTAAACTAGATTAGATGATTTTAATGTGAAATAAACAATATTTTGGTTTTTGTTTTTCCTCGTGTAATCACCTTTTCCAATAACTTACCTACATGATATCAATATTTTGTTTTCATGTTATAAATAAATTGATTTGTCTTACACACTCAAGTTTTGGTAAAACAATATTTTGTTCGATTTTTAGTTAAAAAATATAAAATTTTTATTTTCCTCTTGAGTCACCGAAAATTATACAAAATTTTTCAATGTAGAAAGATCTTTTTCGTCACCCCATATTAAGAGACCCCTTATTTCCACGTATTTTGAAAACAAGCATATAACAGTATTCTGTTTCATTTCATTTATGCAATCAAGTTTCTTTACTTTCTTAAAGATGGCTACATAAACACTTTTAGAAGATGGAGTGAAGAAACACTGAAAAGATTGAAGAAAGAACACTGAAATAAAGAAGAACCAAACCCAGAATTGCCATATTCATAATATACAAATAGAGAGATTGAATTCCTTTAGACAACATAGAGGTTGATCGTTTTCTAAATAACAATAAATATTATATGCATACGTGTTTGGCGTAAGGATTTAATATTAGTAAATAATGTTACAAAGGTAACATTATTTACAAAGGTAACAGTATTTACATTATTCTGCCAGCGATGTAATGCTGAAAAATACTCCCTTTTTATTTTTAATGCTAAGAAAATAGAAGACGCTTCACATTAAATTTTCCATTTACTAAATATAGAAACAGAAGATCACTCAGAGAGAAAATATCGCATTTGCAACAGTTTTAGGTACCGTGTTTCTGGGAAATGGAAGATATGCATTTAAAATAGTAGCACGAGTCCCTCCATATGTATTCACGCGATGTTTTTTATAGGTCTGCACGATATGAAAGGCTCTGCACAAACTAGAAGTGGCTGTGAGAGAGAATAGACTATAATTAATGCGTTATGAAATTAAAATAAAAGGAAATGTTACAGAAATTTTGTTTAAATAAAATTTTGAAACGTAATATCTCCAGTGCACTGAAATAAAGGTGCAAGTGGTTATTGGGTTATTAGTTTCTTGTAACTTTTATTTTAAGCATGTTTTTGCATTTGATAGAGTAAAAGACAGTTTACATCGTTTACATACGAAGATTTTTCTTGCGGAAAAAATTTAATCATACCTCAGGAAAATGGGTTGACCGCTGTTCATAATTTAGGTGGAATAAAAGAAATCGGCCAAAGTAAGAAAATCAGAGTAGCTAGTGTTACAGTGAAACGGATGAATTAAATAGGCCAAAAGACTGTTCATTTTACCTACACATTTAATTTATTTTTAATAATAGAGAATTATTTTGTCAATAATTGTAACGAGCCTTTTAAGATTGAAACTGTTCTATTTCTCCTTAAAAGATTCGTAAAAGTAAAATAAAAAAGCCGACAATTATAATCATAATTTATATTACATTTAAATGATAATATTATATATCTGTGTAGAGTAAAAATGGGTCACATAGCCCATATTTGCATGCCAGAAATGTGTAGGGACATATCAAAGTAAGTATTATATATACAACTTGCGGAATACCCCTAATGCAGAAAATGTGGAATACCCCTAATTTTTCCTAATGCAGAGGCACTTGCCATTAGACAGTTGTTATTCACCGCTAGTCTTACTAGCTTCCTTATTATGGGAGCACCATTTAGGTGAGCCAGCGTTGTTCCCTATGAGGGGACAACACAGTAACGACCAGGCCTTATACGGGATTTGAACCCAAACCCACTGCGTGGACGCTCACGGCGCTAACCACTATTCAAAATGCGCTGCGTTATGCGAGTTGTTAATTGAGAAAATCAGTCCTAAGGATCTTCTACCCGATGAAAAATTTTTAAAAAAAATTAATGTAGTTGCCGTTCATAATATTTTTAATGAACTTCAAGAGGCCATGTGTTCCGGTTTCACAAAAAAATGACTTTCACTAAAACCGGACCAGAAGTTATTTAAACTGCCTCAAAAAGTGTTATTATAGATGAATCCAGTTGACTAACTGAAACTAAAGCTATTTCATCGTGGATACAAAGTAATGATTTTAAACCATACACACATCATTATAAAATTTCGAAAGAATGATGGACCCATTTCGAATTTCATAGATACCATGTGCCAGCTGAAAGATGAATATTTTATTTAGGCATGAATATTTTACTCTCAGAAAAATAGTGTTGAAACTCAAATAGTGAGGCTCTAAACCCAGGGAAATGTTCAGTTTCAGATTGGTGGTAAATCAAGCAAAAATGTTGCCATCAAAGGCTGAAAACAAGAAGTTAATTTTCAAGATGACGGAAAACAATGAATTCTGATTTCTTAAAATCTCACTGTCCCGCAAGGATTGGAGTATTTAAAAAACTATTTTGATATAAGATGTTCATTTCCTTTCAATATTAAAATTAACTTCGATAATTCATAACCTGTGAGAAGACTTTGACACTGTGATACATTGTAGTCTAATTTCAGCAATTAAAGTAATAACGAGTTATGAGTTATATTAATTATTGGTTTTAACAGCTATGTTAATAGTGAGTTTTATAAACTATCTCATTAGGGAGCTAGCTTTCGGTACCAGAGTCTGTAGGTCGAGTCCCTCTATTGCAATGGATGCTTGTTGCCGTTTTGAATTGCCTCTAAGCTGTAGGCCAAGGTCTAATTGTCCCTTGTGTAGCAAAAACTTACCGTAAAGCTCTCAACCAAACCAAGGGAAACTATAAAATATCTGAGGCTATATACTAGAGAATTCTTCATCGCCTTTTTCTGCGACCTCCGCATATAAAACTACAAAACTAAAAAAAAATACTGTCAGTAATACGTTTGCCTTTTATTTTGAACATTTTTAACTCTATCGATCCCCATATTGAATTTACTTTCAAGTATGAGGTCAAAAACAAACTATTATCTCTCAATACTTCGGTTTTTAAGACGGACTCTAATTTTAACACATAAATGTCCAAAAGGCCAATTTCTGCCTTTACGGAACCTCATGCCTGGTTTAAGCATTCCCCAATCAAAAAACGTCGGTATTCTACTTTTGAGTTTATATATATATATATATATATATATATATACATACATACATAATTAATACATACTTATTTAATATTACATATGTTACCATACATATATATATATATATATATATATATATATATATATATATATATATATATCACATAAAAATTGTTGAGTTATAAGTTTGTAATTTTAGTATTATTAAGCACCAGATAGATTATGAAATGTATGAGTGTATGTAATTCATTATTAAGTTTGATAAATTGATTTGTGTATGTACATATGAGTAATCACTCGGTTTCATATCAACGCAAAGTACTAACCATACCAACAATTAACAATAAAACGGTTACAGACGCCATAGAGATGTTTGTCAAAAAAATAATTATAATATATATATATATATATATATATATGTGTGTGTGTGTGTGTGTGTTCGTTCGTTCGTGTGTTCGTGTACGTTCTGACCCTCTTTTCTCTCACTGTCAAAATCATTTTTCTAAAATCTTTGATTCCCAACAGATGCTTCAACTATTTATCATTGATAAAATTGTAAAAATATTCAGTTCTTCCTCAACCATGTCTAATCTCTCAACCTTTAAAAACTCTCATAGTTATGATAGGTTAGTGGTTCTTCCATTGAACCATGACATTGTTTATACGCTGAGAAAAATCCTGTCTAGAGTCAACTTTAAATTTATATTCATACCCATGAATAAACTTTGATATTTCACATGAAAACCAAAGTAACACAATTTTGTAAGATTGGTATCTATAGTGTATCTTGCGGCAAATGTAAATTGTTCCGTATTGGACAAACCAAACGTCGTCCTTCACACACATTAAAATGCTCTTACGATATGTTAAAAATCGAGAGTTATGTAAATCTATGACAGACAAACACTACCGGGATTTCGGACACAATTTAAAATTTTTATCCTCTTCTACCTCCAACTTCCGCTATGTGCTTCTAGAATTTTCCGTCATTTCCCTATTTATATCAAAGAGTTTGATAATCTTCACATTATCGAATTGTTCGTAGAGAAAATCAAAACTAATGCTCTTACAGTATCGAATTGCCCTAAATGCCACAGTTTTGAAAACAAGATTTTTTTGTTGTAATCCGTAAAATAAGAATTAATTAATAATGATTTTAGATTCAAAAAGTTCTTTTACATATTATTTTTTTCAGCTGCGTTTATAAAGTTGTCAGTTTCATTTATATGTTTAACTAACTTGTGACATCTCTAAAATAAAGATTTAATAAAAAAAAAATTATCATTTAAAGCTGTTCTTTTTTTTCTTTGTCTAATGTCCCTGGGGGATGACGACATTACACCCCAGTCCGGTGTACATATGAAAACAAGGAAATAGAAACAGACAAATGACACAATCACAGAAGAATTTTATTGACAAACAATGACACCGGCGATGGACGATGGGTTGCAGCTCCCCTTTCTAGACGGGGCTCCATTTGCAGGCGGAAGACTGACCGGTTCCCCAGAATACAGCCAAGTCTTATGCGGGAATCAAACCCGTACCCCCGGCGTGTCAGGCTGATGCCTTAACCACTTAGCCACTGAGCGACTGAAGCTGTTCTTGTGTAATATATCGCTGTATAAAAAATTATTAAAATGCTTTTTGAAACAAATATGTTCATTGGCATGTATAAATAAATAATTATCGAGTGTTATTATTCTATCTGCCCACCCGTCTCTCTCTC
The DNA here is from genome assembly GCA_907164885.2 of Dolomedes plantarius. Classification (NCBI taxonomy): domain Eukaryota; kingdom Metazoa; phylum Arthropoda; class Arachnida; order Araneae; family Dolomedidae; genus Dolomedes; species Dolomedes plantarius. The sequence goes on from OU015491.1 coordinate 106,149,543, forward strand.
TTTATATATATATATATATATATATATATATATATATATATATATATATATATATACACTGTGGAATCTCGATCTATCGTTTTTCAAGGGACCGACTGAACTGAACAAAAAGGGGTAAACGATAGATGCGAGAGCATAACAAAGCAATGTAATCGTAAGGATTGGGTAAAATAAACGACACATACGGGAAAACGATAAATCGGAGAACGAACGATCGAGATTCCACTATATATATATATATATACTTACTCTGTCACAAAAAAATATATACACCCAGAAGGAAATGAGCTACTATCACGAAACTTAACATGTATGTAGCGTATGATGAGATAAGCAAATGATTACAAATTCAGAACAACATACCGCTTTATTAAGAAGATATCCGCATGAAAAGGGTTACAAATCAGTAAGTAGTGAATCCACCTCTGGCAGCTATACAAGCCGAAATACGACGTGGCATCGAATCAATGAGGTCAACTATGACTTCCTGCGGAAGATCATGCCATAATCTTTGCAACTGGGCAGTTAATTCATCAGTATTCCGGGACGGCTGCAGTTGCCTTCCAAGCACGTCCTAGACGTGCTCAATTGGCGAAAGGTCTGGTGACCTGGCAGTCCATGGGAGTACATCATATCCTTGAAGACATTGTTGGGAGAGTCGTGCAGTATGGGGATGAGCGTTGTCTTGCTGATAAATGGCACCTGGGGGACTTGATAGCTTAGGCAGTACAACTGGCGTTAAAATCTCGTCCACGTAACAGCGTGCCGTCAAAGTGCGTTGAAGGACGACTAGAGGTGAAAGTGTGTCCCAACAAATCGTTCCCCACATTGTCACACCTTATGTAATCGCCGTATGCCTCTCGACAATAAATGCCGGATCGGATTTGTGGCCTGGCCGCTTCCACATGCTTATGCGCTGGTCATCAGCATTGAGACTGAATCGGGATTCATCGCTGAAGATCATACGCCTCCAGTCGGTCACACTCCAACTTGCCCGACATCGGTAAAAATCCAATCGACACTGCTTATGATGTGTTGTCAATGGTAGGCGTCTTAATGGAAGTCGGCCCCTTATACCTGTGTCGGCCAGTCGTCTCCGAATTGTTTCCCTTGATACCACCGGATGTCTGGAAGGTTGTAAATGGCGTCCAACCGATTCTAGCGACGTTGTTGGTGCGGACTTGGCCGCTCTTATGATTGCCGGATTCTCGCGCGCCTTTGTGTTCCTGGGACACCCTGGCCCTCCGCGATGGTAGACTATCCCTTCCCTGATCCATTGTTGCCAACACCGAGCAATTACCATATCACTCTGACCGAGATAACGGCCGAAACACCTGTTCTATCAACCTGCTTCTCTGAGACCTACTATTCACCCCCTCTGAAAGTCCGACAATTGTTCGTACTGTCGCCGGTTACATCTCAGAGGCATGTCTAGTCACAATACCGTCGATCCAAGTCGACAGATTTGTTTGAATAACCCTATGGCACGAGCAATCATGTTTTTAAACTCTCCCAGCTGCGCATCTTATATGAGCATAGCGCGCTTACCCTTTTCTCATTGTCGTTGAAATTTTAGTCATTTGCATATCTCTTACTAAAATACATTCCTTCCAAGTTTCGTGATAGTTGCTCGATTACTTCTGGGTGCATATATTTTTTTGTGACAGAGTGTATATATATATATATATATATATATATATATATATATATATATATATATATATATATATATATATATATATATATATATATATATATATATATATATATATATAGAGAGAGAGAGAGAGAGAGAGATATTCACAGTTGAAATCTGTTTCATTAACTGTACAGCGTCTATATTAAGGTTATTTACTACCGCAAAGGTTATACATGAAAATAAAATCCCTATAGGCCTTCATATTACAAAAATTTTGAATCGAGGATGTTTGAAAAAAACCCAAAAGGGGAGAAATAGAATATTCTAGCGTGTCTTCGTATTAAAAGAAGACGTAAAGGAATATGTTGCGGTGTGTTTCCAACACATTACTTTTAGATTTCAATACCCGTCGCATATGACACGCTACATGCATTCTAAAGCAAAAGACTGGCAGAACTTGTCAAGAACAGATGGTCCATAAATTTTCAGAGAATGGAAAAATTGAATACATTTATGCATTATTTTTATGGCAGTAGTAGACGGTGATGCTACTTTGGGGTTTCCGAACTGCCTCTTTCTTTAAAAATATGGTGTTCTCGCTGCATGATAACTAAAGAAATAAGTTTTTTTTATAGATATACACTGTCAAGATTTTATAGAAAATTAAATTTTAATCCTTTTTTTAATTGTCTTGATAATCATTCTTTCTGTCACTTCTACGATGATTAAAACTTGTTTAACAAAACTCAAACCTAAATAAAAGATATTCTAAATTTATTCGAGCATGTACACTGTTGAATTATCTAATTACCAAGCAGCGTTCAATATTGATGTAATATTTGATGTAATATAGGTAGTATTGATGTAATATAAATAGGAAAACGTGCATTCGAATCAGTTTAGTTTAAACAATAAGAAAATACAAAATATGCAATGCTTGATGGTGGATGGTTTAATTCAGGATTTCCCAACCTTTTCCTACATCGACCCCTCACATTTTTCTCTATAATATACGGCATAAAACACAATTATAATACTAATAATTGCACATAAAACACTTAAAGATAATAATTTGACTAAGAATATGAACAAAACATTTGAAAAGGTGGCTCATTAGTGTTACGTATTATTATTTTTGTACTATTTTTCATTTTTAATTTCAGAAGTATAAACAAGATTTCATGAACACAGATTGTAATTGTACAAATATCGCCAAGAGAAAAAAATGAAACTGCTTCTCATTGTTGAATCGGGAGGACCCGTGTGCTGTTCAAGGTCCAGTGGATTTCCCCAGTTCTTCTATTGGTACACAAATAAAGCTGATGGCGGCATTCCAGGCATATACAAAAGCGTCAAGTCATTTGACTTTAGATGCATGGATCACTCCGCCTTATGTAAGTCTGTATTTATACATATTAAAACGTACATTATTATCTAATAATTACATTCCTAAACAATTATATTTTTAAACAGAAAAATTTATCATAGACCCCCAATAGACCCCTAGAATAGTATAGACCCTTTTTAAACTTCCATTAACCCCAAGGGGTCTTCTTGGATACCGTTGGGAAACCCTAGTTTAATCTATATTGTAATAATTTCGTCTTGAAAGCAAGTCTATAAAACAATGTCCTGCCTCGCGGTAAAATTAGTTTCTTATTGGTTTTAACCGTAGTGTGTAAAGCTAAATGCTAAAATGACAACTATGATTAAAAATTTCTAGTGATATGAACTATAAGTCAATTGAGATGCAATATATTCTGTTCACATGCTTAATGTACATATTTACATTTTAATTTACATTACTGCGGCGTGTCTCTGGATTTAAATTGAAACTCCTCATAGAGGGGTCAAAAAGTATCGTCTTATCTAGTCAAAATCATAAGGTCTGACGTCATTAGCACGAATTCTTTCGAACGACGCAGCGTTCGTCAACATGTGGAAGCATTACATCACTGATATGCTACAAGACATGTTCGTCTTAAGTTTTACAAACAACAAGCTATTCAGAGTCTAATAAGGGAAATTTTGTAAAAGATTTCTAAGATATTTCATTCCAAAAAGAATGGTTTAGTGTTTAGGATGCAGGTTTAGAAGTCTACACGTAGAAGGTTATAATTCCTACCCCACAGAGACAGTCGTTGCAGATTATTACGAAGTGCACAGTGTTGGGAAAATTTTGTGGACAGGATTCTAAAGTAAACATTTTTAGGGTGGGCAGTACGGATGCCATGTGTGGTAGGTATTCCAAGGAGGCATACGGCCTACAGAATTTGTAAACATATCATCTAAAGCTACCGTCTACCGTTCCGTAATAGTAATTGTTCGAACTGTTAACATGATATATTGAATCTATATGTATTTATGGAAATGGTGATAATTAAGGGTCATCCGGTGTTTGTCTTTTTCACATGATAAGCTCGTCTTATATCACACTTTTTGATGCCCTTTGAACGACTTTAAAAAAAAAAAATTATTTTATTTTTAAAATTTCGAAGTAATAGTAATGATTTGAATATTTTTACAGAAACCAATTTATAACCATTGTCTTAAGATAACTGAAGGGACAGTGACTTCATATCTCCCTTCAATTATCTTAATAAGGACACAATTTTCAGATTTGTTGTGAATGTAACGTTATATACAGGGTATCCGGGCTAAAAGTATCCAATTTTTACGGAACTACCCATTAGAATTTTAAAAAAATTTAAATAGAAAGAACATTTCACCAAGTTTTAATACTAATCATAGATTTCTATCATAGTATAATAGTTTTCGATGTGTGCACCTTTTGTAGCACGACTAACGTCTAAATGGTAATCCAGTTCTCTTTAAGTGTTTCGTAGCATATCAGGCGTTATTATAATTTTTTGCTTGGTAATTCATCAAATCCGTGGTGTATAAACAAAAAATTGAAACTGTGGATGAGTTGAATAAGCGTATCATTCAAGCAGTTCGTGTAATAACTCTTGATATGCTACGAAACGCTTGGAAAGAACTGGATTACGATTTAGACGTTTGTTGTGCTACAAAACGGGTACACATCGAAATCTATGATACTATGATCGAAGTCTATGACTGATAATAAAACTTCGTGAGAAGTTATTTCAGTTTAAATAATTTTTTTAATTCTAATGGGTAATTCCGTAAAAATAAGTCATGACTTTTGGATACCTTTAGCCCTGACACCACCCTGTATTTTAAACTACAATATTCTACATTGGATGAGAAATTTATTGGAGAATTTGCCTTGCTATGTCGTGTAAAGCTACGCTTTTCTGAAATGTTGAAGTATAGATTTTATTTCTCAGGACCTTTCAAACCTTTAAAGAAATATTCAATTTGACACTTATCATGGGAAGCTTAGAGATTCTTTGGTGTGTAACTCCCCACAATTTGGACGATATCTCTGCATACGTCTGTATTTATCCATGTATAAAATGAATAAACGGAAGTGAGATCTGTACTGAAGCAGTTTTTTTTTTCAGTAGAGCAAAGTTTCTACAGATATAGTCTAGTTCAGGGGTTCCCAAACATTTTTCTGCATAGACCGCTATTAAAAGAATGATTTTTTTCATCGACTCCCCCCCCCCTCACATTTTACTCTATAATGTACAGCATACAACATAAATATAATACTAATAATTGCACATAAAGCAATTACAGATAAAAATCCGACTAAGATATGATTTTTTCACAAAAATTTGCTGTAAAAAATAGTAATATGCAGTTACTTAAATTTAGGTAGAAATTGTATAAACATACTAGATATACATGTATACAAAATTTTTGCAATGTGTGACCATTAGTTTTGAAGAAATAGTGCACACAGGTTTGAAAATAATAGTTTTTAGAAAAAGACATTTAAAGTTTTGAATTTTCATAAATTACTTTACTATTAGCTTTATACATTTGGCCATAAAAGCGATTCTAATTGTAGTATCGACTTCATTTTTTTAAAAGATTCCTTTCATTCCATTCTTTAAAATTAATTCATAATAAAAAATTGAGTTTTTTGAAGGTTTTAAGGTGATTTTCCCCCTTAAGGTCCAGCGGATTTCTTCAGTTCTACTTAGAGTTGGTACACAAATAAATGTCGACGATGGCATTCGACACTTATACAAAAGCGTCATGACATTCGACTTTAGCTGCGTGGATCACTCCGCCCTATGCAAATCTGTATTTATACATATTAAAACGGATATGATTATCTAATAATTACATTCCTAAAGAAAATTAATTTTAAAACAAAAAATATCATGACTCCCAATACACCCCTAGAATACTATAGACCTTTTTTAAACTTCCATCGACCCCCAAGGGGTCCACTTGGACCCCATTGGGAATCCCTCGTCTAGTTCCACGTTAAATAAAACAGTCTCTTCCAAAAATATTATAAATGATAGAAAGTTTTTAACTGGTTAAATAAAAAACCCTTCAAATCATCTTTAATACAACAACTATTGAACGAAATTTATTTCTAGTTAATATACGCCCAAAAAGTGGTAAATTTGTCGAAAATTAATGATATCGTTCAATATTCTTCGAGGTTTCTAATCACAGATTTTTAGTAAAATATTAATTTCAGTCACAGATATTATACATACATGCAAACAACAAAACAATTTATACTCTTGAAAGGAACTGAGCAAAATTTATTTATACGTTGAAATTTTCAGGATATGAATAGCAACTGTGAAGCAAAAAAAAATATGCTAGACGAAATTGGATTTCGTTTAAATCCTTTACTAAGTAAACTCATTTAAGTTTCCCTGAAAATCGGGGTTCGAGAATTAACGTATTAATGCAATTAAAATAATTTAAAATACTTGGAGTGATGAATCAATTACATTACATCGCCACAACATCCAGTGGTTGGGTTATATAAGATGAAACTTTTATAACTATAGTAAAGTTTACATTATAAAACTTTACTGACCGTAATTATAATTGTAAATTCAAGAGATTAGGTTTAACAGCCATAACTTTATTTTCTTATTTTCATTAATTCAATGCTTATAAATATTTTATTACAAGACAAATTTCAAAGGTGTGTTGAAAATACTTTGATGGATTTGATTAGAATGCATATAATATAAAGCTTTAGTGGATGGGCTTAGCTATATAATTCTTTAACACTTTGTGGATGGAAGAGCTGCCATTTTTATAATTCTGTTATAATCATAAACTTCTATTTTTATAGGGTTTTCTTTACTCATCTTCCTTTTATATTTATTGTAACATACGTCTTAAATAAACAGTTAAGTTCATTAATATGCAATATTTTTGAAAAATTTACAGTCTGAATTCCGAAAGGAATGATACAAAAATGACAAAATTTTCCTAACATAAATATTAAGGTAATGCGTGAGTAAGGAGAATCTTTATATCTTCATATGGAGCAACAAAAATTGTAAATATTTGTATCCTGATTGGATGTTCATGAAACTTTCATTATCGTGATTTCTCATTGAAGGTAGTCAGCGAAATAAGAGTTACATAAAGTACGCTTATGTTTCCGTTTGAGACGTTGTGAAAGTATATCGGTACTCCTAAATGCAACGTTTACACGTTCTGCATAGACTCTGTATTTTTTTAGGATCTTTCAATACAAAAAGTTTCAATCTGATATATATATATATATATATATATATATATATATATATATATGTGTGTGTGTGTGTGTGTGTGTGTGTGTGTGTGTGTGTTGGTGTTGATAAGACTTCCTCACTCTTCCATCGCTGGCTTAATTGTAGTAAATATAAGAATGTAAACAGGATGAAAAATAGAAACAAAATGTAGTACTGGTAATATTTATCCTCGTTGGTATGATTATGGTGTTATTAACATTCAGGAGATTCACACAAGTTTTATTTCATTTACTCTTATTTCAGTTATGTATTTTTATCGAAGTTTGATGTTAAATATGTAAATATTTTTATTAATTTTTGTAAGAAGGATATTTGACATTCAAACAACTTACAAACGAGTTCACAATGAATGAATGAGTAGGTACAAAAACTTTGTTAAGTGTAGTTTTAAAACATCAGCTAAAAAGAGGGCTGAAAATGGGTGGCATGTTCTGCTAAATAATTTACAACCTGAACTACTACTGAACTGCATTTAAGCATTAAAACTAAACTAAACTCATGGCGCAACAGGCCGCATAGGCATAGGCATAATTAACTTAAGAGGCTCCTGTGAGCTATAGCTCCATATCCTCTGTATTCAATGTGGAATGCATCATGATTACCGTTCTCTATAATTGATTATAATAGTACTGAGAGTGTGTGTATGAAGAAAGAGAGGGTTTTAAAAAAAGAAAAAAAAGGTGACTTAAATTTAAATACAAATAGTTTTAACAGTTTAAGTTGGAAGGAAATGAAGGAATAACTGGGGGTGAAAAGAAAATATTATTAAAAGAGAGATAGGATTTTGGAAAAAAATATTTAACCTGAGACAATCGAGGAAGATTGAAAGTGTAATGATGGCCGGACAGAGATCCAATGAGAGAGAAACAGCGAATTCTACGAAGAGAGCTAATGGGAAATGAGTCAGTGGGGGGAGCAACATGAATGAAGTTGTGGCTGATTGTTCGGAGAGGGAAAGGAAGTAAGCTGTTGTGAATGGGAACAAGCCCAAGGTTTATTATCAGTGTAGCCTTAGGCTGCCTGGGAAATTCTCTAGGGTCATAATCTGGGAGGTTAATTAGGTCTTCATTATTTACTGCATATAGATTATCATAAAACTGCAACAATTCGCTCCGGACGAAGGCCGGCGGTACCCGTCTCCATTTTCTTGACCGTCGGCTTGGGGTGCCATACAGCATATGTCTCAGTCAGGTGGTCAACCTGACGTGGGACCCCAGAGTTTAGTTCCCGAGCATGCTTCGTCCTCATTTTATCGACCCACTCAAGGACTGAAAGGCGGAGTCGACCTTGTCCAGTCGGAGGGTCGAATCCTGGACCTGTGGGGTGACATCTTGACGCTTTTAGCCACTACGCCACCGGGCGTCACATTTAAGCATTAGTAAACCTGAAATATTTTACGCAGTGTAAAAATTATACATTGAAAGTAGCATAGATAGTTAAATATTATTTTAAATCTAATTTTAAATCACATTTAACTGGTATTTAACAAAAATTAAAAATATGTTTGTTTAATATCTCCTTTCTCTCCTAGTAATTATTTTACAAATAGTATACAGTTTCTAGTCACATCTGTATGACAAGTACACACAATAAATTCAATGACGTGGGCCCTCAATAATGTCCACGTGACTTAGATAGAAAGTCACGAGACAATGAAGCGCATTTAATGTATTCAATATTTAATGTTTAGCATTTTTTTGTCTTGAAAATGTTTCCAGTTTGAAGAAATTAGACATAAAGCTTTTGGTTTTTGTTGTCTTTCTTTGGGAAACGTCTTCAAAATCCCTTAAAACTTTATTTGAACATTTCTGGATTTGTAGCAGTGGATTCTTCTCATAAAAAACGTTCATTTAAACCTCTAGATCATACATGTAAAATTCTGCCTCAAGAGCAAAGTATTTTTTGGGTCAACTCAATCAACTGCAAACATGATTCTCAGATCTATTTTGAAATTTCACGACTCATTTTAAAACATACCCCAGGTAGTTGATCCTACATTAATACAGGCGGAGATTTTAATACATTTGAACAAATAAAAAAACTAACTCTTTTACGTAAATTTTTAATGAATGCTTTGTAAAACTGAAATGTCAATTCACCTTTTGCAACACGATATAATGTTAGCTCAATCATTATTCCCTGAAAGTTGAAAGGCAGATTAATAATGATATAATACTTGCACGGAGAAAGCTCAATTAAAACGTTACATCCAAGTATATCAACGAAGAAAGTCATTTGTAAGCAATTACATATGATCGCAATTATCAAACTATTCAGTGCATTTAAATATTTGCTCAGATAATCAAACACTTCTCGTAATCAAATCCAGAAATAAATTAACATTTAGCACAAAGTGCAGTTTAGGGCATTTTTAAGTGCGCTTTTAAATTTCACTCTGTCGCGAACTTAGATAATGGCCACGTCATCCATCAAACACAAACAGCAATATTGATCTATTGAGGAAGAAGGTTCGGCACATCATGAGTGTGTAAATGTTTGCTTTTAGAGACAAGAATTTTAGAACTCGAAACCATTCCGGCAACTCATTAGATTAAGTGATTATGAAACTTTTGTTTGAACTTTCATTAATTTAATGTAATATTGATTATTGGACAGTTCGTTGACTCGAGAAAATTTGTTTGCATCGGTATGTTGCAAACGTTTGTGAGGCGTGAATAATTTAATATATCGCTTCTTTTTAAATCCAGTTTGAGCTAATATCAGGGTTGGAATTATTTCGCGTAAGCCATGAGTATAGAGGAAATATTAAAGAGCTTATTTAATATAACCAAAGATATTATAGTTGTATGTTGTTAAAGAGTTAGTGACACAAACTTTTCGTAATTAATTGTTCATTCCTATTACTTACCTTTCCTTATAATATTTATTTTAGGTAGAATCAACAACTTAATGGATAGTATTAATAATTATTAAATTTATGTTCTAATTATGTTATAAAGTCTAAATGGGTGACTCAAGAATGCAGAGAATCATAAAGTTTATTGTAATAGAGATTATTCTACCTTAAGAAATTTAAATATACAAAACATTTATTTACCTCATAATATTAATAACGATAACCTGAGACAGCTTTTCTTGAGCTTTACAAAAATTCTGTCTGTTTCTGTAAGCCACAGTTTAGATATTTCCTCCTGAAACCGAAAGTTAAATTTTCACGACTAGGCTTAAAATTTGAATATTTTTTTGCATCCGAAATCACGGCTTATTGTTTTAGACATCTCTTCATTTGTTCTCTAGAACTTTAGATTTTTGATCCCTTTGGATCGGTACTGGCGTTAACAGTCGTTTCGGGAACTTGAAATTAAGTTTTGCAAAATCTCAATATGTCGTTGCATCATTGTATTATGCAAATAACAGTACTATGATCGAAATAACGAGGATGACATGTGTCTAATATTGATAACGAAAAGTGGTTAGTAAACATTCTAGTATCAGGAAGAAAGCCGAATATTTTGAGGATGTGTTTGAACTTTGTGCTTCTGGTGAAAGAATTTAGACGATTATTTTCTTAAAATGTAAGGCTCCCACACACACACACACACACACACACACATATATATGTATATATATATATATATATATATATATATATATATATATATATATATATATATATATATATATATATATAACGTCTTTGGGAGTTATGTCTAATTGTTAAACTTTTCAAAGTTTAAGCATTCTGAATCTATTGTTCAACCTCTAAGTATCTCAGTAAAGTACCAAACCTGTAAGTTTAGTCTTAACATTATGTGCTGTCTCTTTCAGTTTAACTAGATAGACTGCAAAACTACCTTTATCAAATGGAATCGAACAAGGGAATTTAATTACAGAGTGTATTAGTTTCTACGATTTTTAATTGAAAATTCTCTCATTAACTGACTCAATTCAGACTAGCTAAATAATTTTACACCCACCGATTCTAGCATCTCAATATTTCTTTATACTTTCGTGGTGGATTTACTCTAGCTAAAACTGATTGAAAATATTGCCAATGGGTTCTGAGAACTACGCAGATATTTACAGTTGGTAGTTGAAAAGGAATATGCATGGTCAGTCACATAGCATCGAAGTTACATTAATATTAGATTTTCTGTATAGTTTGTGTTATGTTAATATCTTCCGTCTTTCTTCCAGTTCCAAACATTGTTTTCTCGATTATCTTGAAATATATATAATATTAAAGTTAAAGAAACCTAATTCAACTTAGTAATCCATTCTATTTAAATGTATTACTTATAAAGCCTATGTCGGAATTTCGTGGTTAAGTCGATTGTTTATAGTTTCCATGGACACATAAACTACTCATTCCTTACATATCTACATATATCTTTATTTATTCATACATATTTACAAAATCTATGATTCAAAATTTCCTTTATCAATTAATAATTTTCAGTCATCAATCCGTCGAAAACCAGACAGAGAGTCTGTTATGCTTACTCCACACAAATAGCGACAGCATCGAAAGACAGATACATTTTGCTACCTGTCTCTGTGGCTCTCACAAAAGGCTTCACACCGCTAGGAGACGGGAAGAAGAGGTAATTTATTTGCGCATGCTCATAATCTTCTCTTTCTAATCTGATTGGGTGTCGAGCATGGCGGAAAAGACAAAAGTTGAACTTTTTCCAACTTGAAACCGCAGAGACCAGAGGCGGACACGAACCGGGGGAGTGAAAATATTTTTGTAATACGCATGCGCAACAACAAAGATGCATGATTTTCGTTTCCGTCGCCTTTGGTGTGGAGTAAGCATCAGTCTAATGTTCAGCATAGACACAGGACGCACGTCCAATTGTTACCTTCGTTCTTCTCCCTGGACCTCCTCTCACTCCCTTTTTTTTACCTAATCTTTTAAAAAGTCCAGATCATTCCAAAAGCTTCTGTATTGGTGTGGGAAAGCTCTTGCAGCTTCCGGTCAGTTAGTGTGTTCAAAGCATCTGGTCCACTTGGTGGCTGTAATTACCTTCCTTTGAACTCTCTGTAACAACTTGTTTAACGACCACCGTCAATCTGTTCTTAAATAGGTCGTATATGGAAAGGCTTTTCCCGTGCACAGCACCACCATGTGTGTACGCCTCTGACAGTCTGATTTGGCAATATCTTTTTATATTTCGTTATTCAATATCAATGTTTTCTGTCAAATAGAATACTATCGTATGAGATCAATTAAAGTGTCATAAATGCATCGTAAAAATTTCTGTTATTGTGTTTACACGCTTATACGATGTATAAACGCTCAGATTCTCGAAATATAATGTTCTGTACTGAATATTTAAATTTCAATATTGATTACGTTATTAACTGCGTCATTTATTCATGAAACAAAATCATTAGCGTCAACCGACGATAATATGCTACATATTTTTTCTAAAAATTTTCTCGAAGAATTATATGTAGATAATAGAAACTGAAAATTCAGTCATAAATTATATCTCTGACTTAAGTACATTTTTATTTTTCATGATTATTTTCAGATTTTTCACTTTATTTCCATAATCCTGTAGGACTTCTAGAAATATTAAAAGTTACTAAATTAGTCAGTTTATAAATTTGAATGGTATATATAAGGAATTATATATCTTAAAAAGGAAGTAACATATATGACTTAAAATCAGTATATGAATTACCAATATATATGTTATTAAATAAAAACTTTTCCTAACTATTGACAAAAAGTAAGATAAAATAAAATATAACATTTACTTCTTGAAAACTGGAAGGCGCTATTTTTCCGAAAATTTGGCGATTTTTATTTTCTATATTGTACATTATAATAATAATAATGATGATAATAATTTGTATCGATTCGAAGGTAGATACAGATATCCAGATATTTACAGACTAAATTTCTCGCTGCTAACGTAAACATGAAATATTCTGACGAAACGTTATGATACACTAAATAGCTGAAGGGAAAAGTCGAAACTTCTTCGTAAGTATACATTTAATAATTGGACACATCATCAAAATAAAACTGAAGTCATTTGATAGCAAATGTTTAGAAGTTGTATTTATTTCTTTTATAATATATCCGTTTTCAAATTCAAGTAAGATTATGCCGAAATCTTTACAAAATTACATAAAAGAATACAAATTACATAAATTAGAGTACATATGAAATATTTTAAAGAGCAGTGTCATGCCATTTGCAAGACCTTCATGGGATTTCTTTTATGCCAGTTCGCAAGAATAAAGCATTAATTTTAATTAAATATCTGATAACAATAAGGGGTTATGCATTTATATAAAAAGACCCAGTCATTTAAAGTTTGCTTTTGTAAATATATTAAATTCAATCCAAAAACTCGGCCTTTTTATTTTTATTTACAAATTGCGATTATATCTTAAAGGAAAGAGACCGGATCAAAAATTAGTTATATTTTAAAGAGCAGTGTCAGGCCATTTGCAAGACCTACATGGATTTATTTTATGCCAGTTCGTAAGAATAAATCATTAATTTTAATTAAATATCTGATAACATTAAGGGGTTATGCATTTATAAAAAAAGGCCGAGTCATTTAAAGTTTGCTTTTGTAATGATATTAAATTCAATCCAAAAACTGAGCTTTTTATGTTTATTTACAAATTGCGATTACATCTTAAAGGAAAGAGACGGGATCAAAAATTAGTTATATCAGAGAACACGATCCTTTCTCAGTACCAATTAAACAAATGAGGCGATAAATATCTCGATCTCCGACGATTAGGAAATAATTATGTCGACTTCTTTTAAACAACTGAAACGTATTCCTCAGGTTTTTGTTGGTATTTTTATTATTGTTTAATGTTTGTAGAGATTGGTTGTATCTCGACATTAATAAGAATATAGAGATTAAGAGAACATTTATATAGATTAGGTTCCTAGTTGTTACATAACATTACCTTTTAGTACGTTAGTCAGGTGCATTAGAGCCGATATCACTGTGTCATCTGTAAACATCAAAAGCAACAAGTATATAGAAAGGACTTGATAACACAGAACCAATATCCAGTGTAATACACAGTTTGGTCAGTTTTTTTCTATAAAAGTTCTCTCCAGTACAGCATTCCAATAGGATGTATTCCAACGTTTCCTCCTCCAACAGGCAAATAATAGATTCACTTGAATCCAATAAAAAAAGTGGCTTAAATAGGCCTGTGAAACAATAAGGAAGATTCTTCCGCTTACTGCAGAAGTAGCAACCACCCTAGTAACCTTTCTGAAGTAAGTAATGTAGTTCGATAAGTGGTAAAGTTATCGACGTTTTTCAGTATTGTTCCAGGTTGTAACACCAGAATTTCTGGCTTTACTATTGACTCTGCATCAACATCCAGAAAACGGGATTATATTCGATGAAACCAGATCATATTTTGAGGACAATTCTGCCACCATATCAGCGATCTCATTCCCGGGGACCCAACTTTAAGGTGATATCTTTGTTTATCGCTCACTCCTTAAAGTGTTAGCGTTTTGTTTTTTATAGCCCTCATGCGTCTTTCGTGTCGTTTATTTTTAATTTAAATTTCACAATGGATAAAAATGAAAACGGCTTTATCATTCGTGCAAAATTTTAATATATTGTTGTCGTGTCCAGGAATAGCGAATAAAAAAAGAAACAAGAAAGAAGAATGCACAATCCTAAGAAGAGGGATATCGTTGCCTGGAAAGAGGTTGGACTTCTACCTGTTGGTCCGCGGAAGGTAATATTTTATTTCCCGTCTACCTCTTAATGGAAATTCCAGTGGAGGCATTCCCCGATCCGCCACCTGGGGACGCCCCCTCTAGGAGTTACATGCTGCCCCGAGGATACAATTTTTATATATTTTATAGAATTAAGGAAACAGTAGACTTTCAAAATTGTGAAATTTGTCCAAAAATACGATTTTTTTATTTTATTGAATTGTAAAACTACGTACGAGTAGGAATGTGTTGCAATAAGATTTTTTAATTTCTGTGATTACTTTCCTAGGTATAGGCATTTATATTTGTAAACAAAGTTGCCTGATGTAGAGTTTCATTTGAATTTTTTTACTCATTACTGTACACGATAATGGTACAATTATGAGAAATGTTGAAAAGCTAAAATATATTTAACCAAATCTAAGGCTAATTGAAGTTTCATTGCATATATATATATATATATATATATATATATATATATATCAGGTAAGTGATATTTATTTGTTATGTAGTAATTTAATTTAGATGTTATGTGGTTACTAATAGCAATAACTTTAAATGTGTTTTTCTCAACATATAATTTTTTAGTTCATACGAATATTCAAACTACTCGAGGCGCATTTCTAATTATGGTATTGCTTTGAAATTTAAGTTTTATACACTTAACTGTATATCAAATAAATCTTATTGAAAAAAATTATGCTTCGTAGCTCAGAATTTCTAAATTTTGTACTTGAAAAGATGATTTATACGTATTTTGCGTAATAAAAAGGTTGTTTTCACTATTATTATTTTTTTTCTTTATATTTTTAACGAATGCTTTAAGCAATAAGTTTCATTGTTAGTTCTATAAGGTGTCCCATGCGCATTTCTTTTGCATATAATATGGTAATTTTTATTTACAGGATATTTTTAATTAGGCCAATTATTGATATAATTCATAATTCATAATTCCTAAATTACTAATATTTCATCATTAAATTTTAACCACTTTTACATATCTGTGGTACTAATCACATATTCAAATTTCAAGCAAATCCATTCAAAAGAATAAAAGTTAGGTTTGAAAGTCCACTGTCCTCTTAAACAACTGATGTCCTTGCATTATCTGCTAAGTAAGTGGGTATGCGACATCGATGTCGATGTTTTGATAAAAGCATCGATGTTATAAACATCTATTTATTGAAACCGATGTTTTTTTAACATCGATGTTGTGTGCTCGATGTTTTCTGTTGTTTCGATTTTTTTTTAATGAAAAAGTACCATAATAAAAAAATTAACCACATAGCATAGTTTTCGCACTCAGTAAATGCAAGTGTGAATTCTGAAAAGGACGAATACAAAAGGGGGAACGATACCCTAGCAACGATACAAATGCCAATCAACAACAAATGAACCAATTAAAGCGCATGGAATATTTTCCACACTCCAGAACCTTCCTTGGGGTTTTATTTTATAAATAGTATAAACACGAGAGCGGCCGTTTAAGTTTTTGTTTTGTTCTGGTTTTATATAAGTTAATAATAATATTATTAGTAAGATGCCTCCCAAATGTACCGTTTGGATATGTTTTTCCAAAACCTCTGACAAATTGGCGAAATGCAATATTTGCCTTAAGTCCCTCAAGCTTCTGGCAGTACCACTAATTTATCTGGACATTTGAAGGCAAAATATGGGGATATTTACAACGAGTATTTTGAGTAATCAATGAAGCCCAAGGCAAAAAGTAAACCACACAATCCAGATGCTGCGGCAGCATCAGGATACATCAGCCATTCCAAGCATTTCGGTGACTGAAACGGAACATAGAGAAGAAACCGTAAGTTCGTATTCCAATATTCCTAGGTTCCATAAAAAAACTATGAAAAGCAGTTTCAAAAATGTGATTTCTTTTAAAGATGGTGGAGATATGCACAGCAAAATTTCTCAAGCTATTCTTTTCATAATTTGTAGAGATTCTCAGCCGATTTCAGTCATTGAAGACGAGGGTTTTAAACACTTGTTAAAAGTAACTGTCCCTTTATATACTGTTCCATCACGAAGAACAACAGATTTAATGATAGATCGGAAGTACGAAACTGTCATTTATGTTAAAAGAGCGATTGAGCAATGTCTCAAATGTGTCTCACAACAGATATTTGGACGGAAGCATCGATGTTCAAAAACATCGATGTTTAAAAACGTCGATTATTCTGGGAGATTTTTTAATAGCATCGATGTTTTAATATTGAATATTGATGTTTCAAAACATCGATGTTTTGTTGTCGATATCGCATCCCTAGAAGTAAGTAAAAGAGAACATACAAAGTAAGGTAAAATCATTATGTGTTACAATATAGAGTTATACCATTGTTTGTTTCAGGAAACGTCCTCTTATTGACAAATTATTGAATTTTATAACGTAGAATAAAGTACAATTCCTTTTTACATATTTGGGATAACAAAGACTTTTAAATGCTGTTTGATGGTGTTTTAACGTGCTAGATGAAAGAGCAGTTTGTTGCAGTTCTTGAATTTTATTGATAAATCTCAACCATTTTAGAATTTCGGATGATTAGGTGAAGTAAGATATGGACTGTGGTTAAATCCTCTCTCCTGAGGACAAACAGCAACGATCCAGGTAAAACTGTGACCTTCATGTTTTAAATTTTGAGGATAAATGATATTAAATTGAAACAATTTAGAAACAGAATCTATTCATATTATAGTTTTAAGCCAGGATTATAATTTTCTTTACACAATATGATAGCGTTTGTGATCAAGGGCTATATTTATTTATGTACAAATATGATGATTGGTTGGTTAGTTGGTTTAAACCAGTACGGTCAACTTTTGCGACACGATGGCTAATTAAACCGACCGGCTACTCACAGCCATGTCAACAGTATATCTAAGTGTGATGGAAACCTGTGAAAAGCAATTGGAATTTTTGTAAAATGTTTTAACTTACTAACGAAAATTGCAATTACAGAGCACAAAAAATGTTTTATCATGGTTAAAAATACTGAAATTTTATCATGCTTATATTTATAAGAATTATGTTCCTCTTTAGATTTTAATTAAATTATCGTATTAAAATTTCTTGCACACCTTTTAATAATGCTGCATTATACGTTATTTTTTGTTATAATCTATATGCTCGTATATAACATTAGTAACATTAACCTTCTATGGAAATAACATAATATCACTTACAGAACATTTTTAATCCATTTTTACTGGATACCGTTTGGCTACGGAAATGGTCGATATTCGACATGTTTTGTTTTGTTTTTTCATTTCTATAATGCTTATGTTTCTTAGGATTTTCCTGGATTTAAAATCATTTAAAACTGCTGAAAAATGTTTTCTAAAAAAAAAAACTGCCGTATAAAACATCGGATATTGCTGTTACCTATTCCAACGGTTATAGCATCGATGTCAATAGAGTTCGATTGAAAAATTAAAAGAAAATTTTTCTTGACTCTCAATAAACTTCATCCCCTTCCTGTTAAAATAAATCTACAATAATTGCAACTTGCCTGTCTAAACATTATAGTCTTTATAATGTTTAGACTTATTGTTAATGATATTGTTTATTGTTTATATGGTTATTTTTAATGATATGTAATCACAAACAATATACAAAAAACATTTACTTGGAATTTTGGCTACAAATTTCTGCAAACAAACGTACATTTGAAGCAAAATAAATTGTAGGCACGTGATTTTCATTAACTTGCATTTTCCTTTTAACAAAACTGTATCTTATCATTTAAAAAACAACAAACAATTCAGCAAATGGCATTTTGTGCTGAAAAATGATTACAATTCAGATTTTTTCCCCTACTGACTGTTCTTAGCAACGTTTTATACTCAGATCTAAATGACTCCCCTAAATGACTCTACCTTTTTCGTCCTCCCCCGTCCCTCAGAATATATAGCCAGTATCGTGTGTTTGTACACTTTATTTCCTGCCCAGGTCAATGGTTTGTCTCCCGTAATGGTCTAAGCGGAGAAATAATGGCTCTCCGAACAGAAATACCTCGTTTTTTATAATGTCTTTTTTTCCGCTGTCGCTCCTTTTTTTTCAGAGTTACTGTGAAATGTGTTTTTATACATGCTTCATGCAAAACCCATAGAAAAAATGCATTTAAAAGCTCTTATTGCTATTTGGGTTTACATAAAATAGTCCATTCTCTACTCTTCTTTTTCCATTGTTTTTTGTCATTTTTAAAGAGAATTTAGGGACTTTTAATTCTGCAATGATGCACAGTGTTTTATTACTACTGAAAAAATATACTTTTGCATAATCCATGGTTAAACTTCTAATTTCCTCTTATGTTAAAACTCTGAGTATGCGAGTATATATTTCAAATTTCAAGCACGTATGTATAGTTCGTATTTTAAAACGAGTTTTGAACAATAACTGAAAATTCTACATTTTATGAGACCATTTCCTTCCACTGAAGAAATTTTCTGAATTTAAGGTATGTACATGGGAAAATGCTGGAAATACTCCGTCACAGTTACGACCGTCAAGTGTGCCGGTAAATACTCCGTCACACTTCCAACCAGCTCCGCGGTTAAAAGCGTTTAACCGCAAGTGTTAGAATTGAACTCCGTATATACTATTTTTAGCTAGGAGTCAAAAATGTTGTCATACAACAACCCTTTTTTTTACTCTTATAGAAATACTACTGCACTCCAAACCAACCAATCAAACGAATCAATAAATATTAAAAAAATGAGTGTAAATATAAACCTATGACGTACACTGAGATACTCAATAGATATTCTTTTTCCTGTCGATATATGACTTGATATTGACCTATGATCAAAAAACTTGAATTTGATTCTACACTTTGCATTTAAAGCTACAGGAATGAGAAAATTCAATCCATAAGAGTTTTGAAACTGAGATAGTGCATATATCTTAAATATATAAAATTTAAATTAGGTAATATACTTAAAGGAGAGATTCACCCAGGGCAGAGAACAAGGTCACAATAATCAGCAAGGTTAACCCGTTAATGGTAACATCCGTCTCTCGGATGGGTAGAGTTCGTACATTTCCCGCTAGGGTACGTAATTATCGATTTGAAACCTTCATGTTCGAGCTATGCTTCAATAATTCCATGACCTTGGTTGTGTTTGCTTATCTTTGAGTTTTGTTTACTTTATCGCTTTCCATTTACCATTCCAAGAAAACTCACTCCTCTTTAAAGACGGATATTACTTTAAAGGTACGTATTTGGTCCATCTATCAGACGACTAAAAAAATTGTAATGGAAATTGTTCGTCCAGAAGATGACCAGGAAGCAAGTTTAA
The DNA here is from genome assembly GCA_907164885.2 of Dolomedes plantarius. Classification (NCBI taxonomy): domain Eukaryota; kingdom Metazoa; phylum Arthropoda; class Arachnida; order Araneae; family Dolomedidae; genus Dolomedes; species Dolomedes plantarius. The sequence goes on from OU015491.1 coordinate 106,169,830, forward strand.
GTCAGCAATCTTAAAAAGTGACAAGTTGGAGAATAGGACTTTAGGTACAAAAAATGCACACAAATAGAATGACGAACTGCAAGTGCATGAAGTGTGATACATCTAATTGCTTGGAGTGTTAAAAAAAGATATGTAATATTTGTGTAAAAAATTTGTAAAAATTTTATGATGAAATTTTATTTTAATCATGTTGATATTTGTCACTAGTTTACTTTTTTATTCTAATCTATTTCTAATAATTTAATTTTCTTTTGTAATTATTATTGAAATTTTAAAACGAATTAAATTGACTTTTACTAAATAAAGTTATATCAAAATTAAAATCAAGAGTAAATATATTTTATAAATCAAAAATACTTCAAATACAGAGCTAAAATTAAATTTAAATTGGAAAATTGCATAAGTAATGAGCTATGAAATCCAACTTAATCTCATGGACGGATGTTACTCTTAAAGTGATTTTGACAGATGTTACCATTTACGGGTTAATCTTAACATTGATAGAACTCAATCCTGTCCAAAATAGAAAAAAACTCTTAAAAGCAAGGAATAAAGTACTTTAATAAATAACGTGTCTCTACAGATTGCAAAGCATGCAGGAAGTAAAAAGTCAGATATACTTATGATGACATACAAGAAACCAAATCTAATTCAAATACCTTCCAAAATGGGTGATCAAACTTTCATAAAAATGTGATATTTTACCTTTCAATACATTTCACGTTGAAGTAATCTAAAATTCAGTAGATATTTAAATTTCCTCATTCACTTAATAATTCTCTTATATTTTCACTTTTAAAGGAATTAAAAATATATAAATTCTAAAAATTATTTATTCATATTCAATAACCATGAGAAAATTAAAATTGCATAATAATAACATTTTATAGACAGAATAAATTACAACTTAAGAAAACACATTTAACTGGTAAGAAGTGGGTACAAAAAGTATTTGCACATAAAATTTTCCTTGTAGAAATGATTAAATATTAAAATCATGTTCTGTTACAATTGTAATATCACGCAAATTAAACAAATTATCGTTTGAATTGCAAATTTTAGAAAGCATAAGGTATTTGCACACTTAAGATTATCTGTAAAAAATTCGAAGTTATTGATTCTGATAAATCAGAAAATCGAAACGTCCCAGTCAAATGACTCCAATTATATCTATATAAGTAATGGCATTCATGTAAACACTTTGACATTTTCCATATATAACAGAAGGCTTCCTAAAGTGAGAGAGCTATCCAATTCATTACGGAAGCACATTATTTTACTCCATTTTCAAGGTAAACTTTATCAAAACATCAGCAAAGAGGAGGGAAAAATCTTTATTACCATTAAATATGAAAATAAGAGGCATGAAGCCCGAAGCCCTGCTAACGGTATAACCTGATGAAGTCACCCAAAACATTTATTTGACAGAGATCGTAGATGCATTGTTGCAACAATGCGAAAAACTGTAGGCACGAGGTTCCTTACATTTGCTGAAATCGTAGTTGAATCAACATATAAACGTGTTTAAGCGTCTAGCTATTGAAATGTTTTAAAAGATGTTGATTATCACGATAGAGTGCTGAGAAAGATAATATTTAAGATATGTCATATACAGAGGCTGTGCACACATTTTTTAAACGATGTATATTGTATTCACAAAACTAAATTACATAAAATTCTTGTGTTTTAAATGTTCTATTTGACATCCCTTATTCTGAACTACCTTTCGACACGGCAATTTCCAGGATAATAATAATACCTTTTGAAGTGTCAGAAGAGGCATTCTATCCCATTCCTCCTGAACATCTTTCCAGAGTCCTGTAAGGGTTTTGGGACGACGTTTGGATAATGCAGATTTTAAAAGTCCGAAAGCACAAAAATCCATAGGTGATACATCGAAATATTTAGTAGGGATATCAGTGAAGGGTATGGCCTTGATACCAGATTTTTGTTCCATTTCTTTTAGGAAATTTACAGTGGATTTTGATGTGTGACTGCTAGCTTTGTCCTGATGGAGTCTCACAGATTGATGGCACTGTGGGTAAAGTGATGGTGTTTCATTCAGAAAAATTGGCGATAAAATATGTTCCTGATAGTATTTGGAGTTAATCTTGACATTTTTTCCACTCTCTTTATTTTTAACTTGCCATTATAAGAAAAACCAGCAACAATCACGAATCCCTTAGAAAAACTTTCTTTCGATTCTTTGAACCATGTACTTAAATTTTTTGCTCCCCTTTTATGATAATAAATGGCTCTTTTTTGTTGCAATCATTTAAATACACCCATGATTCATCTATTGTGACAATTGTTTTCCATTTTTCTTTGGATAAGTGTTTCTCATATAGAATTCTGCAGCGTGTCCTGCGTTCAGCGATATGATTTGGAAGAAGACGATGCACATTGCATTTTTTCGCTTTCTTAAGATTTAAATCAACGTTTATCATTTTGTTTACAGTGGACACCGAGTATTTTATTGATTTTGCAACTGTCCTTTGACTAGGGGGATTTTCTTTTAACATTAAACAACGTACCTTTGCAATAGTCGAAGATGTCCGTTTTTTCCTTGGATACTTGTTTGGAATTTTTGTCCTACTTGAGGCTCCAATTTGACGTTTTTTTCCTTTCTTGTCGACGATATTACCCTTCGACGCTTTAGATATCACAAAACTATGACTCTCACATCGTTTTTGGATAACGGAGTATGCATATTTCTCTTCGGAAAGAGCATAAATGTAGCCTTCGAACCACTGCTTTGCTAAAATGCCATTTTGAATAAAAACAAAACTTTCAAGCCGCAGACGATAATTTTGACTTTTAAAAACATAGTACAATTGCAATTATTTCTTTTGCAGCAAACGATTTTTTATTACCGCTTACCAAAATCGTCTAAAAAATGTGCGAACAGCCTGTGTATTATTTAAGATAAAAGAAGTAGAGCTTTCTCTTTGTAAAAGTACATAAATAAACCTACTGATAATTTGGAAAATGTTTTATTTTCAGATGATTGCAAATGCAATTTTTTTTAAATCTCAGATGGCCGTGGAACAACTTGGTCTCAACCAAATACGTAGTTGCAAACAAAGAATTTTCCCCATAAATTTAAATATGATAGTGTTCGCATAAGGCTGAATAAGAACAAGTCATATTCTGGAGTTGGTTACTGAACGCTTTATTAAAGAAAATATGAATGCAAGGGATTATACTGACATTTTACGGAATAAAAATTACAGCCCAGAAGCAGGGTACTAAAAAATCTTATTTTTTCAGGAAAATACTCCTCATATTTGTAGAGAATGGCTGATTACAATGTTTACCTCCCAATTCTCCAAATAGTATTAATGTTATCGAAAATTCATGGCAGATGCTGGACTTAAAAGAAAACATCACATTGGTAGCACAAATAAATTAAAATCAGCAATCGAAAGTGCATGCGCCAAAGTAGCCATTTAAACAACTATAAATGTTGTTTATTCAATGAAAAAATACTCCAAGCCATTATTGATGCCAATGGAAAACATATTAAAGACAAATAACTTCCGTAGGCGACTGAAAACCACAAGCGCACGAATAGTTTTTGTTTGCCTAAATTTTAGTTATTTGTTATTCTTCTATAAGTAAAATATTATGTCACAGTTTATTCTTCAATAAATGTTTTCTAAACATTAAAAAAATCCGTTTTGTTTGATCTTATCATGCATTTTATTTCCTTGCAAATATATCGAAAATGCATTATGTGCAAATATTTTTTGCACCACACTGCATGATTTTACTAAATATTTGAAGTAATAAAGCTATCCTTTTTAACTAAGCTAGCTCTATATGCTTTGATTTTCCTACAAATGTAATTTAATTAGCTTCGTCTAAGAAAATTTTCGCATGCAAGTAGAATTATGGGTTAATATGAAGAAAATGATACAGTTACCAAATGTGGCGATGAGGCGCAAAATGTGGCTTCTACTGCAAATTTCGTGAAAAACATAAGCTATTTGAAACTTGTTCAGGTAAATGTTAATTTTTCCATTCTGGATGGCATTTATATTTCTGCATTCCATACGTATTGTCGTTCTTCATCTGGTTCAGGTAGAGCATATTTTTCTTCCCCCATTTGTGTCTTCTAGAGTTTCTTGTGCAAAATGAATGATGTTATAGATTAATACATTTTAAGTTAGATTTATCGAGAAATAGATGTGTGATTGATTGGTGTATGGATAATGGTTTGATATCGAATTTTTAGAGATGCAACACAATAAAAGCAGTTGTGTTCGCATTAAAGTTAAACGCTTTTGTTACCATTAACCTCTGAAAGTAGCATAGAAATAGTGGAAATAAAAATTTGAATTAAATATTAACCATTATGGTTGATATTTAATAAGTATTTTTATTTCACCTTTTTTATATCCATATATCCATATTTTTGTGCGTTGAAAATTAATATTACTAACTGCATATCAAATTTATACTGGGTTTTGTTTTATTGATTACATCGCTGACAGATTCATGGCGTAGCCGGTGTTAGACGGACTCACTTGATGTAGCGGCCATGTGAGCATATCGAACACGGCCCACTAAGCTTACGAGGTTTGTGTAACCAGTGGTAGGTTTGTTTTACTGAGTAAAATTCGGGCTTGCGAGACGTTCTAGTAACACTTTTCCGCAACACCAATCGAAAAACCATAAAACCATGTCCTGAAAATTAGCAGTGGTGATAAACCTCTTTCTCGTGAACCCAGAATCTAAACTTCAAAGCACCAAGGGCGATGGCTGAATGGCCAAGATACTGGCGAATGAAAACCACGAGTGTAGGTAAGTGAAGTGGCCACTGGCATGAGGTACCAGAGTCTGTGGGTTCATGTCCCACAATTTGCATAGATGTTTGTAGCCGTTCGGAAGCCACTTTAAGCAGTAGGTCCCATTCTAATCAGCCCCCGTGTAACAAAAAATCCCCGTCAGCTTTCTGAAACAATATACCAATCAAAGCCCCAAACCTTTAGTGCAAGAAATGGCTTAGCGGTAATGGGAAATTCCGAAAATGTTGCCATTAAGTTGTTTATATTAAATACACTCTGTCCTAGCTACAGGTAGTCAATTATATATATATATATATATATATATATATATATATATATATATATATATATATATATATATATATATATATATATATATATATATATATATATTATATATATATATATATATATATATATATATTATATATATATATATATATATATATATATATATTATATATATATATATATTATATATATATACATATATATATTATATATATATATATATATATATATATATATATATATATATATATATATATATATACTTTCAGGTTTATTAAAATATTTTTATTATCTAGCAAGTCGTCTTGATTTCACGAGGGGGAATCATATTCAATGGGAGGGGAGGAACTATTCTAACTCGATAGAAGTGAAAATGATACTCGAGCAGTTGCTAAGTGGTTTTGAGCATCTAGGCACAATTCGGAATGTTGCTTGGATGAAATGCTCTGTGAGATAAAAGCATTTATATTAAGAATATAGATTGTAACATCTTTGTACAGATTTTCTTTACTATCTCCAGTGTTTTGTCTGTGGAAATAGCTTTTGATAGAAATACTAGATTCATTGAGGATAAAGCATCTCTTTCATATGTAGTTTATTAACCCGTTGGCATAACTTCATTAGTTCAATTAATGTTTTTGTATGTGCTCATCATCAAAAGCCCCTTTTGTGTTTTATGGATGAATGGGTGATATTAGTTCACTAGTAATGCATCGTAGACGTGACTTATATATTTTCCCTTCAGTAAGCAAAAATATTTCGTAACACGGGCTTATCAATAACTGCAATAGAGTAGTAGCGGCAATCTTTTAAACAACTCTGTCAAAAGACATTTATACATGCTTTTATGGTTCTCAAAATAAAAGATAAGTTTCTGCGAGAGACACTGGAGCTCTTTCGATTAATTTTTCCGTACCTTATAGGGATTAATTTCAAAATTATATATATATATATATATATATATATATATATATATATATATCACAGATTTGTTTAGCTATTAGTAGAAATGGCAAATGTGTGGGTAACATATAAACTCAACCATTAATAAATTAAATATCTGGTCATAAGCATAAAAATTCTGAAATGTTAATTTCATTAACCGGAATGAACTTTAAATTTAATCATTATTTAAAGACACTGATGATGAATCATTTCTACGAATGGTTTTTTGTTTTAGTAAATATAAAAATATTTAAAACTTTTTCTGCAGTATGTAAAAGTGATTGTTTATTTTTTTTAAACTTTGAAAATAGTATCATAATTTCAAAAGGTACTTACGTATTATAGCTGAAACTTGGCAGCTTTTTACCCTTGGCGCAATATCCGGCCACTAACACCTAATTTCACAGTGGCAACTTATTTTCTAACCGGAAGTTTTAAACAACATTTCCAGCAATAGCTTGTTTAAAAATTACAAATGTGTAGAAAACGTGTCAGATGAAGAACAAGATTTCGATTATAAATAATTTTAGCTTTAATTAAAAATTGCGTACTAATGACAAAACAGAAATGCATGAAAAATATTCAAAATGAGAATGTAACAAAAACAAAACTTTCTAAGCTTAAGTATTAGGATGCTAAAATTTTGCACGGTGGTTACTCCTAAGTCTTACGTGCCCATTAAAAAATATTTTTTAAAAATTACAAATTTTCAGGGTGTTAAAAGGGGCTTAAACCCCCTCCCCCATTAAAATACATCCAATGTATCTCTTGAACAAAAGGGTCCAGGAGGTTGACATTTTTGTATGGTGGTTCCCCTTAAGCCCTAGGTGCACACCAATGAATCTTTTTTTTAAAGTTCAAATTTTAAGGGGTTTACCCCCCCCCCCTTCCAAAAAAAAACCCACTATATCTCTGGAACCATAAGGCCTGTGAAGCTGAAATTTGTTTGGTTGGTTTTCCTTAAGCCCTAGATGCACACCAATAAATCTTTTTTTTCTAGTTCAAATTTTAAGAGGTTTAGCCCCTCCCCCCCCAAAAAAAAATAAATAAATAAACCCACTGTATCTCTGGAACCATAAAACCTGGGAAGCTGAAATTTGGTTGGTTGGTTTCCCTTAAACCCTAGGTGCACACAAATAAATCTTTTTTTTTAAGTTCAAATTTTAAGGGGTTTAGCCCCCCCCTCAAAAAAAAAAAACCACTGTATCGCTGGAACTATAAGGCTGGGAAGCTGAAATTTGTTTGGTTGGTTTCCCTTAAGCCCTAGGTGCACACCAATAAATCTTTTTTTTTTCAGTTCAAATTTTAAGGGGTTTAGCTCCCCCCCTCCAAAAAAAATAAATAAACCGACTCTGGAACCATAAAGCCTGGGAAGCTGAAATTTGGTTGGTTGGTTTCCCTTAAGCCCTAGGTGCACACCAATAAATCTTTTTTTTTCAGTTCAAATTTTAAGGTGTTTAGCCTCCCCCCGCCCAAAAAAAAAAATAAAATAAAGAAAGAAACCCACGGTATCTCTGGAACCATAAGGCCTGGGATGCTGAAATTTGGTTGGTTGGTTAGTTTTCCTTAAGCCCTAGGTGCATACCAATAATTGCTTTCTTTTTTAGTTCAAATTTTAAGGGGTTTAGCCCCACCCCCCAATAAAAAAGAAATAAACCCACTGTATCTCTGGAACCATAAGGCCTGGGAAGCTGAAATTTTTGTTGGTTGGTTTCTCTTGAGCCCTAGGTGCACACCAATAAATCTTTTTTTTACATTCAAATATTAAGGGGTTTAGCCCCCCCCCCCCAAAAAAAAAAATAAATAAATAAACCCACTGTATCTCTGGAACCATAAAGCCTAGGAAGCTGAAATTTGGTTGGTTGGTTTCCCTTAAGCCCTAGGTGCACACTAATTTTTTTGTTCAAATTTTAAGGGGTTTAGCCCTCCCCCCCCGCAAAAAAATAAATAAACCCACTGTATCTCTGGAACCATAAAGCCTGGGAAGCTGAAATTTATTTGGTTGGTTTCCCTTGAGCCCTAGGAGCACACCAATAATTTTTTTAGTTCAAATTTTAAGGAGTTTAGCCCCCCCCCCCCAAAAAAAGAAATAAACCCACTATATCTCTGGAACTATAAGGCCTGGGAAGCTGAAATTTTTGGTGGTTGGTTTACCTTGAGCCCTAGGTGCACACTGTAGAATTCAGCAGTGAATTCTAAAATAGCGGTGGTCATTATGCTTGGATCACTGCGGATGGAAACCCATTATTATATATGCATATAAATTTTTACGATGGGAGCGCATTTAATATAAGCGCATTTTATATGGAAATATTTATGTATATGTATGTGTGTATATATATATATATATATATATATATATATATATATATAGATATATATATATATTGTAGTGTGGTAATGTTTTTTTTTATTTATTCCCATGTTCTTGATTAGTGTTTTTATATACTGTTTTGTTATTCTCTATCACACGATGTGTGATGTTATGTACTGATAATATGTAAGGGATCTGGTTTTCTCTTGATTTGAGGAAACTTTAGGGATATTAAATTGAATAGGCATAGCCTCTCCATTTGAGACAAAATGGCGTCGTTTTTGATATCAGTCACGCGTCATGACGCGGGATTTAGTGTCTACCGAGAAATTGCAGGGTTCCGGGAAAAATGTAGAGTTCAACGCCCGGCAAATGCCTTCGCGCAAACTCTCAATTTAAGTGGATTCGCCATGATAACGCGCGCGAGCGAATTGGGGCTCTGGAAAGTGGAGGCGAGGATGGATGCAGAGATGGCTCCCCCTGGGGAAGTGGTCTGGTACTAAGCTGATATTTAAGGAGGATACAAGAGAGCTCGAGGCGGTTTTTGACAAAAAAATTTTAATGGTGAGATAACGGACGAGAAGGTGGTGACCGACCGAGCATTTCGGTCTGCGAAATTCTGCGACGAGGCCTGCATCGCCCGAATGGACCACGAGTCGAGATTTTTCAATTTATCCTGAGCCAAGCTGTAGACCGGACAAAAAAAAATTGACGCGACGTGATGTTACCTGCAAGCCCCTCCAGTTGAAATGCGAGGCTGCCGTGCTATCCCCCTTCCCTGGCTTACTGAAGAAGCAAGCCGTATCTCCTGACTCGACACCAAACGCCTGCTGGTCTCCCCTGAAATGAGCACGTCTAAGACTGCGAAGTACTCCTGATACAAGAAACCTGTGCCAGTGACCTAATAAGCCTTCCCCCTCCACGAGATTCAGAAAGCGCAAGAAAGACCCCTCTGTTCAGGACATTAACCTCCAAACTCCAGCGGATCGAATGACGAATCCACTGGGAGCCCACAGTAGATAAGCATATCCTTTTTCTTAGTTATTTTTACTGCCCTTATAATATAATTACTTTTTTATTTTACTTTTTTTTAAAAAGGGGGCGTCTTAATGGGGAGAAAATCAGATCACTTTAATTAATTTATATACATAAACTGTCATATCAATGATGATAGAGATTCTATCACTGTTACGGGTAAAGTCTGAGTGCATTTCAATGAGCATGTAGTAAATATTTATTGTAAATTTTATGTTAACTTAGTTTTTTTGTCTCATTAAATTTGCATATGGGCCCATAACTACAGGTTTCAGTGAATATTCTTTCACACCAATCATGACACACCACTAGACCACATCAACTGTCCGGAACCACCTGGATGTTAATAAATTGCTTTAATTGTTTATAAGTCGTATTGACGAGGAGCCTTACTTTGAGTGTTCAGGGACTTCATGCACAATAACCTTTTCGTAGTTTCCTTAAAATTTTCATGAGATACTCTGAGCTCTCTCTCTCTCTCTCGCTAGCTACTACTCATAGAGCGATACGACACACACCAATAAATCTTTCTTTACATTGAAATTTTACGGGGTTTAGTCCCCTCCCAAAAAAATACCCCACTGTATCTCTGGAACAATAAGGCCGAAGAAAATTTTGCATGGCGGTTCCTCTTAGGCTCTAGGTGCTGGCCAAGAAATATGTTTAAAAAGCAACTTTTTAGGAGGTTGTAGAGTGGTTTTAAATCCCCAAAATAAAAATGCGATATCCAAAACTCTTATTTAAATTCGGATCATTGTCGTTAAATTCTGCGATGAACTCCTTAAGAGAAATGACCCCACCTTACTGCTAAAGTTAATTGAAATTAAATGAACCAAATGACATAATTCATGGCACTCGTGTAATCTGTGGCGAAGTACGTGTATGAAATATACGAAAGCAGTTATTAAACATGTTATAAAGACTCATGGAGTATATCCATTAATATTCAGGTCTTTATAACTGTCTCTCATTACTGCCATACATTGGCAGAAAAGAAAAATGATTTATTGCCAAAAAAGGCAATGCACGCCAAATCTGGTGTATTGAGCCTGTATTGCGCAGGCGCGAAGTACAGCTTGGCTTGTCAGGCTAGCTTCGAAAAAGTAGCGGGAGACAGCCCTTGGACGTGTAGGAGGTTGGTGACCTTTTCGGAGCGTGTGTTGAGTATGGAGCGAGGGGTATGGCATGGCTTGACTGTATACAATTAAGTATTCCCTTTTTCTATTATGTTTAGTTAAAATAAACTTCTTATTTGCTCCTTAAACCCCTTGTCTGTAATTTAATTTACTGCAGTAGATATTGTTTCCTAGGTATGAATAATTTGAGTATTGTAATATGCTTAGCACGTGGGTCAGGCTATATGTAGGGTTAAGTATTTTCTTGCTAAGCTAAGTGCTGTTAACCTAAAGTAAATATTCTACTTAATCCATGTTACCTGAGACAACCTATCTGGGTTATCCTTCATGTCGCTTTGTTACTTGAAATTAATTCTGTAACTTAATACACAACGCATTTCATGTTTCACCTCTTTTGACTGGCTTAACTATTCGCTAATTTGCTACCACTTGTTCCGATACGGCTTCCCAATTGGAGTCGTAATTTCTCGGCTTCACAACATTTGGTACCGGTTGACCAGTCCTTAAAATTAATTTAATATTTAAGGGTTTTTGTCTCATTTAACGGTAACATTTTTTAATTCCTTAACCTATGTGAGTAATGAAAAAATGCATCTTACTATTCCCCCTTATAATGTCGTTCTCTTTATTAATAAGTAATATATGTATCTTAATAATGCTAAAATTTCATTCAGTTTGCTTTTTCTGTACCACATGATGCATTTTTTTTATAATAGAGCATGAACGAAGCTATGTGTTTGTTATGTGCAATTATTTAATTATACAGTGATTTTATGAATATCTGAGTATTTAAGATTGGAATTTGTGTTATATTGATTGATTTTTCATGTGTAAAGGATATATTTTATTGCTTTTTGAAGTACAATTATTGATTTAAACTTCATTATTGATTTAAATTCATTTAATATAAAGTGCTAATTATATTTCATTCATACAACCTATCATATTTATGTCATATAATATTTCTGACTGATAAGTGACATTCATGCTGAAACTTTTTAATGCTAATTAAGCTATGGTGAACTGAAGCATAATATTTGAAAAGTGTATTATTGAATAGTATCCTATTTTTGTGTATACATAACTTTTAATATACTTCTTTTCTAAATTATAATTCATAATTCGTTACATTTTGTCATTTGCTGGTTCATGTTATCTCCAGTGGAATTTTTGTCTTGCATTTTATGGTTCACTGCATTCAGGAAATTTTTTGTTTACATGTTGAATATGTAAAACTCGAGTTATGTTATCTTTTGTGTAAACTCCTTAAAATTTTAGTCCAGTTCTTTTACTTTTTGCTTTCTTGGACATGGCTAGCGAGGTAGACAATAGATTCAATGTAACCATTCAACCTTTTGAAGGTGATGGAGAATTATTGTCATTTTTCTCTAAGCAAGTCAGGGACTTAGCGAGAGTAAATAATTGGTCAGGTGCTGAAACATCTATATTTATCAGGTCGAAATTGGTAGGGCCTGCTCTAAAGTATGTCATAAGTACTTCTGAGTTGTTGGACACAGAAGATCATGAATTTTTGTTGCAAGGGTTGAAATCCTTCTTTGATCCTATTCATTCTGTAAACACTGCCTTATTGCACCCTCAGAACACCATAACTCTTTTACCTGCTGAGTCAATTAGAAATCTTGCTCACAGAATTTCAGTTCAGGTTTCAAAATTACATCCCTCTGTTAAGAATCCTGATGCCCTTAATGAGATAAAATTTGTCGAGTTGATTAAGGCTGTCCCTCAGAGTATTAAGGTGCAATTATTAAGTGAAAACATAAAATGTTTCCAGGCTGCAGTTGATAGAGCTGATACTTTGCAGCAATTAGAATCGTACAGCACTTCAACCCAGTCTGTGGGTAGTGCTTTGCAGTTGCAAGAGCTGCTCGCTGAAATTCAGGTTATCAAAGAACAGCTCAATTCACTGAATATGACTAAGAACCAAATAAATGCGATTCAATCATCCTCGACTTTGTCATGTGACACTGAATGCAATGAATATATGTCACCTTGTTCTTCAAATGTGTCCAGACAGAAAGTTTCAAAGACTGTCTGTCAATATTGCTATAAGTCAGGTCACACTTTTGCAAAATGCTATAAGTTTCAAAAAGATTTTCGTAGGGAGCAATCATCTTCTGGTCCAAATAATAGAAGCAGGCAGTTAAATAACTCTACTAGGCAGAACTCACACACTGTGAGGAGCTCGAATCTAAATCCTGATGCCTCTTCCTTTGTTTATGATTCTTCTAACCCTGCAGTGAGACAATCTAATGCTGATGTACCTTCGTCTCTCCAGTATTCCTCATCAGCCAATGTTAATAGTCCTAATTATGACCTTTATATTCCTAATTATGTCAATCATGGTGATTTGGCACAACAGTGCTCAAATGTTTCTGTAAATAGTAGAGGTATTGATAATCTTAATGTGCAGTGTAATAATGTTCAAAGTTTTTCTTCTGTTGGTTGTCAAACTTCTGCTGCTATCAAAATTATGAACTCCACTGCTACTCAGTGTGAGATCCCTGTTAATGATAATGCATTACATACTAATAGCAAAATTGTCATCGAAAGGATATGTAGTGCTCAAACTTCTGCTAAATTACCTATGGTTAATATAAAATTTCCTCAAACAACTATTATTGGATTAATTGACACAGGTTCTTCTATCTCGTTGCTCGACCAGTCATTTTTCCACATGAACAAACAATCTCTTAATTATAAAAACATTTCTAGACAGGTGTCTATATCCACCATCAACTCTTCTGTCAATTTCTCTTCATGTATCAATTTATCTTTCAAACTTGAGAAGAAATTCTTCAAACATCCATTTTTTGTTACAAATTTGAATGATAAGTCTTTTTCTGCCATAATTGGTTATGATTTTCTTACTAAATTTCATGTGGATATTTCAAATTCGCAAGCTTCCATCACATTTGATGATATGGTCATTCCTTTTATTGATTCTGAAAATCAAGGTGTACATTCTCATGTTATTGTAAATGCTCAGAATGCTACTCTTGTGTCTAAAACTATAATCAAACCAAATTCTTCTTCCTTTGTTAAAATCTGTGCTCCAATAATCAATTCAAATTCTGATTTATTCTTTGAACCTGTTGTTAAAAATCCAAATCTGTTAGTTCATCCATCCATTATTGCAAATAATATATCTGTTGATGAGCAACCAGATTCTATAAATGATAATAGTTCAACTCCTGCTACTCAACAATCCTCTAAAGTGATTAAGTCATTCATTTTAATTGAAAATTTGTCCAATAAGCCAGTTCATGTTAACAAAAATGCTGTGTTGGGTCATGTGTCTTCTTTAGATGAGCAGTTATCTGTTTCACATGCTCGAACTACCTCAGTCAGTGAATCTGTAAATCTTATTACTGCATCTCCTGAAATATTAAATTTAAGAAAGTCAGAATTTAATCTTAATGACTTTAAGCTTTCCCATTTGAATCCTGGAGAAATTTCTCAAATGTCGCAACTGTTGAGCAAATATGCCACTGCTTTTTCTTCCTCGTCTAAGTCTTTAGGACACACTGATCGTGTGATTCCAAATTTGAATTTTGATCATGACTTCCCTCTTAAGACTCTTCCATTTCCCATTCCTCAGTCTTTGCAAGCTGAGACTAAAAAGCAAATCGATGAACTTGTGGAGGCAGGTATCATTGAAAGAACAATCTCTGATTGGGCTTGCCCAATATTGCTTGTTAAAAAGAAGCAATTAAACTCTTCTGCTCCACAAAAGTTCAGACTTGCTTTGGATCTACGTCTCATTAATCAGATAATTAAGAATTCATCTTATCCTTTACCTAAGATTAATGACATAATCTCTAATATAGCTCAATATCGCTACTTCACCACCTTGGACTTAAAAAGTGCTTACCATCAAATTGACCTACCTGAAAAATTTCAAGACCGCCTGAGTTTCACTTCCATGTGGGGTCAGTTTAAATATAAACGTTTAGTTTTTGGACTGCGTAGTGCAGCATCCTTTTTCCAAGCTTTAGTCGATACTCTCATTGAGGAAACCAATGAATTGGGTATCTTTGCTTACCAAGATGACATTGTCATCTGTGCGAATTCATTTCAAGAGTCTTGTCAGAAATTAAAAGCTCTTCTTTCTGTTTTTACTAAAAATAATATTACTGCTTATCCTCCAAAGTGCTCATTCCATCAAACTGAAGTAGACTACCTAGGTTTTAAAGTGTCGCAGAACACTATAAGTCCAATTTCTTCTAACATCATAAAGGTGACTTCATTTCCAACTCCAAAAACTAAAAAACAGTTGAAACGTTTCCTAGGTGTTTGTAATTATTATAGACATTTAATTCCACGTTTTTCTAATTTGGTTGCCCCTCTGGTTTCAATGACTTCTATGTCTGTACCTTTTAATTGGACTGATGAAGCTTCTAATGCATTCCAGGCACTACAAAAGATTTTCTTTTCTTCGCCTTTTATCAGGCAACCTAATTTTGATAACACTTTTTATGTTAACACTGATGCTTCCAAAGAAGCAATTTCTGCAGTGCTATTACAAGACTTTGATGGTCAACTATTACCTGTCTCTTACTTTAGTAAATCATTAAATAAAGCTGAGAGGAATTATCCTGCTCTCAAATTAGAACTCATGGCTATAGCAAAAGGTGTGCAATCCTTCAAACAATACTTGTATAATAGAGAATTTTTTGTGTTATCAGATAGTAAACCTCTTATGCACTATAAGAAAACAACTTCTCCTGCATCCATCACCACAAGATGGTTAATGTCTCTATCTGAATATTCCTTTAAATTTATTCATGTCAGTGGAACTTCTAATGTGTTACCAGATTATTTTTCTCGCACACCTAATGTTATAACCCAAGACCTTAATACCAATGCTAATTTAGTTAATGCAAATCAAATTTTACCTGTAGTTACTTTGGATTCTGAGGAACCTGCTCAGTATGATAAAGTACTTAATAATAATAATAGTAATATGTTGTATGATAATAGTGATTCTATAGAGGTAGATAATTCACCTCATAAGGTATCTCATGTAAATGCTATAAATAATGTCAATAGCAGTAACACTGGTATTTCTACTCATGTTGTAAAGCCTAGTTCTTGCTCTAACTCATATTTTTCTGTACCTGATAATACCCATGCTAAGGTAATTAATTGTACTTCTGCTCTGACCCATAATAGTAATGTTCTTATTAAACCTAATTTGCCTCCCTTTGCTGCCTCCTCCCACTCCTCCACCACTCCTCAGGATGTAAACACACACAGTTCAATCTCTAAGTGTGAAGCTGCAAAGCAGCTACAAAAGATATTCACCATCATAACGTCAGAAGTTGCTGACCCAGAGAATGAAATCTCTTCAGCAACAATCTTGAAGGAACTGCTCAGGGATGAGGAACTCTCAGAAATTTTCAACAAGTTAATCAACAGGGCGAAGGATGTGCCCAAGAACTTTTTTGTCCACCCAGAGTCAAACTTATTATTTTACGCTGGAAAGAAGGGTGTATTGAGAGAAGAGTACATTTTGTTACCGTCAGCTCTCAGGCCAAAGGCACTTCGCTTGGCCCATTTGTCCCACTTTGGACTTGCAAAGACGTACGAGGCTCTCGCCAAAAGGTACTGGTGGCGAGGCGCATACATGGATTGCGCCAATTATGTAGCCTCATGCTCACAATGTTTAATCCACAAAAAAAGAAGAGTGGCGGTTGCTCCAGTCCAGTCTGCACCACTTCCTACTGCACCAGGCCAACTTGTATCACTTGATCTTGTTGGTCCCTTCCGCAATGGTCACTCGGTCCTCACCATAATTGACCACTTCAGTCGCTTTTTGGTCCTAGAGGACATGCCGTCAACCACAGCTGACAGAGTAACCAAGGCTATATTTAGGTACATTGCCATGTTTGGCAGACCAAGCCATATTCTTACTGATCTTGGCCCACAATTTACCTCTGTGGTATTCAAAAGGCTATTGGATATGGCTGGAATCAGATTGGCACACTCATCACCTGGCCATCCTGAGGCAAATGGAGTCTCTGAAAGGATTAATGCCTCTATCAAGTCGTCGATCTCAACTTTGCAAGCCCAAGGTGTACCATTTGACACAGCCATCCTAATACATGCCTCACTATACAACTCTACCATCCACTCTACCACAGGTCACTCCCCTGCAGTCGTCCATTTTGGAAGAGCTTTAGCCCTGTTGACTGATTCGGAGAGATTCTTCGATGACTTTCCTCATCTTGACAAAGGGTCCCTCATTGATAATATTGTGGCACAAACTAAAGCCATTTGGTCACTGTGCTTCAGCAATACATCCCTAAGTCAAGCAAACTCTCACAGGAAGCTCAATAGAGCAAGAAGAGACACAAGGCTAAAGGAGGGTGACATTGTGTATGTAAAATATAAAACTCACTTCAACCAATTTCTCAAGGGACCATTCTTAATTGAGAAATTCCGCTCAAATGTGACTGTGGTCATTCGACCACTGGAAGATAGAATATCACAGGCTTCGCTCATCCATGTGAACAGGCTGATAAAGGCCCCAGCTCGTAAAGGGCATTTATTAGAGAAGCAGACGAATCCATCTCCCACTACTAATGATTCTGTGTGCCCTAGTTCTTTTCATCCAGTTGCCCAGATGCCTGTTCCAGCGTCCAATCCTTCAGATCCAGTGCTGGACTCCAGTCGTTCAAGGGTTCCAGAGGATGACCATTCCATGGATGCCACTGAGGGGAACTTTCCTGATGGAGAACTGTTTCCTCCTGCTCCAGACGATGAGTTCCAGGTCCCAGAAGCAAGTCTAGCAGACGAGCAGTTGTCATTCCATCATCCATCAGTGCTTCTTGAAACTCCTCAGCTCCTGATAGAAACGCCTACAATCCAGGATCCAGTTGGTCTCTCCCATGCCAGTCCTCCACCGCCAGAAACAACAGACCACAAGATGCCAGGAATTCCTACTGCAGTGAAGAAGCCCTGCCCCTACAACCTCAGGCCGAGGAAATAGTTCTGGGAAAGATGTTTGCGCGCACGTCTTCTCCAGTTGATGGACAAACCAGCGATTGGCACGTCCAACTCTTCTTCTGCCTGTCTTCCTGTATGGACTAGGACTCTTGCTGCATATGGTATACCTCTGTATCTTTTTAAAGTTTTTAATATCGGTGAAGTTACTCCATTCATAATATATCTGTTAATTATGCACAACCTTGTTCTTTAACCTCTATAAGCTTATAATAGTATTCACTCTTAATTCTAAAGTTCTGTTGTTATTGAGTCTACCAATAGTAGAAAAGTAAAATGCTAAATTAACCACTTTGTTGATATAAAATATAATATGCAATTAAAATCATTTGGTTCTCCCATATGCCATTGTAAGTAACATAGCAATAGTTAATATTAAGTTTTGTTTCACACTTTGCCTGAATTGCAGGAAACATCATCTGATATCATCTATCAGTCTTCCTTTTTTATTTGTGAGTTGCCTTGAATATGTTTTTTTTTGTACCTTATGAGCAACCTATGATATTTTAATCAGCCAAAAGATTCTCGATTTTGTCTTTTGAGAAATGAAGCCAAGTTTTTATTGTACAAGGCAATTTTTTTCTTCATTTCTCAGGAATAAGTCCTCACATTTTTGTAAAATTATGTATTGTATTAACTTATTCTTTTGTGTATTTTTTATGGGTGACCAGCTTTCCAGAAAAGTATCAAATCCTGTTATGTACTGTATACAGGTTTGAAGGTTCTCGACCTCAACATGGTCACTATCTCCTGCAGTTGTACATCACCTGCTGCATATAGGTGAAGTTTTTATAAGTTTAATATTGAATATAACACACCTGTTAGCTTTGTGAAGTGGGTAATGCATCAACTGTTTCTTGTATATATTCATGTATTTTTGTGTTATATTGTATATTTGTTTGTGAATAATGTTATAGTGTCCTACAATTTATGATTCTAGAGTATATACTCACCATAATGTATATCCCAACACAATTTTTGCACTTGCTTTTTTAAGTTTTTATGCACATTTACTTTTGCTGTGTGTAATATGCATGGTACAGTGTGGTACACTGTGTTACAAGTTATTTTCTTTATCCAAGGTGTCTCTAAGCTTTTTGCATAGTAATGACTCTTGTGTATGACACCATGCTCTCTGTCACAATGTTGACTGTTATTAGTGCTTTCACTTTGTCTATCCATGACACTTTGCCTATCTAAGACACATAATTTTTGCAATTGACATTCATTGCTTTTCAATGTAACTTTAATTTTTTTCTAAGTGAATTTTTACAGGGTTGTTTTTTGTGTTTTTTCTTTGTTTTTCAATGGCTGGCCAGCCGACGTGAAGTGTTTAATGTTCTTTTATATAATGTACATACCCTGTGTAACTTGTACTTTTATGTTCATATAATCAAAATTAGGAGCAAAATTTTTTTTTCCTCATTTAGGATCTCCAATGTACACCATTGTAAATTAGACTCAATATGAGCAGTAATGATATTTTCCCCTCATCTAGGGTCTTCAATGTAATACATTGTAATGCACTGGTGTAACCACATTTTTCCAAAGGATCTTCAATGTAACTTTTTGTAAGCCTGCCAACTCCCACTCCTAGCACATTGAACTCAACTCTCTTTGGGAAATTTTCCCTCATGTGTTTTTTTTCTTCACTTGGTGAAGGGGGAGAGTGTTATAAAGACTCATGGAGTATATCCATTAATATTCAGGTCTTTATAACTGTCTCTCATTACTGCCATACATTGGCAGAAAAGAAAAATGATTTATTGCCAAAAAAGGCAATGCACGCCAAATCTGGTGTATTGAGCCTGTATTGCGCAGGCGCGAAGTACAGCTTGGCTTGTCAGGCTAGCTTCGAAAAAGTAGCGGGAGACAGCCCTTGGACGTGTAGGAGGTTGGTGACCTTTTCGGAGCGTGTGTTGAGTATGGAGCGAGGGGTATGGCATGGCTTGACTGTATACAATTAAGTATTCCCTTTTTCTATTATGTTTAGTTAAAATAAACTTCTTATTTGCTCCTTAAACCCCTTGTCTGTAATTTAATTTACTGCAGTAGATATTGTTTCCTAGGTATGAATAATTTGAGTATTGTAATATGCTTAGCACGTGGGTCAGGCTATATGTAGGGTTAAGTATTTTCTTGCTAAGCTAAGTGCTGTTAACCTAAAGTAAATATTCTACTTAATCCATGTTACCTGAGACAACCTATCTGGGTTATCCTTCATGTCGCTTTGTTACTTGAAATTAATTCTGTAACTTAATACACAACGCATTTCATGTTTCACCTCTTTTGACTGGCTTAACTATTCGCTAATTTGCTACCACTTGTTCCGATACGGCTTCCCAATTGGAGTCGTAATTTCTCGGCTTCACAACAAAACATGCATCAACATTTTGAGCAACAGCATGTTTAAAAAAGTATTTGGAAAACACATGGAAAAGTAAAAAAAAAAAAAATAAATAAGCAGCTGAAGAACATGATTTCGCTATAGATAATTTTAGATCTAATTAAAAATTTCATAATAAAGAAAATATAGAAATACATTCTTCGACAAAAAAAAGCGACACGCCAAGAAAGGGTAATGCAAATTGGACACAAATTGATATGCATACAGGTTTCGACGGAAAATGCAAATATTTAAAGTTTGGCAATCGGGATTTTAAAGTAATGGCAATCGGGAACCGTAGAACCAGTTTTCCTTGTGAATTCTGATTGTTTTGCCGCAATCTTTAATATTACATCTCCAGCTACTGGTTGATTAAAATAGGCACGCATGTTGTGAAAGTTCGGGCATTCACACTGACTGGACAAAATTCCACGGATCAGGAAAAAAGACACTGCATCTTCTTCCTTTTGGCCTATATTACACTATCAAAGTTCTTTGACAAAGATATTCTTTAAAAGTCATTTGTATCTTTTATAACAGTTATACATAAAATAAATGCTATAACCTCAAAATACCCCTATTACACTATCAAAGTTCTTTGACAAAGATCTTTTATAAAAGTTATTTCTATCTAAGGGGCTAAATCCCTTAAAATTCGAGCTCTTTTAAAAAAGATTTATTGGTGTGTACCTAGGGCTTAAGGGGAAGTACCATACAAAATTTCAGCTTCCTAGACCCTATGGTTCCAGAGATACAGTGGGATTTTTTAGGGGGGAGGGGGCTAAACCCCATAAAATTAGAGCTCTTAAAAAAGATTTATCGATGTGTACCTAGGGCTTAAGGGGAATCACCATGCAAAATTTCAGCTTCCTAGGCCTTATGGTTCCAGAGATACAATGGGGTTTTTTTAGAGGGGTGTTAAGCCACTTTTAACCCCCCTTAAATTTTGCATTTTTCAAAAATATTTTTTAGTGGGCACCTAGGGTTTAAGGGGAACCACCATACGAAATTTCAGCTTCCTGGGTCCTATGGTTTCAGAGATACAATGGGTTTTTTTCAGTGGGGAGGGGGTGAAGCCCCTTATAAACCCCTTACAATTTGTACTTTTTAAAAATATTTTTTAGTGGGCATGTAGAGCTTAGGAGTAACCACCATGCAAAATTTCAGCATCCTAAGACTTTCCCTTCGAAATATTTGCGTTTTTAACATACTGATTTTGAATATTTTTCGTGTATTTCTGTTTTGTCATTAGTGCGCAATTTTTAATTAGAGCTAAAATTATTTCGAATCGAAATCTTGTTCTTTATCTCCCGCGTTTTCCACACATTTGTATTTTTTTAACATGCTGTTGCTCGAAATGCTGTTTATAACATCCGGGCACCGAAATCTTTTATAAAACTTTAACGAAAAGCCCAACTTTTATAAAGTTATGTTTTATCAAAGTTGAGGTATTACACTGTCATATTTCTCGTCAAACTTCTTTTATAAAAGATCTTTGTCAAATAACTTTCATAACCTAAAAAAATAAAGAAAATCTTCAATACGAAACTTAAAAATGGGAGCGAAAAGCAATGAATGGCGAAAACAATACTATCAACAAGGATGGGGCGCATAATTGGCGCTTTATTGCTGTTTTTTTCGCCAAACCGCACAGCTTCAGCTATAATACGTAAGTACCTTTCAAAATCTATGACTAGAGATACTAGTCGTATTTTCTTACAGTACAACCATTAAATGCATATCGTATAGTCTAGGACATGAACTACGTTCTAACCATTCAGTAAACTTACTAAAGGTTACAGATTTTGCTATACTGTTGAAATTTGACACAAATTAGTAATCCGGTCCTTCGTTGCATAAAGTGAATTAAGAACATTTGCTCAAGGAAAGAAAAAGGAAAAAAAAACGATCTCGATTGAGCACGGTTAAACTCTTAATTAAACGAAAACCAGTGTTTAGCGAGGAAGTAAAAATCAAATGCTTGTTTAAAAATAAACTTGCGGAACTATACTCGTTTGCAGAGGGAAAACACAGATTATACAAGAAAGAATTTGATAACACGTTGTATTGTACTTTGAATGAGTTCTTTTTACAGTTCCTTTCAGTAAGATAATCAGCCTTATCGGTCAAAAATAAGTGTATAATCTGACAAGTAAGAGGAATTTCATTGCATGATTGAAGTGACAGTAAGTAAATTCAGGAACAAACAATTTTGAATTGCAAACTACATGTGTCTGCTAACTCAGGACGGAATACTTCTGACATACTATTTGCAGCTCACATTTTTGATAAAATAAAGCACATGCTGCTGTAGAAAATTTTGAAACGTGTGATGATTGAGTCGATGATAAGGAATCTGGAAGAGAACCGTCACAAACTTATTGGCTTTGCAATGAAGTTTTTCCTCAACGAACCGTGGAAAGGATAATTTTGTTTAATGCTATAAGTTATATCCATCGGACGTTGACACTTAAAAGAAAAATACCGAGAATATTTACGAAGTTCTTTCTTGACGAAACAAATAGTGAGCTTTATTCTTTCTACTTTTGTAAGCCTGTGTTTTAGAAGTACTCAGATCTAACGAAAATAAAATGCTGGTCGTTGCATACTAGTTATCAGCATATTCGATTTCAGTTACTTTTATAATATTATTAACATTTAGGCTGAATATGAATTACGCATAAATGTGATTACAGTATGGAAGCCAAAATTTAATTAAATCTGAAGAAACTTAATTTAAAAATCCGATATTAAGGGATTCCGGTGTAAACGCGAGAATGTCCAATGTAATGACCGTATGTTGTCGTGATGTATTTCAAATGTCTACTAATGAATGTTAATGTGTTGAGCCAAAAATCATTTCTGATGATGTCATTTTACAAATGTTTGAAATTTTTCAATGCCTCAAAAGTAAGGCACTAAATCTAAATGTACCGTGTTTGTAAGGAGAGCTCAATCTAGTAGTATAGGTGCAAATACATTAGAACCTGAGTCCAGACTAATTTGACAGAATATTTTGTAGATATATTATTTTGTAGATATATTGAAAAGTTTGAGCTTTGTGTTTAAGTTTTAATTATCAATTTTTTACTGTGCATCTATATTTCTGTTTACTCAAATATATAATGGTAGCAAAATTGTCAGTTGATAATTTAAAATTAATTTTTTTATTTTTGGTTAACATTATTTTTTTTAATTTTGGAATTAACAACATATAAATGAAAAGCTGAGATTAAGCCACAAATAAAACACTTACAAATATTTCTTTCAGCAATTTCAAATTTTTAACAAATATTCTTTTTTTTCCTTTTGCATATAAGTTTTAATCTTTAGTTTTTTACTGTGCATCTATATTTCTGTTTACCCAAATATATAATGATATGATAATTGTCATTTGATAATGGAAAAATATGAAAGAGTTTCGATTGGAATTTTATAATGTAAAGTATATATTTAAAATTATTTTCCAATTTTAGATAACACTATTTTATTAAATTTTAAAATTAACAAAACATAAATGAAATGCTGAGATTAAGCCGAAGATGAAACACTCTATTCAAGAGCATCATACAGATTTTTCTTTCAGCAATTTCAAATTTTTAATTAAAATTTTTTCATCCTTTTTGGAAGGACAAAATTTACCCTCTTATCTATTCTAGGAACTCCTTAAAGAAAGCTTGACTTTAAATTTGACAAGTTTTCGTGATTCAATCGCCCGGCATTAGAATAAATTTTCCAGTTAAAGAAATTAATTGAATGCCTCCAGAATTAAACGACTCACGAGCCGAATAATGACTTAAGTAAACATAAACTTTAAATGAATTTAAATGCAAGTCAAATGCTAAAAAAGATTAAGGCTGTATTTATACAAAAATGTAATAAATATCCTCACACTCCCAGATAGAGAAAAAAAAAAAATTCTCAATAAAATAGAAGAAGCCAGAAAGCGTTCGCTTTCTCCCTCATTGTGGTAAAAATATCACTAGTTTAAAAAAAATAACTGAAAAACTACATAAGTAAAATAAACATTCAACTTTATTCATATAACAGCTATCGAAATGTCTCAGCAGAAAATGTTTTCTAAAGAAAAAAATGCAGTATTTGGTCGAGCAAGATATCTTACTCAAGAATGTTATTCCAATAAAAGGTAAAAGAGAAGAAAAAAATAAGGGCTTTAAGAAAAAGGGGGCTTTTCTTTTATTCAGCTAAGATAGAATACCTAGAAGGCATCTAAAGAATGAAAGCTTTTGTTTAGTTCTTTTGTATCTCGGGAAAAAAAATCTCATGAAATGCATTGAAGCATAAAACTTAACATCCTTCTGCAAGTTCTTATATTAAAGAATCTTTTGTAACATGTAGGTAAAATGCTAAAAAGTATTTAATACTTATTTTGCAGTTGCTACTTTTTGGGGAAGATTAAAAAATTAGAAAAAAAAGCAGTAAAAAAAGCAGTGTACCTTTCATCAAGGCAAAATTTCTGATTGTTCTCCTATTTTGGAAAGAAAACGTTTAATGAAATGTTTAAAGATATTGAAACAAAGAATAAAAATCGGATATTTATACGTATTATATGCTTGCTGAATCAATACATTGTACAAACTTATCAATATTATTTCGTGTGTATACCTATGAGATGCTTCTAATATTCAATACATTTTATTGCATTTTAGAACAAACGGTTATTGTGTTAGTTTATAGAGCTGGATTTTCTTCAAAATTATTTGTGAACAATGCAATTTGTTATTGGTCTGTTCTGAGCAACTAATAACAGATGAAAGAATAAGAATCATGGGGAAAACCTGGCTTAAAAATTAACCCGAATGATCATCAAAAGAAATGAAAATCGATGAACATATTTCCAATAAATTAATTTTCTTCATCTGATAAATGTATTATCTATTTCGGAGTAGTAAGAAGGCTTTTTTTATATATAAGGTTCAAAGAAAATCTTAGATAAATTAAGATATCCGACTTCGTTCGGAGGCCTTTTTTTAAAAACACTGTACTTGTACCTTATTTTTCGAAGAAATATAACACCAAAACTCGAAAATAATGAAAAAAATAGGCATTAACTATGCAAATTTTTACAAAATTGCGGAAATTGGGCCGAAATTTAACAAATTTTTACAAAAATGGCTCTAGCACTAACCAAAAAAAATATGCATATAACATTAACTTTTTTTGTCATATGTACGTAAGTACCTTCTAAATGTAATGACCTACAAGCTAATCGATATCTCAAAATCAGAAAAAAATTAAGGTCATTATATGCAATTACATGTATAATTTTAGTAATTTTCCATGAGATTTTTTATAAATGTAGCTATAAATCAACAAATAATATACCTAGAACCAAATCTGTAATCCATTACATTCTTAGTATTATGAAAAACATACGTGAAACATTTCATAGATATATCATGGTTATCGCAATTATCGTTTACATTTTTGATGAAAAATAAATTCTTCAGAAAACACGATTAAAGTTTTCAACTTCTATTGAAATTCATAGTTGCTGCTGATCTTTAAATCGCTCTAATTTCATTTCTAATGATCGTATCGAAAAAAATGAAAGCAGATTTAGAAATATAAATTTACAATCTTAAAAAAAAAAGAATTTAAAAACAATTTCGGAAATTTCGTCAAAATCGATGTTTTAAACGTAGTCGGATAACTTAAACAAATTCGGTACGTCCAGCGAAACTACAAGAGTCTTTAAAATCACTGGGCGACATGTGTAGACTGACATTAGAAACGTCAACTGATATTAGGGAAAATAATCAACAATATAAGTATGACATAAAAGACTGAAAAAAATCAATGGGAAAGCTTTTCACACTTAGCCGAATTGTCGAGGGTAATAACATTCAGCACAAATTGCTTCTTGCTTGTATTATCACCTAATTTTAGCTGTTTGTAACGTATACGGTGGATAGTAGTTCTCTTGTTTTTCCCCCTCCGGATATTTAATTTAATGTAAGAGACCAGAAATGAAATTAAAGAAATCTAAATGTATAGAGACTGCAAAATCTGTGGAAATACCATTCAAAAGACTACCTCCTTCGTTCTGACTGATGATTTTATTTAAATGGATTCTTCAAAAGCTTTAAGTACATTAGCGTCGGATAATACAGCAGGAATGATTGTCACGCAATTCTAAGCGTGTGCAAAATCGCAGTAAGCATAAAAATTAGCGTTAATTAAAATTCACGAGAGTGTAAAACTATTTTTCATTATTTGATTCTTAAATGCATCTGAGACAGTCGAAAACTAAAGCAACTATTTTGACATACACTACAGTTCTTAGAAATTACGATATAAGGAAAATTATAAATAAGGCATAACGATGTTTTTTTTTAAATTTCTATTCCAGTAAAGGCAAGAAATCCTGAAGTAAAGTGTAATTGAAAAATGTAGAATTAATATATGGAGGGCTCAGAGTTAAAATGAACCAACTCTATGAGACTTAGTTTATAGAAAACTTATCTGTATGTTGAACAAATGTATTGATCTACCATTGACATCTATTTGTATTTCCTGATTCAATGACGTAAAATTTATACTACGGTTCTTATTTCATTGAAATGTAGGATGATTTTACTGTGTCATGGCAGGATTATAACGAAATGAACTAAAAGTGGAGTTGGTTCACTTTAATTCTGAGCCCTTCATATTGTGGATCTACTCTGAACTTACGTTTTGTCATCAACATAAACATGTTGGAAATAATCTCATGTGACATGGCCCATCTTTCTGCTTCTAAACATTGCCATAAAATATATTTCTGATGACTGAGAGCAATATTAAGGAAGCAATCGTCAGACGAAATTAACCTTAACATTTTCAATGGTTGATAAATTTAGGACCTTAAAGCTCAAGACAGAATTGGTGAAAATGTATTTTGTGTACCCTCACAGTACCAACATAGTTTAAAGCGGGTAAACGCCTAGTCTGTAAATAGGCAACACCTCAGAACCTTCATTATGAACAGTACCTAAAACGTGCATAAGGCAGGAAGAATGTAGGTTATGTTCAACAACATGGTAAATCACTTCGATCACTGGCAAACTTTTGTATTATGAGTATTCTGCATGATCTGTTATGGAAGACAAAATTTGACCATGGTATGGATTTGAATAACGATCTTTCCATTATGAACTCTGTATTTATGAAATAATTAAGGTTGTAGCGGATCAGTTTGTGATTAATGAGTTATGACCGTCATTACTCCCTTTGAAAAATCCCAGTTATTTCCTCGAAGTTCAACTTGTTAGGACATACTAAAGAATGTAGTACAGTTAATATAATACAATTTGAGAAACATAATATCTTTTACTGTATTTTAATATTTTTTGGATAATGTCCAATCGTCTGCCGCATTAGTAAGAAAAAAACATTTTGTCTATTTAGTTGTTATGCACGGGACGATAAATTTATTTAAAGTACCAGAAAAACAAATCTCGTGATCAGCATTTAATAAAATAAATTCTAAAAATTAATCTTTAAAAATTCACCAACAATCAGACAATGGAGGTAAAGATTCGAAAAAGATCTCATCTTAAAGGCCTTTTTATGATCTTTCTTGTGATGTAAATCTTATAACCCTCAAATTATTATTTTATATGCAAACTTTAAAAAATTTACTAAAACAGCTTAAAAATTTAATTTTAAAAAATCTATGAAGAATTTTTCAAAAATCTTTCTTAATGCACCCCTACACTATAAGGAGAATTGTCATGCAAAATTCCAGCCCTTTAGGTCCAGTGGTTTGGTCTGTGCGTTGTATGTCAGTCAGTCAATCAGTCAGTCAGTTACGGAACTGTTATATATATATAGACAATGCGTAAATATGCAATGTTTGTTAGACCAGATGCGAACTTATTTACGTGAAGTAACTGACTTCAGTTAGGGATGCTAATAAAATCAAATATAGGAAATTACGTCACCAACTCGCATCTGATATGGCGAATTCGACATAGGTAACATGAGCCATAGAATCAACCTCTTTTGTTGTGAAAGGAAATCTTGCATAAGTCATTATGAGGAGAAACATCTAAAAAAATAAGAATTATGTTTCAAGAGAAACACGAGGATATATGAAGTAATGTTTCGAATGGAGTTAAGAATGTTTTCCTTGAAACTTTTAGATGAGTCCGTACTTTTGCAATGTTATAAATACTAAACGTATCTCGTTTTACAAAAGCAGTTAAGAACTTTTCAAAAGTTAATACACTTTCGTTTGAATCACAGTTTTCAACTCCTACTCTAAAATATTAATGCTCCAAGTTTTTATTGCTATTAAATTAGAGGAAACTCTATGAGTCTTCGCAGGATATTTCTCTTTAGCATACCTGAAGTTCTGATGGTACAAATAATTCATTGCAGTTGCTATAAACGTTTTTTTTATGTAGTATACAAGCACCATGCAAGTCCATACTTGTGTATAAGAGTATACTTATGAATGTATGCATGCATGCACGTAATTATGTAAATATACATAGAGTATCAATAGTTTGTCTACGCTGAATAGTGGTTAGCTAAGTAAGCTACTACCACGTGGACCCGAATTACAATCCTGGCTAAGACTTAGATGTCTCTGTGTTGTTCCCACATGGTGATCAAATTTGGTTCTCCCACTGGTTGCTCGCATGATGAGGTTTGTAAGCAACCTTGCTTTGAATATGGGAAAATGTCCTCCAAATAAATACCATCTGATTTTAAAAGAGATAGAAGTTTCAAGGTACGTTAAATTTGATCCCGAACACTTGCGTATACTCAAGTCACAGTAATGTATACTAAAGTCACAGAAATATATCCACTTCCTATCATTCTCAAACGCTTCAAAGAAAGTCCTATAAGGAAACACAATAACAAGAACACTTTTGCTGAAAATGTTTTTAACATTTTGGTACTCAAGAAATAATAACGAAAAAAAATATGTTTTCGATTTGCCTTAGAGAAATTTATTGAAAACCATCATTTACATCTTGCTTTGAAATAAGTTTTAAGAATTCAAGGAAATCAAAATGTCGTCTATTGGGAGCGAAATACAAACAGTATCCGCCCGTTACATACTAAGTGTCTAAAATCCACTGAATGCTAAAGCAGAATTTAATTCCTCAGCCCCGGGCATCTTCGAAACTTTTCTCCCTATGAAGGAATTCCGGAAAAATATCGATCTCTGCGAACGCTCTGATGGCAAAGAAGCCTGCTTCCGAGAAATGTTTAAGAGTTACGGGCGGAGATTAAGCTAAGTGCATATCTCTGAATATTTAAAATGGGGACCTGAATGAGGGAAATATTTCCCTTATTCATTAAAAGTGTGTGTTTGGATGAATTTACTCATCATTAGTTGGAAATATTTCTTTCATATGTCTGTGTTTCTCTTGATATCCGTAGAAACTTCCATTTAGTTTAAATGCATTCATTAATATGTTTGTACAAATTATAAATTGAAATAGTCATTACACACTTGAAAGTCCTATTATGCTTACCAAACTTAGTTTTCAGACTGCATATAATCTTACATTTTATAATCTTCACTTTATTATAGGATACTTCTGCTACTCATTCCTGTGTGAATTAAAATACTACTAGTTTGTACCCGTCAAAACATGACGGCTAGATATTAAATAAATGTACAAATACACAAATTATACTCAACAAATCATTTCGAAATGCTGAAAATCATAATAATGCGAAGAAAAAAAATTAATGCGTTTAAGCGGCATCGTGCTTAGTGAGTATCTAAAGCCAGATTTTAAAATGTCACTGAGCATGCGCAGAAAGCAATTTTTTTAATTGTAAATTATCGCTAATTAAACATCGCGAAATAAACAATTTCCATAAGGTTTAATCTTATATTTCACAAACATAATTATAAAAATAAAGACAGCAGAGAGAGATCTAGAGAGACTTCTCTGAATAAAAGTGTTTATCATTAAAACATGTCACTGACCATACGCGGAAACAGTGAGTTTCTAAAGACAGGTTTAAACATGCCACTGAGCATGCGCATAAATAAATTTTTAAATGTAAATTATCGCTAATTAATAGAAATTGTGGTTACATTAACCAAATTTGACAAATCTACAGATTACAATCTTTCGTTGAAGACCAAAATGAAGTAAATGGATGCAGTAGTTTTCTCTCACGGACTGCCCAAAAAGTCGGCTCAGCAACTTAAATATATAGATAAGAAAACCACATACTCCTGTTTTCATTCGAACATGCTAAGCCACAGATAATAGAAGCCTTAAATTGACACTTTTAGTTTGGACATCAGCAAATTTCTAGGATAAGAAAAAACGGATATTCTTTTCAACAAATTAATGTTCATACTGTAAGAGATAAAAGCTCTGTAATTGTCTGTACGGTGTCACTACACTAATGACTTGGTGCAAAGGCAGGTTGAAATAGTGAGGCTAGAGATAGACAACCACAACGAAGGACCATCACCAAAATCGTTTAACCATAGCATGAAATTTGCATTGGCCGAATTAACAGTCTTAACCAACAACAGACGATTGTCCGAAGTCGTGTAGAATTTCTAAGTTCTGTTCCATGTTGTTCGCTTGGTTTGGTTTGGTTTGGAGCGCTACGGTCGTTTTCTGATACACGAAAGCTAATTAGACTGGGACCTACTGCTTAAAGCCGATTCCGAACGGCTACAAACTTCCATGCCTGGAGTGGGAACAAACAGACTCTGGTAGCATATACCAGCGCCCTAACCATTCGGCCACCAACCGGCTCCATGTTGTTGGCAAAGTTAGATTTAATTTGAATATTTTCTTATAAATTATTTTGTCTATAAAATTATCTCTTACTTTTTTTTATGAATATATATATTTTTTTACACCAATCGCATACATTGATCATAGTATTTATTATATATATATATATATATATATATATATATATATATATATATATATATATATATATATATATTTAAGTTGCTACGCCGACTTTTTGGGCAGTCCGTGAGAGAAAACCACTGCATCCATTTACTTCATTTTGGTCCTAAATGAAAGATTGTAATCTGTAGATTTGTCAAATTTGGCTTTTGTAACCGCAATTTCTATTAATGAGCTATAATTTGCAACTAAAATTTGATTTCTGCGCATGCTCAGTGGTATGTTTCAATCTGGCTTTAGAAACTCACTGTTTCTACGCGTGCTCAGTGACATGTTTTAATGCCGAGGAGTCTCTCTAGATCTCTCCGTGTTATTTTTATTTTATGATAATTATGCGCATGCTCAGTGACATTTTTAAATCTGGCTTTAGATACTCACTAATCACGAGGCCGCTTAAACATTAATTTGTTTCTGCGTATTATTATGATTTTCAACATTTGGCAATGGTGTGTTGAGTATAATTTGTGTATTAGTACATATATTTACTATCTAGCCGTCATGTTTTGACGGGTACCAACTAGTATATATATATTCTCCGAAGTAATTTTGAGTTTTTATTTCTGAGACAAGCAGTTTTAGACGAAAAGTTGTTAAGAATTCTTCTCAGGTTTATCCAATCTCTAGTTTAAGCTTAAATTGCTGATGTTATCTGCTGCTGCTAACATGTAATAGATATTCCATTCAAGGCGCTTACTGGATCCTTATTTACGTCGTTTCATTTGTAGCCAAAGCTAACCAAAGTTTAATTGTGATAAGCAACTCTTTCACACTTTCGGTAGCTTCTTACCTAGCAGCGATTATTTAGATGTTTTGACTAATAATATCTAAAGTGCAATTTGGGCATGAAGGGTTTGTGAACAGTGATATCGTATATGAAGAGTACTAGGATTCATGCGGCAGCATTAGATATTTGTATATCCATAAGTCTCATACACCGAATTAAGCTGCCAGTATGTAGCTTTGTGTACTAATTTATTGATTGGAAATGACATATTATTTTGTCCTAATATTGATTATTAAGTGCTTCAAGAAGAAATTAGAACCTTTAGAACGCATGCGTAGTAATATCTAAACAACTACGTGACAAAAAGGAATATTTTGGAAAAGGTTGATTAAAGACCGGATAATTGATTTAAAATACCCCCTGCCATAAAATATCACTATTTGTAAATTTTGGGTAATAGCAAGGGAAATGATAACAGAAGTTTGATAAAGGCATCAAATGTTTGGTAACAGTTATGGGTAAATACAGTTTGTTAGAAATGAAGAATATCCCCTAACAAGAATTCCTAATCTTGAATTACAGGCTGAAAAACTGAGAACTAGTATATTTAATCATACTAGAACAAGATTCTTAAGGTTACTGTGTATTAACCCTATTGGATTAGCTCACCTCAATATTACTCTATGGAGAAAATGTTTCCAAGGATTGCCGGCTGACATTTAAAGATATTTTTTAAAAATTTGTACTCGAAGGAAATTTTACACCTTGAGGCATTTTACGTTTACAAAAATGCAAATAATGTTTTAAATTTTAAATTACTAGGGGGGAAATATGGTCTGGTGTGTTTTAAACAATCCTAAACTCCTTTGGTAGACGAAACTTATAAAATGAATCCTATTACAAGCTGTAGAAAAGTTCAGGCTATCTGAAATTACCCTTTTTTATTGGATTATCAGCATTTATGCAGATGTAAATAGTAGACACATTTTATCCTTAGGTTAACATTGAGGTGGGGGAATCCAGTACGATTAGTACACAGCAACTTTAAATGAACTCGATAACTCTGTTTTTACGCCTGTGCAAAATAATTCTTGAAATGACTATTAAATTCTCATTTTAAGAGTAATCACAATATGTAGGTTATTCTGATGCCGCTGTACGAAACAAAGCGTTTTAAATAAACTTTACTTGAATAATGCTTTGTTGGGGGTAGTGAAACAAAATAAACCTGAAATTATTTTCCATAATTAATTACAAAATGTTTGCGACCTGTTGCAGCTGGTAAAGCCTTCTCTAAAATAAATAAAAAATCAGTTACTTCAATTTTTATTTGCATAAGCTCATTATTAATACTGAATGAATTTCAGATAGACATAATAACTGCTTTTAAGTCGAAATCCAACTTTGATGTAAAAATTGATATCATTTTTATATTTTGTTAAATAACCAAGTGCTGTTGGATTATTAAAAATATTCCATGGAATAGTTTTAGAAGTTCTTAATTGCACTTTACTGCGAAATGAAACCATATTTTTTTAAAATGCTTTTTACATAGATTAAGTATATTTATTTATAGCGTCTGTCAGTAAACACGCAGGAATTTAACATAGTTGTAAGAGTAAAAGGTTATCTAGTTTCACATAATACAGATAGAGGAACTGTATAAAGAAATTTTATGGCTAATGTAATTAACAGAAATTCTATGCCCCCAGGAAAAGAGGAAATTTTTCAAACAATATTTTAAATTAAATTTTCAAGGCAGAAATCACAGATTTAAATCCGTTTAAAATTTCCGGGGAAATGTAACTATTTTTTTCTGCTTTAAACTTGATTTAGACTCACCCAATGCTAGTCTGTGTAGTATCTGTGTTGAACATGTACTAACATAAAGTATAATATTTTAAAATACCATAAAGCTAATTACTATGATTTTTCATCTTTACTGGGACCAAATTTTCAAACATACGTCCAACCTTATTATGTATATAAATAGAATAAGCCAATTCACTCTGTTACTAAAAGCTAAAGCTCTGAATAAACAAAATTTCAGGAAAAAGGGAGTTTGATTCCTCCTTAATTTAAGGATTTCAGTTTAACTCCACCTTAATGTAGGAAAGAAACAAGTTTGACTCCATCTGTGACGGAGAGCACAATGGTATGCATTTGGCAGTATTTTAGTATGCATTATAACTTTTGATGTGTAACGCTCCTAATATGTAATATAATTTCAGTGATGTAATATGATGCAATCTTAAAATAGGAAAGAGTCAAGTTTGACTCCATCTGTGACGGAGAGCACAATGGTGTGCATTTGGCAGTATTTTAGTATGCATTATAACTTTTGATGTGTAACGCTCCTAATATGTAATATAATTTCAGTGATGTAATATGATGCAATCTTAAAATAGGAAAGAGTCAAGTTTGACTCCATCTGTGACGGAGAGCACAATGGTGTGTATTTGGCAGTTTTTTAGTAAGCATGATAACTTTTGATATGTTACGATCCTATTATGTAATATAATTTCAGAGATGTAATATGATGCAATATTAAAATAGGAAAGAGTCAAGTTTGACTCCATCTGTGACGGAGAACACAATGGTGTGTATTTGGCAGTTTTTTAGTATGCATGATAACTTTTGATGTGTAACGCTCCAGGGATAGATTTCAGCTATTACGTTATATATTTTTTAATAGTTCAAGAACAGTCTTTATAATGATAGCCCGGAATAACAAGTAATTTTTATGATTTCTAGATCAAGTATTGATTTTACAGTTATACTAAAATAATTTTTTTTCCTGTTATCAATATTAACGTTTTTGCTGAATTAATAACTATCTCACTTGAAGGAAAACATTCAAGACATCTTTAAAACATCTATTATAGTGTTACGAACAACAGTAATGTATTTTATTTCTGTTCTTTATGTTCATAGACCTGCAATTATAATTATGCAAAACACTCTTTACTGATACACGACTTATTCAACTAGACGGTGATAAAACTTATTATCCATTATTTTATACAAAGCACTTCTAATTAACTTTTAACTGTATGTCACACTCTCTGTCGAAGCATTTTAGTTCATTTACTTTGTCTACTTCAAGCATTGAGTTAAACGATGAGTCTTAAAATCTAAGTAATTACCCTGCCTCTGTATAAATCCCTTGAATAATGCGTCCTTTGAAGAACCATTATTCCGTACTGTGTCAATATACGAAATTGTTATCTTAATTGGAATCTTAAATTTGTTACATACGCACAATTGCATGCAAATGATTTCAGCGAGGACTTTGCTGTATCTACTTTAGAAGACTGAGTTCAAAGCATTTGTTCTCATTTAGTTTGGTTTAGAAGACGGCGTGGATAAATAATTGCGTTTTGAGTAAATAGTTAGCTTACTTGAATAATAACTATTTATTGAGACGTTGCTTTAGTTGCTAGAAAATTCTGAAATTTAAGCTGCTTCTAAACACATGTGTCCCATGACGCAATAAATTTATGCAAGAAATAGTTTAGATGCTGGAGGCTTAAAACAGAATAAATTTTGAACCCAATTAAGGAAGGAGCTCTAAAACACTGCAACGCGAGGATCACTTTATCACAGCAGTCAGTATAGGGAAAAATTAAAAATATCAAGTGACAATATAGATTATATTGTAAGTGAAAATTTAATTTCGTTAAATGTCGTTTACTTTTGTAAATGAGTATATTCTTGTTCTTTTATCATGGGAAAAGGCTATAGAAGCATTTTCATGAACTGGTTAAGTTTGAAATGTATATAATTAGAAATAACTCTTTGGAGCGTAAGTAGATGTAAGTATTTAGGACATTTTTAATTACTTAAATTGCTTCCTTTCCTCACAAAATAGCAAGTTTGCATAACTTGCTATTCAAACAGCACACGATTTTTAGAATTTTTCCGTCAATGATAACCTATGTCTGAAATTTAGAAAAACACACTAATAGTATAAAATAATTATATTAAATATTGTGTGTGCTCTTCAGGTATAATATGATATTTAATTTTATAAACTTCGGACTTGATCATTCATGTCAAATACTCTGAATTATTCATAGTAAAGAGAATAAAACTTTTATTATAAGGTTCATCTAGAGCTATGGATAATAAATATTAGACCAAAAAATCACATTATTTCCTGAGAAACGTTACACAAAATCGATTTATTGACTTAATTAGACATGATCTGAAAAAAATTCGATGAAAAATTTGTATGACATATCTATGAAGCTAATTGCTAAAAATTAAAGCTTTAAACTGACATCAGGTAGATATTGTCTACTTGATTCTTGAAGTATTCTTTTTTTTTTTTGCATTAAAATATAATTGTTCTTTTACATTGTCATTAACCTGCACGCGATGTTACCTCTCGGCCGTGTAACGGTCTAAAAATTTAGTAGACAAATCTGGTTTTTTTTATGTTTCTCTGTTAGTGACTCTATGAATTAAGAGATTATAATATTTAGTTGTTGGATTTTGATTTTCTATTTTTGCGCTTTTCTAATGAAGTTTAACTAACTCTTACCATTGTCAATAGATGGCGATACTTCTCAAGTTTTGACATCGCTACTCCCCCTTCTCGCGAAGTAACTCAGTATGCATGTAGGGAGGAGAGACGTGAAACTTTGCTCGCTGTTTTGTACTTGATACTTCTATATGTATTGTATTATACCTCATTCAACTTGGATACTGTGAGCCCACATATCGTGCCAATTTTCTTTTTGAGTGTATCTGCAAGTTTCGAATGATAGACATGCCGACATTCTTCTGCGTAAGTAACTAATATTGTTCTGTACTCAGCTAATTTTCACATATCAATAAATTCAGTTCTACAACAAGCTTGTGATTATTTGGAGGTTATCAAACTGTTGAGCTTTTACATTCTTCGTGTTCAGAATACAGTCATAGAAAAAAAACAGCGACCTTTTTGAGCTATCATTGAATCTTTTATCCAATATTTATTGTGCGCTTCAGTTATTTTCTACCAGTAAGAATTCTCTTTGACTTTAAGTGAACTGAACTTGCACATAGTCTTTTAATATAAATTTATGAATACTATTCAATCAGATTTGATTGTACAAGGGAATTAAAATGCACTTCTAAACACAGACCTATTTCTTTCATAGCCTGACTGAAAAAGGTACAATGTGATAAGAAAACATAGCGTTCAAATTTATTATCCCTTCTAATTCTTTAGAATGATGATTCTATAAATCCTCTAAAGGCATTTATATTAAACTAATTTAAGACATATTAAAAACTAAACACATTAAAATGCAATGTGGTGCAATAGACTATGATTTTGGCAGCAAAAATTGAGTTTATATATTTTATTTTTTGTTCCAAATTACTAAAAATTTTACTCTCTCAGTAATATCAAGCATTAAGGCGAGTTACATATATTTTTTAAATTTTGGTTTAAAAGATACTCGTTTATTTAATGAAGAGCTGAGTATTGTTATAAAATTATTCTTTTTTATTAAATTGCTTTCTGTATAACCATCTATTTTTTTAGATTTCTCTATACATCGGAATATTTATCTTCTAACATTAATAAGAGCTAGATAACGTATATATATAGGGAAGCATTTACTTTAAAATTCATCATCATGCCTTTTTTTATTTCGTAAGTGTATTTATATACATTTGAAACATTCATTACTCCCAATGATTTGAACAGATAATGCTTTTCTTTTAAATCCTGAGCATATACACTGTTTTGCAACTATTTATGCGTTGTGATAAATCATATACACAGGACATTAATAAAATCTGAAGCTATGAAGGATATTTTAAGCATGCAAAAGTATAAATTTATATACATTTATTCCCTGATTTTTTTTTACCATTGTCTGAGAAATTTTTCTTTCTACCATATTTTATGCATATTCATATTTGTATTACGTTTCTTTTGATTTGTAGTCGTCATTATTCGTTCATTCTTTCTTTTTAAATGAAAAGAACCTTGGATAAATAAATTGAATATTCTTTTTCTCTTCTATGAAAGTTTTTTTTTTTACTTGATAAATACCCATCCAAATCCTATATATCATGGCGGAGGCGTTTTAATTTAGAAATCTATATATTTTTTTAAAGAGCCCGATATTATTAAAAGTTTTAAAATTAAAAGAATGAACTGGGCCTCTCGTATTGCTATAATGGATGAAAAAAATCCGGTAAAGTTGATTTTTGTTGCAAGGCCCTTTACTAGTCGGAAAAGAGGAAGGCCAAAACTAAGATGGCTCGACTCTGTTGAATCAGATTTTGGAGTGATTGGAGTGAGGAACTGGCAGACCGGGTCTAGAAATAGGTTGTCCTGGAGGAATCTTCAACACAAGGCCCTGGCTTGGGCTGCCGTGCCAAATATGATGATGAATCCTATATATCATTGAAGTGATATAGTAAATGAAGAGATATAGTTAATGATAATAAAAAAGATAAGAAATAAATGATAAGATATTAGATGAATATGGGGATGGAACGTGATAACTGGAGATAATCAAATTAGATTTTCACACCAGCAAAGTATAGAGGTTAAAATCTTCATTGCGTTGTGTATTTTAAATTCGTAAGATATAGTCAAACATTCATGAGTACTTAACTACTATTGAGAAGTATAACAAATGTAGACACAGTCTCTTTACCGTGATCTTGGTAGCATGTGGAGTGGACGATGCACACCAGCTATAACCACGAGGCAGCGGCTACTCGGGAAGGATGAAGCCAGGCCTAACACGTTGAATCTGGTCCACGAGTTGATGCATAGAAACGGATGATAAGGATGAAAGCTGGACCTCTGAAAGTGACACACACCTAAAAGCAGCTCGGTGATGAAGATGATGGTTCCAAGGGTCTGGCTAACTCAGGAATATTGCTGGATGATGTAGTTAATGAAGTATCGACACAGAGTAAGAATGGCGACGTTTAAAAGAAAATTATGGTTTATTCATCGAAAACATGTTGACAAGAATATGGATACAGAAAAAATGGGCTAAAGCCAGCCAGTATCACAAAAAATAATGTCCGAATATAAAAATTCGGGGAGACACGCTCCAAAATTCCAATACGCATTCATGGCGCTAACAATCGAACTCCCTCTTTTATGGAGGGGAAGCAAACCTTTTGTACCCAAAACCTGTTCACACAAGCCTAGGTTAAAGTGCTTACTCTGATAAAGAGATCCCATCTCCTTTTAGAATAAACAACAAAATAATGTCTGTAGAAGGGGATAAATATTAATTAATAGCTGTAACAAAGGACTAAATTAGCAGAGAAATTAAACTGCGATTATATTGTTATTATCTTTAGGAAACATCGGCGTAAGAATACATGTAAGCTATTGCACACGTAGGAAGTAGTTATTTTTGCAGTTAAGTTGAGAAATCGAATCGCGATGCGAAATTCGAATGAGGTAATCGATTCTATTATTGGAAAATGTAAATATATTTAGCTATTGTAGATATTAACAGTATAATCGCTTTAAGCATACAATATGTATCTGGAAAATAGTTATTTTAAATTAATATTAATACAGCTAGCAATTAATCGTTTAAAGATGAAATTAATTAAGTTAAGTTAATAGCGGTTATCATTAAGTCTTTAAATTCTTGAGTAATAAATTTTACATAGTGGCATTATGCCACAATCATGACTTAAACAGTATGGGAAATAGGGAAAAATAGCAAAAAATTATAGGTTATATATAGTATAGTAATAGTATATAATATAATATAATAATAGTAGTATAAAAATTATAGGTTATATATAGCAAAAATTATAGGTTAAAATTTTTCTAAAAGTAAAAAAGCGTAATTTCTGATTGAAGTCCATCCAGAACTATTTTTTCGTAGAATAATATTGAAAAAAGGGGGAGCGTATAATATTTAACAACGGGGGAGCCATTCAGAGAAACAGTAAAAATGTTTGTTAAATTGTCGATTATGAAATATGTACCGTTAACAGTTGTATAGAATTACAAAACTTACTGCTTGTAACACATGCACTCATGACGGCTATTCAATTAAGTTTTTAACACTTTGACACATAGACTGTGAAATCACTCTTCTTTATTTCAACTAAGAAGTCCGCAAAGTAGGAAGTCGTCTATGTTTTCTTTTATGACTGTGTACAGTATTAAATAATACAAAGAGTGTAAAGTAAAAAATGGGCAGTGGTACCTGGTTATGAAATTTTTTGTTGTTTGTTAGAACCATTAAGATATATTATTTATGAATAGTTGATATATGTTTCGTTATTTTCAGTGTATAAAATTAGAGGGCTGACACCTACTTCCCTTTCAAA
The DNA here is from genome assembly GCA_907164885.2 of Dolomedes plantarius. Lineage (NCBI taxonomy): Eukaryota > Metazoa > Arthropoda > Arachnida > Araneae > Dolomedidae > Dolomedes > Dolomedes plantarius. The sequence continues at coordinate 106,209,715 of OU015491.1, forward strand.
ATCTGCAATTTATGAAGAAGCAAAATGTTACAAAGTTGATAGAAACTATGGCATCGTGGCTTAATGTTTTTCAGGTGTTCAGAGTGTTCTGTAAAGAACTCCTCACTTAGAATATCTGAAATCATTTACTCCCGACAGTAAATGATACATCCATTAATTTAAGATTTAAAAAGGGCTACAAAACTTTGGCTCAGCTCCAAAATAATAGATGGCGCCGCAGTCTTCAAACCTTAGAATACAGTGCGTTTTAACGTCTTTCAGTGCGCATACCCATATTTCCCGGCAAGTCAGTTTTTTTTTGTGGTTCAATCGGGAATAGTTTTGGTGAAATTCATGTATTTATTGGATTAAAATCTTTTATTTATTCCATTCGAATCCTATCCATTGAACACCAGTCCTATTAACACATTCAATTTGTGTTAGATGTTTTCCTATCTCGAGTAATGCAGATTCTTTCTGATGAGTGTCTAACTTTAAACCAATTCATATCAGTTATGGTGCAACACAATATTTAAAACAGATGTTGGAGCCCCCTGATAAAGACTGAAACATGAAGATAGCAGCTCTATATACAATTCCAACCATTAATCATATATTTTAAAATCTTTAATAGGCATACTGCTATTCATTTATAACCTTTATTGATTAGTAAAGTGATATTCTATTCTGTAGTTAGAGAGCTTTACTGGAAACCTAGTATCCATGTAATATTTGCGTATATATTTAAGAGTAAGTTTTAGATATTTTCACACCCCAGTCATAATTGCTTTATCCACACCCAATACCTCAGTAATTCTAAAAATTTTAACTTTTTCTCGTTATGCAGAGTATTTCCCTTTTAGATCAAATGCCTTTTATTCTTGATCATATTCAATGAATTTCACTCCTCAAAACTTACTAATAAGTTTAGTAAATATTCTTCGGAACCGTTAGGTAAATCAAGCTGATTTTCCAACCGATATTTGAAATTTTTAAATACATATATATGTCAAATTCATGCATTTTTCTTGCTTATGCTAAGGCAATAAGGAACTAAATACAGTTGCCATATAATGCTGTCAAGGCATTCATTTCAATACAAATAAATATAAAAATGGGAATTCTCAATATTCTCAAAGTCTAGATGGTAGAATATATAGTAAATTGCAGGATAATTAGCCTTCTTTTCCAACAGTTATTTGAAATTTTTTGCATACATATCTATATTCAAAATTATGACTTTTTCTTATGTATGCTTAGAAAATAAGGAACTGAATACAATTTTCATATAATGTTTTCAAGGTATTTATTTCAATACAAATAAATATAAATATCAGAATTTTCAATATTCTCAAAGTCTAGGTAGAGGTATATATATATATATATATATATATATATATATATATATATATATATATATATATATATATATATATATATATATATATATATATATATATATATATATATATATATATATTTATATATATATATTTATATATATATATATATATATATATATATATATATATATATATATATAATGAAAACTAGGCTTTTTTCTTAATGCTCAACATCGAAGTCTTTAATTTTCTTTACCTAATTATGTTCGTACAGGTGCAAAATGAACTGAAAAAATAATAAAAAAATTCCTGCATTAAAATTTTAATTTTCAAAATAATGCTACAAAATCATTCGAAATAATGTTACCGTCCTATAAAAAGGACGCTAGGCACGGGAGGGTACAGGTTTTACACAAACACTTCAACCCTTAGATTTTCTAAAACTATTCCTTTTAATGTCGTTTTTAGATAAATAAACGCATGAAACCAATGGAACTCTGCGAAAAAATGCATAATAAAATAAACACAAGAAATTTAAATTGTATTTTAATCATTTAAAAGAAAACAAAACAATTTAAAAAGCTGAAAATGTCAAAAATAATAGCTTAAAAGGCACAAATTTAATAAATTATGTCTTATGATAAATTTTACACACTTTTCAATTTAAATTTACATATAAAAAGGGCTTATTAAAATACAAAATAATGAAAAAAGCTATTCGCAATTTTTTTTTTACACAATTTATATACAAGCTATTTTGTGCGAAAGATTTCAAAACATTTATCATGCAATCCAACTAAACATTTATTGAATTTTATTGTGGATTTTTTGCCACAGTAGGCGCATCTTATCTGTTTTGGATTCACAACGATTAAATGATCTTTTCCGTCATACCGGACATCACTAGACACCCTTTTTGAAAGGTTTTTTCGTTTCCCTGCAGCCAGACTGTTATTTGGTCTCTTACTGTACTTAGAAAAATATGTCTGATAGATTTCTCTTCTAAATTGGAGGAGATCCGTTCTGTTACTGTCATTAGAAGGGCATAATTTGTAAAGCAACCACGCATTTTGGATTGATGCTTCTAAGCTAAACAAAAACAGTGGCCACCACCATATTTTAGACCGTATGGAACACCGGTTTTGTGCAAGATTTTGATCGGTGCCTCCCATAAATTTATTGAGACACAATATACGGTTGATCAATCTCTACAAATCTTTTATCAATATTCGACCAGCGTTTGGCCTGAGCTGCAGGTTCAATACCATAATGGTTAGACGCCAAAGTAACGACACTATTGTCATTCCACCGAACCATTTTAAAATATTTGCTGTTCTGAAAATCAAAACTTCCTCTACTCTTCTTTTTAACAGATTTAACATCGCCAAGTGGACATTTTTTAGTTCTATTAACCCGTATAGTGCCAGTCATCGGTAACTTCATTAGATGGTTGGTCCAAATAAATATCCACTGCATGGAATGTATCATTATCAGATTATACCTGCCATTAAAGCTAATGCCTCTCCACAGTCAAACTTAAAATAAAAACAAAAATATAAATAAGAGATTTAAAACTTATCGATTGCTCATTTCAGTATATTTAGATCAAATATAATTTGGATTAAAAGAGAAATTTATTAAAATTTATAAATTATAGACATTTAAAATACACGTATTTTTAAAAAATCCAGACAATTACTTATGTACTTCGTAATTTTTCTTTATTTTTAAAAATCACTAAATGCAGAACACATCCTTTGATTAAAATTTTTGTATTTAAGAGGCTAATTTGTTAATACGTTCATTACATTATCAAGAGGCTAATATTTCTCTTAAATAAGACATTTTTTTAATCATTCCTTAATCAACAGAACATTTATTTTTAAAATAATTAAGGAAAAATAAGGAATACTCAATAATCTTTATTTATAAAAATAATTTATAACATCATTTTTCTGAAAATAAATAGCATTTCCTTTTCTCTACGGTAATAAAACATCATAAATTGAGAAAAAAAGACGCATTCGTATAGCGGAACAGGTCAGAAAAACATGTACCCATCCGTGCCTAGCGTCATATATATATAGAACGCTACGCAAAAGAAAATATAACAGTGTTAAAAAATAATTTTAACAATTTTGAAAGATACGTATTTAAGAAAAGAGTATTGACTGTGATAACAGCATAAAATATTTTCGTAACATTGAAAAACAATAAAATAAACTTATTTTTTGCGTGACGCCCTTTTGAAAAGCTAAAAAACGACTAATTCTGACTTCAGACCTTCAAAGCAGAAATAGAACATTAATGTAGTGCTACCAACTGTTGAATAATAACAAATACAACACTTTATCATAACATTCTGCTATTTGGATCAAAAAAAACTCTAAAATTCAGTTATTTAAAGCTTATTATGTAAGCGGCCTTTTAAGAGGACGCTAGGCACTAATGGGTAAATGCTCAGAAAATAAGGAACTAAATATAATTACTATATAATGTTTTCACGGCATTCATTTCATGAATAATTATCGTAATTCTCAGTATTCTCAAAGTCCAGTTGGTGGAATATATATTAAAATGCAGGATAATTAGCCTTCTCTTACAGTTATTTGAAATTTCTACATACATACATATGTTAAAAATTATGACTTTTTCTTACATATGGTAAGAAATAAGTAACTAAATACAATTACCATATAATATATTCCAGAGATTTATTTCAATACAAATAAATATAAGTATAGATATTCTTCAGACTCTCAATATCTAGGTGGTGTAATGCATATTAAAATGCAGGATAAGACAGCAATGATTAATTCCTTTTTCAGTTTTCTGACAACTTACGATGACGTCTGGCAGTGGGCAGGACCGCTAATTGGCTCTGCTAAAAACGTGACTGAACAAATGCGCTGTCAAATTCTTTGCCGCGTGCCAGGGTAGTTTGATTCCAAAGGATTCAAGAATTTCGTGTGAGTTGGAGACCACACCTAATTCTAAATGGCATCTTCAGGTTCTACTGCGCTCGGGGGTTCTTAAATATTTATCTCAAATAGACAGTGGTAATAGTAAAATGCTTCCTTTTTGAAATGTGTGAATGTGCTCGGGAGGTTGGATGAATCACAATTTCTTTTGTTTGTTTTCATATATATATATATATATATATATATATATATATTAATTAAATTAGGGAAAATAGATGTGTTAAACTACAGTGGAATCTCGATCTATCGTTTTTCAAGGGACCGATTGAAATGAACGATAAATGCGGGAAAAAGATAGATGCGATAACAAAGCTATATGATCGTTGGGACTGTATAAAATGAACGACACATACGGAAAAACGATGGATCCGAAAACGATCGATCGAGATTCCACTGTATTACAAAGAGACATGACCTTCAGTTTATTATAGATAAATGTATAATAATGTGCATATTGCTGCCCTCACTAAGAAGAAGAATATATAAAGTTAAAACAGGTATGGAGAACATGAGTAAACTAGCAGAAAAACAACAGAAAATTAATTTTTATGGATAACATCTTTTAATATATGTAATGTTTGTGCCTTTGAAAACAAGAAGTGCACAATAAAGCATATAGATAAACTTATTGTAAAATGTTTTTTAAAACTTCAAAGTATTTCCAATGCAGTAGACAGGCAACTACTGCATTGGAAGATCTACATGACCGAACATGGCAACTAAAGCTTTCTGTTATTTAATCCGTTCCAGTGAATAGGCTGTCACGAAAATTTAAACAGAGCAGCCCCTGGGGTGTCTCCTACCTTCAACCATCCTCTCTGAAAACATAGAAAAACTTTCCGGTCTAGATATTTAACGTGCCCATATCTGGCCAAGAAACGAAGCTATTTAATGACGCCGTCAGGTTTCGAACCGAGTAGTCGAAGTCCAACGTGCTACCACTAGGATTCTTTGGAACCTAACTTAAAAGCATTTAAAAATTTACAGAATAGCTTTGTTATGGGTTATGGTGATAAAGGAACTAGCGATGTTCCGGTTATATGTAATTTTTTTTTATCCTTGAGTTTAAAAAATTAAGTGCAGACTAAATTAAAAAAAATTGGAATAGTTTGCAATCATTAGAATATTAATGTAATATTAAAATTATTGTTAAAATACAGTTGGTAATGGCTAAATACAAATATATGTACAGAAACGATAAATTTTTCAATTTCCTTTCCCATATTTTTCGTGCTGTTTAAGATAACCACAAATCGACCAACCTCATTTATATTTAATTCTTAAGTATCATAAAACTCCCGAATCCTTAACAATTTCCACTGCTTCTTTATACTCATGCGGCTATAATGCCATTAATTTAATTCCATTTAATGCCATTGAGAGTCTAACATGGCTTAGGATTTCGCAAGATATATGCGTAGATATCGAAAACAAAATCCAGCATGCTTTGAGATAAGTTGTACATTACCTAATGATATAAGAAATCTCTCTAATGTAAACAAGAGGATTTTAAAGATCCCATGTACTATTAAAGATCTTTTTTTTATTATTTAATTTCTATAAAGTACAATTAGTAGAAGGTAGAATTAAATTAAGCTAATAACGGAAAATGATTCCTCTAAAGCCACATTTAATAAATTATTAAATTTTGTCACCACACAGAATTTTTTCCTTCCACGCAATGAGTAATAGATTCATATCGATACTGGATGTACACTACTGGCCAAAAGTATCGCAATTTGAGAAATCTAACATTTTTTTCAAGAATAATCTCCCAAAATTATTTTTTCAATGCAACAGATATTTTGTCATGTCAATATGTTAAATTTGTTTAAAGAAAAGATATGATTAAGTTATTGAACGAAAATAATTATTTAATTTTATAAAAATAGCATACAAAAAATATACAGGTTATCAGAAATCGGAACCCAATTTGGTTCCCTGGAATAAAGTGAAATAAATAAACAGATTTAAGTTCTTCTCAGCAGAAAAGATAATAAACGAGTGCAATTGAACCGCAAAGCATTTAATATGTTGTTGGGCTGCCTCTGGCTTTGATCACAGCAGCCACTCTTTTAGGCAGGGAATCCATAGGGTGTTGCAACACTAGGTTTTGCATGAGTCTAGACTGCTTGGTTCGTACAGCAAAACACCCAGGAAGCCAAAGGGTGTGGGGATGCATGTCATATAAGTTAAATGGACGACTCCGTTTTGTACAAGTAACTATGAAAAGTGACCAGTATATTAGTGTGCTAAAGGATCAATTGCTCCCTAGTGCTCATGACATGTCCCCAGGGCAGAAATGGGTATTTCAGCAAGACCTAGCACTCTGCAATGAATCGAAAAAGTAAGAAAATCTTTGAAATTAAATTAAATTTCATTACAGTTCAATTCTGAACTCTAAATCGAAACATTGCTTATTTTAGGTTGAGGGCCTGTTCACATAGGAGTCCGTTGCGCTGCGTTAAGGAAAAGATGACGTTGAGACGAAAATAAACCAATCATATGCCTCCAAACGATTAGCAATGAAATTCTTAACGCCTATGATTGGTTTATTTTCGTCTCAACGTAATCTTTTCCTTAACGCAACGTAACGGACTCCTATGTGAACAGGCCCTTAGGCCGAATTTACAAAACATGGAATTAACATTCTCCCATGGCCAGGAAACTAGGCAGATTTAAATTTTATTGAGAATTAAATGAGTATAATTGGAAGCAATGTATATCAAAATTGTCCCAGAAGAAAACGAGAGATTCAGGAAACAATAATGAAAATTGGCACCACGAAATACCGAAATAAGTGTTGCAAAACCTTGAGGATACCATGCCTAAAAGAGTGGCTATTGTGATCAAAGCCAGGGGAGTCCGAACAACATATTAAATGTTTTTCGGTTCAGTTGTACTCTTTTATTATCTTTTCTGCTCAGAAGAACTTGAAATTGTTTATTTATTTCATTTTATTCCTGGGAACCAAAATTTGTGACGATTTCTGATAACCTGTACATTTTTGTATGCTCTTTTTTATAAAATTAAATAATTATTTTTGCTCAATAACTTGATCATATCTTATTTTTAAACTAATTTAACATATTGACATTAAAAAACATCAGTTTCATTGGGAAATTATTATTTTGGGGGCTTATTCTTGAAAAAATGTTATATTTCTCAAACTTGCAATACTTGGCCAGTAGTATAAGGAATTGACGTATACGAGTAAACACACACACACACACACACACACACACACACATATATATATATATATATATATATATATATATTAGCGTTATTCTGAATATTTTTTACATCTGTTCCTGCAATTTTCTTTTAGACATTTTAAAAAAAATTCCTAATCTAATAGGTCCAATCGCCTTAAAGGCGGTCCAGCTCTTTAAAGGGTTATGATGACTACACTGATGACCACTTCCAATGAAAAATCTCATGCAGTTAGTTTTTTCAACATTTTATAAAAATTTCCCATTTTTGCAATCTAACAAGGAATATTTCGTCAAATTCTGATTTCATCCTTTGTGAAATATCTTCTCATAACTTGGTTTTTTTGTTACCCATATTTTTGTCCAGTTTAAAAAGTAAATGAAAGCGTGATAGAGTTTTTGCTTAGTTGCAAGTTTTTTACTTGGAAAATAGACATAAGAAATCAGCAGTTAAACATTTCAGATTTACAGCAAATCACAACAGTTGATATTCCAATAGGTATAGTTTTGAAAATTTTCTTTCTATTATTAACTGCAGATGTGTATTTCTCCCCACTTGTCTCTTGTAAGCACTGCCTTAGGGTAAACCATTACCCATAGGCAGGAAGTAACAGACCTGGGGTTACCAAAATTCCACATCCACATTGAACGCCAGATACTCCCAAGGAAACGAAGTCTTGTGAATGGTCAGATTAATCTATGACGTTACATTCTCTCTCGTATGCTGTATTGCGCATTATTTACTAAATACATGAAACACCACATTTTTATTGCCCAAATATGTCTACGCTTTATCATTTAAATTATTATTTTTATGATTTATATCTGAAAAGTACCTTTAATCAACTCTGTTAATAGTAAAGAGTGCGAACTATATAGAAATCGCGGAATCATACTGCTCTAGCGTCATACCTGTATTCAGGTTAGGTATGCCCCGAGTATGTAGAATCGGTTCGACGCAATTTATCACCTTCCAGACATCCGATGGTATCAAGGGAAACCATTCGTAGACAACTGGCCTACGCAGGTTTAAGGAACCGATGTCCATTAAGACGCCTGCCACTGACCCCACGTTGCATTTTTATACTGCATTTTTTCAAGGCAGTGTCGATTGGATTTTTGCCGACCTCGGGCAAGCTGGAGTGTGACCGACTGGAGACGTGTGATCGACTGGAGACGTGTGATCTTCAGCGATGAATCCCGATTCAGTCTCAATGCTGATGACCAGCGCATACGCGTGTGGAGGCGTGTGGAGGCCAGGCCACCGGTCCGATCCGGCATTTATTGTCGAGAGGCATACGGCATTATACAAGGTGTAACAATATGGGGAGCGATTTGTTGGGACACACAGTCACCTCCAGTCGTCCTTCAACTTTGACGTCACGCAGATACGTGGATGAGATTTTAACGCCAGTTGTACTGTCTATCATATCAAGTCCCCCAGGTGCCATTTATCAGCAAGACAACGCTCGTACACATACTGCGCGACTCTCCCAACAATATCTTCAAGGATATGATGTACTCCCATGGCCTGCCAGGTCACCAGACCTTTCGCCAATAGAGCACGTCTAGGACGTGCTTGGAAGGCAACTGCAGCCGTCCTGGAATACTGATGAATTAACTGTCCAGTTGCAAAGATTATGGCATGATCTTCCGCAGGAGGTCATAGGTGACCTCATTGATTTGATGCCACGCCGTGTTTCGGCTTGTATAGTTTGCCAGAGGTGGATTTACTACTTACTGATTTGTAACCTTTTTATGACGTATCTTCTTAAAAAAACGGCCTGTACTTCTGAATTTGCAATCATTTGCTTATCTCCTCATACACTACATACGTGTTAAGTTTCGTGATAGTATATTGTTTCCTTCTGGATGCATATATTTTTTGTGACCGAGTGCATATATTTGCTCAACTAAAATAGTGGGTGCGGTAGCCCGGTTGGCAAGAGCAGCGGGCCAGTGAACTGAACGTCCCTGGTTCGATGCTCATCGCTGCAAATCTACCGCCGTGTTCACTAATGGTGGCCGGGGCACGTAAAATAGGGCGTGGCTACAATGTCCTCCAAGTTCTCAAATTTACCTCTGGAGGTGCGGGGTCAAGTGTTCCGGTCTCGTCACTTGACTCGGTTCAAAATTACGGGACTGGTCATTTAGCCAAGTCGGACTCCGACCCTTGCGGTGCTATTAAAAACCGCAGCCGCATCTTCATCGCCCATAGCCTTCGGGACTTGACCTGATGTTACATGTCGGTCAAGGGGCATTAGCGACAACAACAACAACTAAAATAGTTCTTCAGTAATATAACTATATTTCTGATATCATAAATAATATTAGTTGTAATATATAAATTTCTATACAACTCAATTATAATAATAGATGCAATTATCAAAATAAATTGAAATAACCTAACTTTCACCCTGCTAGCTTAATATATCAGTATAATATTTATATGAGGAAGTATGGATTATAATTTTAATATAAATAAATTACATCCTTATGGCATTGCCTTCATAAATATACTTTTATTAATTTACGTATGAATCAGCTTATTTACTTAAACAGATTGCCTTCAAAATATATTAAACTCGTTATGAACTTCAAGTTTTGTGGAATAATAACTATCCCAATACTTTAGAAAATTGTATAAAAGGTTCCTTGAGATTGCTAACTATTGGTTTCTTCATATTTTGAATTTTAATAAGTAATATTACTTTAAGCTCACTTATAATTTTAATGGTAAACACATTTCTAACTTAAAGTTTTCTAATTTTATAAATTTCTCTCATGTTATACTCGATCTTTTTGAGTTTCTTGGAGTGTAGTTTCCGGAGGGAATTTCGCCTCTTCATTTCAGACGGCTTTAAGCTGAAACCCACACGTAGACGCAGATTTTGGGTAGTGGATAGTATGGTTTCAAATTTTTTTTAACTTTATAAACTTCAGTTGCATCTATATTTAGCTTTATGAAAAGTTTCTTCATTCATACACACATACATACATACATATATATATATATATATATATATATATATATATATATATAATACCTGTGGCTGGGTACAAGAAGTGCCTATTTTAGATTTTTCCAAGATGGCTTTGTTTGCTTATGTCTCTTTAAAAATATATTATTTTCATTGTAAGAAGTAACTAAATCTTTCCGGTGCTTTAAAAGTGTTTTCTAAACCATTTTACAGAATTGGGTACATCTTACATTGAAAATAATATAGAGACAAAATTCCTCTTCGAGGAAACTGACTTAGGCACTTCTTGTACCAAGGCACAAATATATATATATATATATATATATATATATATATATATATATATATATATATATATATATATATATATATATATATATATATATATATATATATATATATACAGGTGGTGCAGCGACAACTTGTCGCAGCACAACTGTGCAGCGACACCCTTGGACGCCATTTTGAGCATCTATTTTGATACTTTCTCTGATTTAAATGGAATTTTGGAACTTATATTTCGGTTTATTATCCTTTTTTTTAGATTCTGTTGAAAATATCGTTCCTCTTGCTGAGTACTATGACCCCTCTTATTTTGTCGACATACTTTACGATCACCCTGTATGTATATATATATATATATATATATATATATATACGGACGGTTATCAAAATAATGGAAACATTGAGAAACATCATGAAAACCTTTATTAATACGGGGCAGGATCACCTTTGCTATGTAATACCACCCGAGTCACGCTGGAATTGGATTATAGAAGTCATAAATAGTGGTGAAGAATATATTATACCATTCTTCAGAGAAAAATCATGAAAGTTCCTATAGAGATAGATGCTTTGGTGGATATTGATACCTTTATGTATCCGCTTATACAGAAAAAAATATTATTTTCATTGTAAGAAGTAACTAAATCTTTCCGGTGCTTTAAAAGTGTTTTCTAAACCATTTTACAGACTTGGGTACATCTTACATTGAAAATAATATAGAGTCAAAAGTCCTTTTCGAGAAAACTGACTTAGGCACTTCTTGTACCAAGGCACAAATATATATATTTATTTGTGCCTTGGTATAAAGTGGTTGGGTGTTTTATAGTCGATGGGATTGTACAGGGCAAGGTCAGATATTTGACTTATTTTTCATGCTCTTCAAACCAATACTTGATAGATTTATTTGTATGTATAGGGGGATTATCAAACCGGAGAACGCCATATCCTGCAAGAAACAATGTTTGCACCATAGGATGGACTGGTGAGCTAAAATTTCGATATAGTCCTTCTCATTCAATCTCCCTTTCAGGGTTACAATAGGGCCTGAAGAAAACCATGAGATGCCATCCCAAACCCTGATAGATCTACCTCCATGACTGACAGTTGAGATGAGAGAGCCAGAATCTTATGCTTGTGTAGGTCTTTTCCAGACATACGCACGTCCTGTTGCGAGGAGCAATGTAAACAATGATTCGTTGGACCAAATGCCGTTTCTCGACTATTATTCGAGCAGTATTTGTGCTCGTGGCACCATTGAGGACGATATTTTGTTTCTGCATCCATTACAAGTGGCTTGGGAATAGCTTTTCTTCCGTAAATGCTTTGTTTGTGAAGTTCCCTTCTACCTCTAATGGTTTATACCAGAACATGGAGATGCAGATTGAGCTGTTCGGTCATTTTGATTGGAGTTGTTTTATTTCTTCGTGTCACAATCCACTTCACTACCTCGTCCGTCTCTTTCACTCAGCTCTCCCTTTCGTCCACTGTTCTGTTTGGCAAATATGTTTTATCGTGCACTCTATATGCTATCATGACTTTTGATACCGTAGCTCGAGGGCTTTGATACCATTGGCCTGGGGGTTGCAGTAACAGATACTCCAATTTAAACGCGCTCAAACAATTTGCCCTTTTCACAAGGTATGCAAGGTTTGACATTTTACGCTGTTTCCCCCAAAAGCACGATGCCCTTAGCTTAATTACTGCTACCTGACGGTAGAATAATACATACACTATATTATATAAAAAAATACCGATGGCCAGACTTGTTTTTTAAGGAATACGAAATACATTCACAAACACCACCAATAACGATTGGTGTTTCCATTATTTGATAACCACCTGTATATATATATATATATATATATATATATATATATATATATATATATACCGGGTGGCCATAATTAAACTGACAGTGCTCACAGTGTTCTGTAGCGCGATCTATTTACGAGAATGACGCCACATTTTGTAGGAAGATTAAACAAGACGGGGGACGAAGGATTCCGCGAAAAAATAAATTAGTTCCAAAAGTCACCGCTAGGGGAATATTTGGCGCTGTGTAATAGAAAATAGAGTGTTAACAAATGCAAATCTATACGGAAATTACTTTTTATTTTACATTCAAATGAGGTTCAATGTGGCTGCCGTTGTTGCGGACCACATATTGCATTCTGTGCACAGTATGCATAACAGCAGAAAGTAACATGTCTGCAGGAATCTCCCGTACAGTCCGTGATATGTTATCCTTCAACGTAGCCAGGTCCTGGACAACTCCTTGATAGACCTTGGACTTAAGGTAACCCCATAGCCAGAAGTCGCATGGGGTAAGATCAGGCGACCGAGGTGGCCATGCAGTTGGAAAGTAGCGGCTAATGACTCTTTCTGTTGTGAATTTCTGTCGCAGCAGCTGTTGCACCCGTACAGCAACGTGTGGCGGGGCTCCATCTTGCATGAAAATGATTTCCCCCAGGCATTGTCTTTGCTGAAGTGCCGGAATGACAAAGCTGTTCAACATGTGGCGATATTTCTCTCCGGTAACAGAACAGGTTTCCGGTCCTGTCGGGGTAATGTTCTCATAGAAGAATGGACCTACGATAAATTCCGCTGTGAACCCACACCAAACAGTTACCTTTGGTGAATGTAAGGGAATTTCTGTGACTGCATGTGGTGATTTGTCATCCCAAATTCGGCAGTTCTGAGTATTCACAGTTCCATGCAGGTAAAAGTGGGCCTCGTCTCCCCATAAGATTTTCCACGGCCAAGCATCATCCACCTCCATTCTCGCAAGAAAGGTGAGAGCAAAAGTCAATCGCTTATCATGGTCGGGGTACAGTAACTCCTGTACACGGCTGATCTTGTACGGATAGAAGTTGATAATCTTTCGTAAGATTTTCCATACCGTACTGTAAGGCATATCCATATTCCGAGCTAATCCACGAGCGCTAGAGGTGGCAGCAATATTGTCTGGTCCTCTGTCATCAATCGCCGTGGCAACTGCTTCGATTGTATCCTGTGGTACAGGTTTTCGTCCTCTGACTGACTGAACCTTCAGAGAACCTGTTTTCTCACGCGTCGCAACCATTGCTTTTAGCCCATTAACTGACACAGGACCGTTACCTTTACGCATTTTTTTGTGCGTTCTAAAAGCAAGAAGAGCGGCTGACGCGTTGCACTGGTTGAGGTAAAAGAATTTGACCAGTAACGCACGCTCGACTAAAGAAGGAGACATTGCACATAAACTTTCAATCCGATTGATTCGAAACGTAACACATTGCCTTTTAAAACCCAAGCAGCTGGCACTGTGCCAATGGATGTAACGTGAAATTTGAATAAAGTAATTCTTCTTCTGCTCATCGTACGTGATATTGCAGATCACGAGACTTTATCAGTGTTTATGTAGATTTTACGCTTTTTTAAAAGTGTTGCCATATTGCACTTGAACTAAATAAGAAAATGTGCATAATAAAAGGTAATTTTTTTCCGTATTAATTTGCATTTGTTAACACTCTATTTTCTATTTCACAGCGCCAAATATTCCCCTAGCGGTGACTTTTGGAACTAATTTATTTTTTCGCGGAATCCTTCGTCCCCCGTCTTGTTTAATCTTCCTACAAAATGTGGCGTCATTCTCGCAAAGAGATCGCGCTACAGAACACTGTGAGCACTGTCAGTTTAATTATGGCCACCCGGTATATGTATATATATATATATATATATATATATATACTGGTACCTCGGTACTCGTCGTTAATTGGTTGCATAAGGCAAGACAAGTACCGAACGAATTTTTCCTTAACGATAAATATCAATTGGATTAATTCTTTCCTCCAAACCAGAAATTTCTCATTTTATTGGTCAATTTATAAATAAATGACGTTGTTTTTTATGCACAATCTCTAAACTAAACAGAGATAATTTAAAACAATACTTAGATAATATAAAACAAAAATTATCGTCACTCAGCCTGTACTGAAAGGAGTTGATGGCCTAATTGGATAGTAGTGAGATAGAGGAGGAGAGGGTTTATTCCTTGGAAGGGAAGTCTCCTTCCTTTAAAACATCAGGCACTTGCACAGGGATTCGCTCTCTTTTCTACCTCTTTACACCAACTATTCCTAATGTTGGCTCAGATAAAAGGAGTTTAACTAGAATCCTATAAAGAGAAACTTTATTCGGCATACGTTTCAAAATGTTTCTGAAGTGAAACGTTGATTGATCATTAAACAAGTTCATATTTTGGCTTTCTACAGCTTTGTCTGGGTGATACCTTTGAACAAAATATTGTATTTCAACCTATTTTGGCCTTTCTTTTCGTCGGAAGAGGCATGATTCGGGGGGTGCCGTCTTGTCTCATGGATGTTTTAGCATGTGTGGTGAGTACCCAGCAAACTTCGAGTACTGAAGCAATTTTTTCTCTTCGAAATGCGATAATTCTTCGAGTAATAAAGCAGACGAGTACCCAGATATGTCTGTATATATTATAATTAGCTGAAAACCTGCACTTCGCTACGGAGAACAGTCAAATTAAATACAACGGTCAATATATGCAATTAATACCAGAGTAAATAAGTATATATATATATATATATATATATATATATATATATATATATATATTTATTTATTTATTTATTTATTTATAATAAATACGACAATCAATGTATACAATTCATGTAAGAATAATTATATATTTATAAAAAAATCGTGAGGGATATTGTTATAGACAAAATAATGTAGAAGAAAATATTCAAATTAAATCTAATAGGACAAACTAAAGAATATAGTACAGTTAATATAGTACAGTTCGAAGAACATACCTTTTACTGTATTTTAATATTTTTTGGATAATGTCCAATCGTCTTCCGTATTAGCAAGAAAAAAAATTGTTTTTTGTCGATTTAGTTGCTATGCACGTGACGATAAAATTATTTAAAGTGTACCAGAAAAAGAAATCACGTGATCAGCATTTAATAAATTAAATTCTAAAAATTAATCTTTAAAAATTCACTAAAAATCAGAAAATCGAGGTAAAGATTCGAAAAAAGATTTCATTTTAAAGGAAATTTAATGATCTTTCTTGTGATATAAATGTTATAACACTCATATTATTATTTTAAATGCAAACTTACAAGAAGTTTCTAAAACATCTTAAAAATTTAATTTAAAAAAATCTAAGAAGAATTTTTCAAAAATCTTTCTTAGTGCACCCGTACACTATAAGAAAAATCACCATGCAAAATTTCAGCCCTTTGGGTCTAGCGGTTTGGTCTGTGCGTTGTATGTCAGTCAGTCAATCAGTCAGTCAGTCACGGAACTGTTTTATATATATAGATAATTCCCCACCATCCATTAATTCTATACCTTTAATGTTGTCTTTCATCTTCTACAACTACTTCCGTTTCATTTTTGACGACAGGCTGTCGCTTTAGAATATCACCTCCTAGACTGTAGTTGCATAATATGAGTAGTTGTATAACTGTATGTAGTTGTATTGTACGTGTCAAAAATGAACTAACTCTCCTTTGTCCTGGTGTTGGAGTCTAACTGTGTGTCACTTATTGTCATATTATGACTTGAACTTGTCGAGTCGAACAACGTTTCCTCTTCACCATTTATAGCTGTTGCAAATATTCTTCAACTCACTACTTTATTCATAAGTGTTGAAATCACCTAAATATAAGTATTATCATTTAGTGGGTTATAATAAAAAAAAAAGATATTCCGTTCAACTGGATTATTGACTGGATTAAATTAACACTCAGGTCAACGATTACAAACCTAGTCATTGCGTGCCGTGATGATTACTTTCTCTTTCCTATTCCGTATTTTTTAATTAATATATATACTATATATATATATATATATATATATATATATATATTCTTTGTCGAAAGTAATCATATATAATTTTTCCTCTTTTAATTTGAGAAAGTAAACGTTATGGTTTTTGATACAATTGAAATTAGCGAAATAAGTGAACAAGTTTACCATAATTAATTGCATATTAATTGCTTTATTGCTTGATTCATTTTTGTAGGAATATAGGGATAAATGAATTCAAAATTTTAAAAAAAATCATAAAATCAAAACCCACCATTAACAATATCCTTTTCATAGCTATATATTTAAAGAATGTAAAGGAATAAGCTTTAAACATGATACTCCACAATATTTTTTTCTCTTGAAACTTGCATCAAGGAGCAAGTTCTGTAGCGTTCTAGCAGATGTTGATATGTCCGAAAAAATCAATTTTATGTTTTAAGTTGATAAGACCCACTTAGAATTGATTCTTTAATGTGGCAAATGTTGATAGGGGAATAATGAAATAATTCTAAGTTATTCATATTGGTAATTGTTATTATGTATAAAAGAGGTAATACTTGGTTCCTAATTGAATATTTTAATCGCTAATTGAAAATTTTCACTGAAGATTAGTCATATGCTTGAGGTTGAATATGAATATTAACTAAAGAATATTTGGATTGAAAAACTTAATTAAGCGATTTTATATTTTCACATCAAAGGTTTAATTTGCCAAAAACATCAAAAAATAACGTATCAACATCTGCATATATCCACAGAATTAGTTAAGGAAATCAATAGACATTATATTAATTAAGCTAAGCACGAATGAATAATTCAAGACCAATATTGCTAGGAAATATGCATTTTAGGTAAGTTAGGTTCGCAGTAAACTTCTCTATATTTTTATTACAAAACTTTATATTACAGAAACATGTTAGAAAGGGTTACATATATACTTTTACTGATAATCTAAATTTTACAATTTAAGAAGTGCTAAATATAGATTATCGACAACTGTACAAATATTACAGTAATATTTATACGACATATATTACAGTAGGAATATAATGTATGGATTGTTTTAATGATTAAAAATTCGAGAGCAGATATAAAATCAATTATACTGATGATACAGTTTTAACGGTATATTTAAACATGTTTCAGGAGTAACTTTATTTACAAACGATTTAAATTTTAAAAAAAGAAATTTTCTCAAACCCTCAGTGAAAATTTATTTGTGGAAGTTTATAATACTATAATAAAAAATTAAAGTTTGTGTGAAACAACATTCATTAATCACGTGTAATTTAATTTATTTCTAATCACAAAAACTCCTCACTTCTTCTTAAAAACGGTAAAACAAATTTGTGAGTCTAAATATAAATTGCAATATTAATGATATATGCTTTAACGTATTTTGAATTCTAATTAATTATCTTTTGCGTCATGTTTGTCATGAATTTATAACTGCTGTTTATGCATGGCGGTAAAGTTCATTGAAAGTTATTCAGAAAGCAAAAGGAGGATGTTCCAAAGTACCCACATCAACGCAGAAAATGATGAGGGGATAATGAGCATTTTAATTAAGCTGTCGGAACAGAGGAGTCAATCACGTGCCTCTGCGCTGCATCACGCGATTGTTATTCCTCGAAATTATTGCCTTAGAAAAATAATGTTCATTTTCCGCAGCCTTGTTAAAAACAATGTTATCTACTGACGACAAAATGTGATATATTTCGCTGTATAAATTTACTAGTTAGTTCTAGATGTATTACGTTGAAGTTTAGATTTTCACTATAAATTTTTAAATTCTATTTGAATAAAATAATAGCAGATTAATACTTGACTAGTTGTTACCCGTCAAAACATGACGGCTAGATAGTAAATGAATGTACTAATGCACAAATTATACTCGACACACCATTGCCAAATGTTGAAAATCATAATAATACGCAGAAACAAATTAATGTGTTTAAGCGGCCTCGTGCTTAGTGAGTATCTAAAGCCAAATTTAAAAATGTCACTGAGCATGCGCAGAAAGCATTTTTTTAATTGTAAATTATCGCTGATTAAACGCACGAAATAAACAATTTCCATCATGTTTAATCTTATATTTCACAAACATATTTATCATAAAATTAAAATTGGCAGAGAGAGATCTTGAGAGATTCCTTGGAAAAGATGTGTATATCATTAAAACAAGTCACTGAGCATGCGCAGAAACAATGAGTTTTTAAAGCCAGATTTAAACATGCCAATTACCATGCGCAGAAAACAATTTTTAATTGAGAATTATTATTAATTAATATAAATTGCGGTTACAAAAACCAAATTTGACAAGTCTACAGATTGCAATCTTTCGTTAAAGACCAAAATGCAGTAGTTTTCTCTCACGGGCTGACCAAAAAGTCGGCTTAGCAACTTAAATATATAGATATTACGGCGTTAGTAATTTCTCGTAACGTTCAGAAAAAGCATACTGAAGCTCGAATAGGTGGTGTACGTTACACGAAAATACAAGCAAATAAACTATCTATGCGTGTGTGAATCTGACACTATCATTCGCAGAATTTCTCTATACTAGTGATTCATAATCGGTATGCCGCAGAAGTTTAGGGTGCAGAGAAATTTGCAAGGGTTCGCGAGAATTTTTTGGTAAAAAAAAATGTTAGTAGGGCCCTCTCAAAATCTATATATTCAAGTTGCTAAGGCGATTCTTTGGGCAGTCCGTGAGTGAAAACTACTCCATCAATTTACTTCAATTTGATCTTAAATGAAAAAATTTAACCTATAGATGTGTCAAATTTGGTTTTTGTGACCGCAGTTTTTATTAATTAGCTATAATGTACAATTAAAAAATTGCTTTCTGCGCATGCTCACTGACATGTTTATTTTTAATTATGTTTGTGAGATATAGAATTAAACCTGACGGAAATTGTGTATTTCGCACTGTTGAGTAACCCTATTTCTTTTTATTACCATGTTTTTATTAACTTGCTTTCTTGTTTGTTTGTGTGTGTGTTTGTCCAGTACAAATCTTGCAATCGATTTTTAACTAACTTCCCAAATAGCTAGACATTTGAAACTTATAGAATAGCTCAGAACACGATGACAATGCATTTTTTTAATACTTTATGCCATATGTAAGCAGGATTGAATTCATTTTCAGTTAATTTTTTTGTAGACTGGTGCGGCCATCTATCGACCGGAACGGGAACGAAAAGTTAAACGCAAGTTAACTTCCAATTAACTTCATTTTCTTTCAAGTTGATGGGATAATTCATCAAAAAAATTTTAAAAAGTATTTATTAATACATATAATTGTCAAGTGTATATGATTCAACAGAAAATTTAAAAACATGGTATATAAAAAGTTCTTTTTATCTTGTAATTTTTGTGTTCAATAGTAATTTTTTAAAGTGTATTCCTAATTTTACAACCCAAGACCATATTATAACATACAGTTACATCTATACCTCACAAAAATCGAAGTATTAAGCTCGCACTGATTTGGTTAAGGATTGTTCAATCAGTTGATAATAACATAAATGTTATTGTGCACAAATTTCTATTGTCGGGTCATTCATTTCTACCAAACGACATAGATTTTGGAGTTGAGGAAATAGCATAAAAAATGATCAATTATATACTCCTCAAAACTATTATAATGCAATAAAGTCTTGCCGAAAAAAATAGCTTCATTTTGTATCAAAGAGAAGATTTTGTCTCGACCAAATCTCTAGAAGAGGCAATATCAAATAGGGAAAAAAGAATACGGACGGAGAAATTGTAAGCTGGCTGAAAATATGCTGGATGAGGCTTAAAAGCGATGAACCGCAAAAATTTATTTACAAAACTAGTATGGAAGAAAATGATCTATTTAAATTTTTTTTTAAATTTAGAAAACAAGGAACACCCAAACACCTCAGCAAAATTAGTATGTTGCCACTGTATAAAACTTCAAGATCTATAATAAGAGAGAAATACAGCGATACGATGAGTTTACTGCCTTACATACCACTTATTTACCATGAATACTTCACTATGCTAAGTGTAAAGGAGAAATAAGTTTAAAATATAATTTTTTTTATTTTTAGTTATCTTAACGAAATCATTTAAATTTTACACTTTTTAATATAACTGAAAGTTTTTCTTAATAAACTTGGTTATTCGTGTATTTACATGTCTTCATTTTAATTATTATTTTTTGCATTAAAAAATTCATTTCAGAAAAGCTAATGTCTATAAAAATATGGACTTAAATTTCCTCTTGTTCTTATTTCTTATAATATGTTATTTTTGAAAGTGGTGAAGTCCACTTGGAGCTAAAAAAATCGTTTATTTTTTTAAAATTACGTTTAATAATTATTACTTCGTAGTAAAATTTAAAAGCAGTATAGTGTTAAAAACATCACTGGAATTGATTAACGTTTGCCACTGTTTTTAAATTAACTCAAATGGAAACCCTTAAATATCTCGATAAAGGGAAAAAATGGAGTTATACCACTTTCAAAAATAAGAGCTATAGATTACAGGAAGCTAGAAGTTTATGCCATTCCAAAAAAAAAAAAACAGTTTATCTTGTACCCCTTTGGACTGATCCTACAATTTTATTTGTTCATACCTTTAAATATTAACAATATTTTAAAATTAGAACTATATTTTTTTCTATAATTCTATGCTTTTAAAGATTCCACTTGAAGTTAATATAGTCTGATTTCATCCGGGTGTAATTTTGCGTGTGTTAATGCTGAAATAAATAAGCTATTCCCTTATACTGTTTTGTCCGTAACTCCAGTTTGGCATTTTTGTTTTGAGTAAAGGTTTCGTAACCTTGCGGAAATTTTTCTTAATTTTTGATATCATAAGTATTAAAAACTGCTTCAGAAAAAATTATTTATAAATTCCTTGCAATAACAAGTATTCTATAATTTTAATAAATTAATAAATTGATTATTTCTTTCAAAACTGGAATTATATCAGAATATTAATTACATTTGTAGGTTACCTTTTAAAACTTGAGAAACTCCA
Source organism: Dolomedes plantarius (assembly GCA_907164885.2). Lineage (NCBI taxonomy): Eukaryota > Metazoa > Arthropoda > Arachnida > Araneae > Dolomedidae > Dolomedes > Dolomedes plantarius. The sequence continues at coordinate 106,231,335 of OU015491.1, forward strand.
GAAATAATCTCATTGTAAATGGATGTATTTTTAAAATATGTCTTAAATTGTGTTAATAAATTTATGGTAAATTATTGGTGAAGTTTTGAACTTTATTTTTTTTTTTCGTATGGTAAAGAGCAAAGAGTGAGAACTGTGGCCTCCTTATTTCGGTATTTAAAAATGTCACGGCCAAAAATATGACATTTTTCAACCTCAGCATAGGTGTGGTCTACAAATGTTCAATTATGGCCGAATGTCGTGTGAGTAACGAATTTTTTTTTTATTCCAGTTCCATTTCCATTGGGTAACTTATCATTTAAAATTATTATCGCATTTTTACGTAAGAACAAATTATAACAGAAAGTTTTAAATCCGCTTTAAGGTTTTTGCCCTGAAATTGATGTTTAAAGGAGAAACGAACATGATAATTATAAATAATTGTTTATAACATATTATTATTTTATGGAATTTATTGGGAATAAATGTGTAGGGCTTTAAAATGAATGCAAACGTATAATTTTACTGCAGGTCTTTGATCATGTATAATTGCACTCGATTGTACTATGTATTGTTTTTTCAAAGGAAAAAAAGTAATTATATATTACTTGTTATATTGTTTGTTGTATGTTTGAATGTTTATAGAAACATAATTATGCTATATGAAGGGGCCCAAGGTAGCCTTGAGGTAGTTCTTCGGTTTTCGGTTTGAAACCCGGAAAGCACCGTTAAAACACATTCGTGTCTAGGTAGAATATGGGCATGTTAAATGTGTGGATCGGAAAGTCCTTCTACAAGGTCAGAGAGGTTTGGAGAAGGTACGTCCCCCTCAGATGTCGCCCCCAGGGTTGCTCAATCAAAATTGAGGTGGCACCTAGCCAAGTAAGACTCTGACCCTTGTGGTGCAATTGTAAATCGAAGCCTCACTCCTCAGTCCGCAGAACCAGTTTGGACCCTGTTTGAAAGTTTTGTCCATGGGGCATTAGATACAATAACGAGAACGACATGCTATACAATTATTGCAATATAGGTGTAGCAAAACACGTCGGGAACCAATATTATAAGAATCTCCCCTTAAAATTATCTCCCACAAAAAATGATAATAGAGTATTTTACACATTTCTCCGGTTTCAAGCTGGGTATCATTTTGTACTCACAGTCTGCAGTTCCAAAATTATGGTACCAAAATTTTCCTATCAATATTTTTCTAATCACAGATGAAAAAGATTATATTTTTGAATTATGCTAACTACTGTTGAAAAAAGATCTTTTTAAATAGAGGCTTTACAAAAATGTATTTGATAAGAACAAATTAAAAGAAAAGTAAGTTTAGTTTTGTAGCAATAAACGTCCACCATTTAATAATACTTTTTAAAAATTAAGAACTGAAAAATTGAAAATTTTAAAAAATCTATACGCTATACAATTTAATGCAAAATTTGTCTGAGATGAGTGAACAAAGGGGAAACCGTTTTTCTAGTTTTGAATTGTAGGTGATGGCATAGATGTTTCTGTAATATCCGCTGACAGGATGAAACTTTAATATTCCCTCTGGTTGATCCCATTAATAAGTAACCCACACCTGTTTTGTATACGGTGGAACTTCGCCAAGAGAAATGCCTGCTGCATTATAGAAAAAACCTGAAAATAGGCATTAGCTAATCTCTGACGAGAAAAATACGAGAGGAAAAATTCTCATTGCTCAACATCCGGATCTACAATGATGAAGGAATGAATAACAGACTTAGGTAAAGTTCTCGCTACTTAGACTTTGTCTACATTTCAGTCGGTTAAACACAGACATTCAGTATTGCTTAGCTATATTTCATCTAGCTCCGGCAACCTGAAATAGTGGTCAGAATCACGGGCTTTCACGAAGGAGGTATGGTTTTGAATCTTGACTAAGAAATGGACGTTCTTCATAACGAGTGCTGTTGGTTCAACTATATGGTACAGGTGACCCTCCTATAACACGGTAGATAGGTTCCTAGAAAATGCCGTTTTGTGTGAAACCGTGTTATATGAGACCCAGAGACTGTACAAAAAAGGGCGTTACGTTCCGAAATCTTATTTTTAAACAATTTTTTTTTAAATCCATATAAGCAACTTAATTTTTATTAAAAATACAAGATGGAAAGATTATCGCGGTAAGGGAGTTAACGTTAGCTCCTAAGGAGTCACGCCCTCGGGCGCTTACGATTAGCAGGAAGACCTCGTATGATATGAAACCTCGTAATCAGTCTTTTATTGTCTAGAACTATCCCTGCGTACTTTATGACCTGCGGGGACTGCTGATAGTGGGGTCGCACCCCACCGTGACAAATTTCTGTTCACATGATCCTGTTCACTTAATATACAAGATGAAAAGAGTATCGCGGTGGTGACCTCCCTTCAGAAGAGACCTGAGACCGATTTTAAGGTTGCCGCCTCGGGGAGGTCGATTCTCAAAATAAGGGGTCGGGCATAATCAACACCCCAGTACAATTTCCCGCGGAAAGTATTTATCGCTCTTTAGGCATTAAGAAAATTATGAAGGTTTTAACTATTTAGGCTTTAAGAAAACCATCGCATGTTTTGATTTCCATTTTCATGTAATCAACGTATTTTGGCGACTTTTTACCCTGCATCGTATTACTTACTATTTCCCGAAGTAATGTAAGGGAGTTTTAGAAAACCTCAATAAAATTTAGAGTCATGTTTATTTTTATAAATACTGGATCATACAAAAATTTATTATTATCGATACAGATTTCAGGGTATTTGGGTTTTGAAACTGTTATTTTTTCTTTCGCCAAAGGAGAAGCGATCTTTTTCGATAATTTTGTTTTCATTTAAGGGGTCTCAGGAGTCTTACTTTTTTACTGAAGATGCAATTTAGCATTATGTCACATTTAGTTTTATTTCTCATTCCCTATAAAACATAAATACATGAAATTTTTGCCACTGAAAGCTTAATATATGGTCTATGTAGAATAATTATTTCAATGTTCTACAACTGTTATTTTAATTAATTTTTAATTTTGATGAACATTTTAAAATTGTGTTTTGGCTTGCATCCATTGCGCGCAAGACTGTAGCAAAACTATTGGTTGTAGAATCCCAAAAAATATTGATAATGATGTAAAACTAATGTATATTTAACGTATACTCCACTTTTAAGCAATTAAAAACTTAATTTTTTTAAATTAAAATTAAAATTACAAAACTTTGAAAAAATTCATTTTTTTATTGAAAACATGTTAATTTTAAATAATTAATGTAATTAAAAATACTAAATTTGAAGTATACATTATTCCTTGTATCAAAATAAACGTATTTACCAAGTTTTATAGAAATTGCTTTTCCAGTTTCTGAGAAATGCTGGCTTTCGATTCTGAGGGTGCTCGGATCGAATCCCGGCAAAAATGCCTCCGTTTATGTCATCCGTTCATAGGAGGTAATGCTTATATGGCTCCCTCATAATAAAATGGCCAGCAATAGCTGCGGTGTATTATAAGCGAATGTCTTCACGACAAGTGTGTCCGCATTGGTTTAAAAATAAATAAATAATTACACACTTTGTGTGTCGTTATTTTTACACATGAGCTGTTATATTTGAGAGTGGTGTAAGTCCACTTTAAAAAAAATGAGTTAATCGTAATTTTAGTAAGATATAGTCACCTTCTCTTCATATTTATAACCAGACTTTCAATGGAGTACGATTTTTTCATAAAGTAAACAAAAGAATTTTGGCTATAAAATGTTATCGCAAAAAAAAAATTTTTTTAAAGTGGAATAAGTCCATTCCTAATAATTATAATAAAAGCAACTTGCATATTGCAATTATTATTGATTTTTACAACTTCAATGTACACTACGCTTTAGCATATTTTACTTAGCTAGTGTCTTAAATACAACATCGTTAACAAGATAACATTATTGTTCTGATTAAGTGTTCAGAAGTAATTTCACTGATTTTATTTGGTTTTCTACTGTTTGGTTTGTGTTTCTTATACTAATAGATTCCAGCGTATTATTTAAATATAATTGCTATTAAAGCAGAAAAGTTTTAGATAAATAATATTTCATACAGTTGTTACAATGAGTTCACATACCTATAAAAAAGACGATAATATGTCAATTTAGTCTGATAGTGATGTTGGTAAGTTAGAGTTCACATTAAAAAAATCCATTTCAGTGAAGCTAATGTATATAAAAATATGGACTTGAATTTCCACTTGTTTTATTTTTTATAATATGTTATTTTTGAAAGTCCATCTGGAGCTAAAAAAAATCGTTTATTTTTTTAAATAATTTTAATAATTATTATTTCATAGTAAAATTTAAAAGGTGTATAGTGTTAAAAACATCAGTCGAATTTATTAACGTTTGCCAATACTTTTAAATTCATTCAAAAACAAACCTTTAAATATCTCGATACATGAAAAAATGGACTTATAAATGGACGCACTTTCAAAAATAACAGCTCATATGTTAAAGCCATTTCAGTTTAGACATATTTTTAATTTTCCACATCAAATAGGTTCAACTGGCAAGGTCGGCCCTGCCCTTTAAAGTGTGCTACCCTAATGACCTCTTCTAATGAAAATCCACAATTAACTTTATCAACATTATAAAATTTTCCCATTTTCCGCAATTTGAGTAAGGAAAATTTTCTTCAAACTTTAATTTCCCCCTCTTTAAAATATTTTCTCATAACTTCGTTTTTGTTAGCCATATTTTTGGCCAGTTTAAAAGTTAATAAAAACGGTAAAGATGTTTTGCTTGGTTGCAAATTTATACCTTGGAAAATAGACTTCAGAAATCAGCATTTAAACATTTCAGATTATACAGCACATCACGGCAATTATTATTCCAAAAGGTATAATAGTTCCAATAGGTAATACACTGTTAAAATTCCTTTCAATTGTAACTGCAGATGTATATTTCTCCCCATCTGTTTCTTGTAAACACTGCCTTTTCTTAGACTAAACCATTGCCAATCGGCAGAAAAACACCTGTTCGACTCTTTCTTGCGACAAATGCCGATAATTGGCGAAAAGTGGGGGATGTTTGGTGACAATCTCTTTCTCTCACGTTGACCTTCGCTTTAACGTTCCACCCCTCAACAAAAAAGAACTCTCCCCGAGTGACCAGTTTCTCGGGGATATTTTCTTCAGAGGTAACCAGTAACGTTAGCTCCTACGATTAGCAGGAAGACTGAAATCGTAATCAGTCTTTTATTGTCTAGAACCACCTGCTTTATGACCTGCCGGGACTGCTGATAGTGGGGTCGCACCCCACCGTTACAAATTTCTGTTCTGAGGGGGAAGAGAAAGACATTTCTCGTTTGCTGTAAAATATTTAGTATAGCGCGTGTTTAAAAAAAAAGCATGTTTATACCTGTCACAGATATGGCATCTATAATAGGTATATAAAAACACTCACGTGTTCGAATGCAACGTTGTGTCAAAATTTCAAAGAAATCGGGGAAGAAGTTTCGGAGATTTGAGGTTTTGAACAAACGAACATTTACATTTTTATTTATATGGATAAATGTATGTATAACACAAAACAAAAAGAAACAAAAATATTATTTTCATTTAATGTGACATTAATTTAATAAATTTCTTCCTCATCACTGCTAAGCACAATGAAACGAGAACGTTTTATCGATTGAACGATATCACCTTCACTTTCAGAACATTTTTCTTCATTTAGATTTTTTGCACCTTCTATCCTCTTTAAAATAATGTGTAATTTTGGTTTGATTGCTGGTTCTTACAAAGTCATTATAGATTTCACAGTATGGAGATAGACAATTTTGAAGCTCCCTTTTGAATTTTCGGCTTCTTTCAGCGGAAGGGTCTGCATTAAAGAAAAATTATTCAAGATTTTCAGCTAAGTTTAGGCCTACTTACAATTTTATAGAGTTATAAATGAATAAATTATAATTTGTTTATACATTTTCATGTAAAGCCACTATAGTTTATTGTTCCTTCCCGTCATTACTTAAGGTAATTTCGTTATTAAATGTATTAAACAAAAATCATATCTAGTGCTGTAGAAGTACAGTGTTGTACAACGGTTTTCGCAATTTTTTAATCGTGTTAGAGCGAAACCATGTTACAGGTTGCAGTGTTATATGAGGGTTTCCACAATTTATCCTATCGTGTTGGAGCGAAACCGTGTTGCAAGATTCCGTGATGTAGGAGGGCTACCTGTACACCCAAAATAAAGAAGCCAAAAACATTGCAATGTGCAATGGACGCAAGTCGAAAAGTAAGGTAGATGCATATTACGACAAGAAAACAAAATTCTACTAGAGCCTTTCTTTTCGTATCATCAAGGTATGAAGGTACGTTTTATCAGTCTACGACAACATATGTTTAAAATAATGCATTAATTTATCCATATCCATTATGCATTAAAATTAATGGAATCTAGAAATATGAAATCTATTAATCATATGTAATATATTAATTCGAATCCTTAATGAATTCAGATCATTTCATTGTAAAAATTAATCTCAAATACCGATATATTTGACTAACATTTTAAAATTATAATCGAAAAATCTCCAGTGAAATAAAGGAGCTGTGAAACTGATAATAAAATCTAAAACTGTACTTAAGGAAAGTCTCTTTTTACAATCAAGTTTTCTGTGGTAATTAATCTAAGTCACATATATCAAATACGTTTTTTAACCGTTTATTTGAACGCACATGTAAAAGGTGGACAAAGTATTTTAGGAGAACTGGATTAAATCATGCTGCTTACAATGCCTCACACCACCAGTGTTACCTAACGTTAATTAAGAATTTCTCAACAGAACGCCACATTAACTATTTTCTACTTGTGGAATGTCACCGTTTGAAGGGTCCGGACATGCTACACGCTTTAACAATCAAATAATAAAAATCGTGTGTCTGAATTCATTACATTGCCAAATCCAAGATTTTTACGCTACACTATTGTGTATGTGGACTATTTTTATTCCAGCATGAATTTTTTTCTGATTTGCCCTCCGAAAAAGGTATATCTAAAAGAATACCTGGGGTGTAAATATATAAATTCCTTACGAGGTATCTGCAGCAAATACAGTGTTTTTTAATGTTACAACTAAACTCTTTTGAAGAATATTGCTGTATAAATAAATTATTCTGAAATTTGCTTCCCGAGGATAAAGGCACTTATTAAAAATATTATTTTTCCTGTAAAAAATTATCAAAATTTAAAAGGATCCCTGAAAAAGTCAAGATTTTAAGTTTCTCCTATGCCCAAAAAGGGAAAGATATGGAAAAAAAACATCTCGACATATACATAAAAAACAAGACATGTCTTAACTTTGGAATTGTAAAATTTTTCGCACGCATTTCAGCTGAAGTATATGAAAACACTTTAGTGATTTGAGTGTATTTTCTTATGCATAACGAAATTAATTGCAGGACACGAATAAGGAAAGAAATATGTTTCAAAATGTATGTCATTTAAGGAAAATAAAATTGTTCACTGCAGCCCCCCTAACTTATTTTTGGATAAATGTTGGATTCTTTAGCTAAAAACAACTTCTGTTATTCAAGTCTGTATGTTGACATCAAAGATAAATCTCCCCTATCGCGACAAACTGCTATAAAGGCTACTGAGCTACATTATACTTCCGAATTAGTCCATCTGCAACCAACCTATTCTTCTTTCCCATCCTTGAATTAAAGCTGTTTAAGATTCGTGTCGGAAGGGCGCAATGGCCCAGTTGGCAATGGCAGCGAGCCAGTGATCTAAACGTCCCTGGTTTTTATGCCGGTCGCTGACAAATCAACTATCATGTACACTTATGGCGGCTGGTGCAGGAAAAATCTGTCGTGGCTGCAATATCCTCCAAGTTCTCAAATTTATCTCTGGAGATGCGGGGTCAAGTGTTTCCGTTCTCGTCACTTGACTCGGTTCAAGAGGGCGGGGCCGGTTCTTAGGGGGCGAAGCTGGGCCAGCTATATGGTGCCCCCATAATAAAGATGCCAACACTACCGCGGTGTTAACAGGCGAATGTCTAAGAACAAGGCCTCCGCATTGGAAAAAAAAGATCCCTGTCGGGAAAATGTCTATTAAACCATTGACTTATACAAAATTGCTTGGAAACAAAAATATAGGAATATCTAATAACGAAAGCCAAAACAAAAAACATTTTTGTTCCGTTTACACGCTTTAAAACACGAAATATATATATTAAAAAATATAATACATTTGTACACGTTTTGAGTTTTATGCCATTTTTGTGTTTGGAGTATTGAATGTGAACCCTACAAGACTGTGTTAAGGCTATTGTGTACTAACCTTATTTTGTTTCACTACCCCCAACAAAGCGTCATTTAAGTAAAATTTATTTTAAACTCTTTGTTTCGTACAGCGACATCAGAATAACCTACAGATTGTAATTATCCTTAAAACTGAGAATTTAACAGTCATTTCCATCATTCTTTTAGACTGGCATAAAAACATAGTTATCGAGTTCATTTAAGGCTCCTGTGTACTAACCCTACTGGATTCGCTCATCTCAATGTTAACCTAAGGAGAAAATGTGTCTACTATTTACATTTATATAAATGCTGATAATCCAATAAAAAAGGTAATTTCAGATAACCTGAACTTTTATTCACCTTATAACAGGATTCATTTTATAATTTTCGTCCACCAAAGAAATTTAGGAACATTTAAAACACACTAGACAATATTTCACTCCCCCCCCAGTAATTTAAATTTTAAAATATTATTTATCATTTATTATAAAATATCTTTAAATCGAAGTCTGCAGTACTTGGACATATTTTCTCCTTAACATTGAGGTTAACATTGAGCTTAACATTGAGGTGAGCGAGTAGGGTTACTACACACCAGCCTACGGAAGGTTGTTCCTCCCAGTTTTTGTATTCTTGCTATCTACTGATATGAAACCTCGTTAAATACTTGGTGATGGATATATCCAGGGCTAGATTTGAGGCGGAACGCGCTGGAACGGCATTCCGGTACCTCTCTTTAGGTACCTCTCTTTATCAATAATTTGGAATCCCCCCCCCCCGCCGCACACCCCGGATGGTTACCGTTCCGGCACCTCTATTTCTAGAAATCTAGCACTGGATATCAATAACTTTTTTTTTATAGGCAAAGTGCCACATATATATTCATTTCATCCTACTGTTGTTCTGTTATTTGTACTGAAATTTACATAAACTGAGATACTTATTTTCTTGTTCCATAGCAGAAATTCGTACTGAAAAATTCCTGAAAATGATAATTAAAGGAACAGATCATTATGTATTCTCACTCTGTGAAATGGTAAATAACATTTTAATATGCAGCAGGAAAATATAATGTTACAAATTTTACGAGTCTACGGTAATCCCACCAAATATGAGAGTTATCGCCAAATTGGCGATGGATTTGGTGACTTATTTTGGCTGTCAAATTTGGCGATATGGTGCCAAATGGTCGCCAACCTTCTAGACATTTCAGGAAATTTTAGTTGGACGGCCGATAGGGGGCGCTTTAGAAGTCTATAAATATACCTGATATTGGCATTGGAACTCAGTGTTCTTTTCTGCTGAGAATTGAATGTATTGAAAGTATATTAGGCGTATATTGTATTGAAGACTCTGTTATCCTGATTTGTGTTTTTAGAGTTTTCTGCTGTATAGAAGTCAATTATTACATGTTTTTTTCTCTTTGAATTTGTGTATGCGCCTAAAGAATTTACAGAATAATAAATTTTGTTTTGTGTGCACTTCCTGAAAAGATTTTATTCAGTCCTATCGAACCAGCAAAACGGAACAATATGGAAGTGGGAAACGGATAAAAAATGAGATACACAGTGGTTACAAAGAGTGACATTTATTGACAGCCATAGCAAAACATGGAACTTGTGTTATTGCATAGATATCACATTTTTGTCGACAAGAGATTGGACTGGAGGACGGCTTCCGCTTACATCACTGATGCAACGTACACAAATATATGAAAACACTCACATTTTCAGTGTTACAACACGCACATCAAAAATACAATGATTCTCCGATCCGTTACGGTTAAAGTGATCGGAACAGCAACAAAAATAAACTTTAATATACTTATTATTTTGATTACATACAGAAGTTTGTATTTCTTACAATGCATTTACTCAAATTTACTTCAGAATGAATGAATGAGTAATAATTAATAAATCATTCACGATAATAATTAGTCATTTAGTAAAGTCTCCAATATTTAATACTTTTTTTAAGGTGTAAGTTTAAACATTTCCATTTGGAAATACTGAACACTGTTTTTTAAAAATAATTTTGATCAAATGTTTCTACTGTGGGCGATTTGAGAAATATAAGCGAATGAATAAATCGAATGAAGGAAAACATTGTAAATAAAAATTCGAGTGAATGAAGGAAAATGGATTTTACTACCATTGCACCTCTAGGAATGATTAATAGTTAGCGATTAAGTTGATTTAGTCGATGTATAATAAACAGCACACACACACACACACACATATATATATATATATATATATTACCTTTGAACAAGTTTAAAAATGTAATTAATTTTAAGTGTGAATTATCTCATTTAACTGCAGTTTCAGTCAATAATTTCCCCTTTTCAAGTTCCTAAATTCGAACAAAGTTCCAAAAGTTTCACAAATTGTGAAAACACTCCATGTTTCAAAATAGTTGGAGGCAATATTTACTGCGGATAGATCCATCGAAGCTTTGTAGGAAATTAAATTATTCTTTTGCTTTTAAATGGTGATACATTCACTCCATTTATAGGGAAAGACTTATTTCCTGCAAATAAATAACACGAGAAACCAAAAATTGACGAGTTCCGCTCTCGAAACGAAAAACGAAGAAAAAAATAATTAAATTTAGAGAAGGAATAAAAATAATATTCAAATGAAAAATGAAAAGTTTTTTTTGGGACTAACGTAATCTTTTCATGAAAAGAAAATAATAATTTCTTACACAGGAGCTTTCTTTTTTTTTATATCATCTTTTGAATGCAATGGGAGCCGGAGTATAAATTAAGATATATATATATATATATATATATATATATATATATATATATATATATATATATATATATATATATTAAAAAAATATTCTTGGAAAATATATTTCATCGTAAAGTAATTTCCGTTTCCCAAAAATTACATTTCAATTTGATATCTTATATTACGCGTCTAATTAGGGATATAAAAAATCCAGGAGATATAATTTCTTTCAAAAAAGAGAAAGTATTTTTTGAGAAATTATTTTTATCTGGGAAACAAAATATTCGAATGCTTCTCTGAGAGCCAGATGTAACTTTTATTCAAATGCTGTCATATATTAAAAAAATAATGATGCAACAATCAATCTGTTCCCCTTGTGGCTCTTAAAAAACAAAAGAGGAATATCCTTTATCTCTTGTCTCATTTGTAATGAGAGGAAGGCTATTGTTTGATTCGGAACAACTGCTGAGGAAAGTCGATATCCTAATAAACGCTTTTTTCCTTAAATAAATTGTTTTGACGGTACATGTTATTAATTAAAATAGGTGGCATAAATAATCACCATTATCTTATAACTTAAGGGTTATCGGGAAAAAAACCCAAGGAAATGTCTCGTTGTTTGTAAAACATCTATTGTATGGCGTAGTGCGTTACGATTGACATGAAAGCTCTGTTCATTTCTGGGGCCTGGATAGTTTGACAAAAGGGGAGTAGAAATACGAACATTTCGATATTTTTTGGCCAAAAGGAATTAGTAAGTTTATATAATTTATTTTTAAATGGATCTTGGGATGACATTCTAAAAGCATAAAAATTTGTATTTTCCATTTTTATCCTGTCTTCTTAATGTTTAAAATTTGAAATCATAATTTTGTAGTTACTTTAATTTTGGTGCAATTAAAGAGAAGGGAAATATATGTGAAAAAATTATACAAAAATTAGTATAATCTTTAATGAATAATATATAGAAATCTCTGTATGTTTAATGTATTTGAAAAGATAGCAAAACTCATTGAATTTAGCAGAATAACTTTTAATGTAAAAATGTAAATACCTTTTACCGTATCTGAAACACAGAAGAAATATCGAGCTTCAAGTAACGTATCCTGAATATTTCTGTTAATTTAAATTCCTCTCCTTTCCCCTAATTATATGTCAAAAAGAAGTATCGATACAGATTATTAAATTACTATCTTTTAAAATAAATTTCTGCTTCATAAGAACTGGAAGTCGTACTAACAATAGTAATATAAATTTACTCCTTTAGTCAGGAGACTTCCTTTTCAACTGAAATAAATCAGACATATTGTTTTTTGCCATTCTTTCTTTAGAAAATTTGTTAATACTATAAAGAAATATTAAGTATTCACGTCTTTCTTTGTTTGGTATAATTGTTGTAATACCACAAATGATCATTGAAAAGGTGTCCACAATAATATGTTAAGTATCTTCCTTTTTGTGTATTTAAATAGGTCCTGTATGTAAATAACTTACTTATAGTGCGTAGTCTATACATTAATACAGAAAATTAATATTTATTACTTAACAATAAACATTCTTTTTACTTTCGGATCTACATGCAATGAAACTTTTGCCTGTTTACCACAAAACCTTGTTGAATAAGTCAACAATTACTTAGTGATATACAATAGAGAAAACAACTAGAACATTGATCCATATCTACTATACTTGGAGGTAATAGATGCTTCCAATTAACAATTCCATCTGATTTATTTAGTATTACAAGTATCTTAAGAACATAAGATGCTGGCTTTCAGTTCTTGACTTTTACCGCATTGATTTTAAAATATATGGTAGATACTCTTCCGTAGTGAATACAACTTAGACCTTGAGAGAATATTATGCATTTTCTATTTTATACAATAATTTCCTAATGGGGGATTAATAATTATTGCTATTTTTATTAATAATACAAAATACACAAAATATGTTTTATAATATTTAACATATAATTGTTTTATGTACGAAAAATGACGTAATACAATTAACTTACATCGACCTTTAAACTTACTTATCTCCATTTGTTTTTGAAAAAATACTTTGACATATTCTTGTTCGAATTACATAATGGTAAAATGTTTAGTTGAAAACATAACAATTCAATGACAACTCGATCAAGTTCAAGGGAAAAGATGCGATTATATTATAAATTGAAATTTAATTCTCATTTTATCTCTTTTCCTAAAATTAAGTAATGTCGATCTATGTACGATGTATTTTGTACATTCTACATTGTACATAATTTCGAAGTTTTTTTCAGTTTGAAATTTCACGGTAGAACGTGATCTCTGAATATTGTTTGAAAACTATTTTATTTATGGATTTAAGTTACTTTCAGTTGGATTAATATAATTAAAATATTATAATTAGAATACCCAATTAAATTTAAAGTAACTTCTAAAAATATCCCGGCAATTGTTAATGCTATTAAGTGGATTTTCGGCATTACATGGCAAGGAGAATGATTTTAAATCATTATATTTGGACAAACCAGGAAGTAGCTAGTATAATGTCATTCTTAATTTGAATTTATAATGACTTTGAACGAGTATTCAGTATTCCCCATTAAGAAACATTCAATAATTTATGAATTAATCTTGCAGGTCATTACGTTTGGAGCTTTGATCCTGCAGGTTTAACAGCTGGTCTGTTGAACTAAACTCCTTTCAAACGTACATTAAGATGGAATTTAAATCCGCATATACGTTCATAAGAGAAGCTATGAACTCGAAAATCATAACTGATCCTAATAAATAGAGAAATAATGAAATTATTTAAAATTTTCACATATATTACGTTTATTCTTGTTATTTTAGATCATTGAGTTACTTCCTTACATGGACTAAATATAAGCTTTTAAATTTTCTGATTCAGAGCTAAGAATTAGTTAACTAACTCAGTTTATTTAAAACAAATTAGTTATAAATGCTTTTACGGGGATAACCATTTTAAAACTGAAAAGTTTAAAGTTTAATCCACAGGTTGTCTCCTCATTAAGAAATTTTTGAAAATGAACAATGAAAAAAAGTAAAATTTTAGTTCTCCAAGCAACTTTGTCATTTCAATTTTAGTTTTTATGCACAAGAATGTTTTATTTTTTTTGAGAATATATCAATCGAGAGATCACTGAAGTTCATTATTAAAATTTTAATCGCTATTAAAATGTACTATTCACACGCTAATTCTATTATCATGGTGTATTTAATCACAGGTGTAACAAACATAGAAAATTATTTTAAACAGTTTTTAATTACATAAAGTACTCACTCATTTGAATTATTATTTAAAGTCCGGATGACATGAGCATATATAAATAATATTTAATATTGAAATTATCATAAATTACTAGAGACTTATTACATTTCTTGTTCTTGATACAAAATCTAAATTACTAATCAAATATCAATCCTAGTATTTTATTAGCAATTTCTGTAATGACTTTGAAACTACATTTGCAGCTTTTAGAATTTGTTTTTAGTTAATAATTGAATACATATTTCCGTCAATGACTTTTTTTTTCTCTTAACAGTTTTATCCAAATAATTCACTTTTTTATACATAAATGCATACATTAATAAAGAAAGGGATTTCCACAACAAAATACAATTTTAAAGGATCTTCATGGCAAAATTGAAACTGCATTGTAACCTAAACATTAAGTCACTCTTCTTACTATCAATATGAGTGGACTGAAAATGGGTTTTTAACGATGCAATTTTTTAATGATGGGCTATATGAATGAAAAGGGTACTGATCCCTTTTTAGAATTGTATTTTTTTTCTATTTAAGGAAGATAGCCAAATGTTTTTTGAGAAAAGAAAAATTCTATCTTAACCAAGTCCTAACAAACAATTTTGATCCTATAATAATTTCCCCTTATTTTTAAACGATTATGCTTGCTTTAACAGAGTGATAATGAACTTGAGTTAGTAGTTTATTGATTTTACCATTTGTTGCATCTTGGTTAATTTGAGACGTTTCATTAAATTTCTTATGTGTATGGTATTGTGAAGGGAAAGGATTCCTGGTAAATAAATATTATTGTCTCACAATTAAAGAATGCTGTACGCTAATCCTCATAAACAATATGCTGGATACCCGTGTACTACTTATTGCGTATACAACTATTGTTATTTATAATTTATATTTTTTTACTGAAAACGTTCGAACAATGAAGTTATCCTAAATCTGAACAATAGGGAAGATACCTTCCAATAGTCACCGACGTCAATGAATGGGAACAATTCTTACCATTGACTCTGGAGTGAATAAAATGAATTATCATTAACTCCTTCCTTCTCGCTCCCGTCAAAATTACGCGGTGAGGTTTCGCTTTCTAAATTCTCGTGGCCGTGATATTTTCGGGCTGGAGTGTTTAAAAGTAACGCACCAAAAATATTAAAACAATCCATTTCATTTACTCTGAAAACTGTTTACTTCTTATTTTACATACTAGATGGCAGCACCAGATTATTTATAACGTAATTGGGGATGGATTACTTTAAACTAGATGTGGCAGATTAAGAAATAAATTGAATCCTCTGGAAAAATAGGCACTTTTTTTACCGTTTTCTTGAAAATTATGCGATCGTTTTAAAGTTAACATTGTTAAAGATCTGTCTCCTACCAAACTATCTTATTTTTTTTTCTTAGTCAGATTTCCCAATTTCATGTACTCAATTGCCATATTTTGCCTGCTTAACTAAATGCCAGCTGAGACTATTGTTACGAAACAGGACTTAACGAACACTATTATTCGGGTAGATTTTATCTCTCTTGCTAAAAACACATGCTTACAGTAAAGTGATGCTAGGATTAAATGAGAGAATGCCTCATCAAAATCATGGAGCCTCATCAAAATTATAACAATGTGAGAACGAGCTATTAACTTTAATACTTCCCTAATTATGCAGAATATTAAATCATTTTTCTTTTAGTACATATGTTTTTAAAATTGCGGTAACTATAACTTTGTTATGAAATTTAAAAATATACCTCATTGAGATTTAAAGATAGTTTTGGATAATACAGGTAAAGTTTGAGTTATATAATTTATCAATGCCTTTAGATCTCAGAGCTGAAATTGACTACAAAATGTTTGAAATATATTACAAGGAACAAGGAATAAAAGTTATGGTTATAAATTTTAGCAAAAATAATTGCGAATTGGCGAACAGACCTATAAAACGTGAGACTGATTTATGGACAATAAACTGGACATTTGATTTAATTCCAATTACTGATATTAATTATTACACGGATGGCTCCCGCATGAATGGAAAAACTGGGGCAGGTATTAATAAATATATTAAGGATTTAAAAGTATTGGAAATAAAACAAAGGCTATCTGATAATGCGAGTTCCTTCAGTGCTGAACTGTATGCAATACAACTGGCTATTGAAGATGCTATTGGACAAGGTCATAAAGCAATTGATATTTATTCAGACTCACGTAGTGCGTTACAGGCATTAAATACACTCAGTTTTAAAAGTGAGATGGTGGATAACATCAAAAAATTAGTTCAAACTTCGGGACTTAATGTCGCACTACATTGGATAAAAGCGCATATTGGGATTGATAAAAATGAAGCAGTTGATCAGACTGCAAAAGAAGCAACTAAATTGGAAGTAATAACTAAAGAAATTAAATGGACTAGAAACCAAGTAAAAGCAAAATTATTTCAAATGGCGGAACACGTCTGGCAACATAGGTGGAACAATACAACTGCTGGAACTAGAGTAAGAGAAATTTTTCCTCGAGTTAAAACTGACAGGCTTTGAAGTGCAGATTTTTACATAAACCAAGCAATCACTGGACATGGGTCATTTGGTAGTTATCAAAGCAGGTTTCACG
Source organism: Dolomedes plantarius (assembly GCA_907164885.2). Lineage (NCBI taxonomy): Eukaryota > Metazoa > Arthropoda > Arachnida > Araneae > Dolomedidae > Dolomedes > Dolomedes plantarius. The sequence goes on from OU015491.1 coordinate 106,248,200, forward strand.
GAAAAAGTAGCACTTGCTCTTGTGGTACTGCACAATCGGTGGAGCACTGTATGATAGTATGCAGTCAATTTAATAATATACGCAGAAGCTTACCTACCAATATTGATATCTGGAATAAGAATAGGTTTTATAATGATTATTACTGTAGAAGAGCCATAAGAAAAATAGTTATGGCCCTTATGGCTGTTCATTATCCGATTTCATAGATATTCTTTTTCGTTGTGTGTTACACAATTAGCTTAAGTTCCCCCCCCCCCCCTTAAGTTTTTTTTTTTTTTAACGCATAACCGAAAGGTTGGGTCGTTTATATATTTGTATCTTAACCAATCAATTATATAATTTATCAGAGACTTTTGTCAAGAGTTTTTAATATACTAAACTATATAAAATATTAATGCAGTTTCAAATTTGCCAAGGATTGCTTTTGAAGTATTGTTATTAGCCGTATCCGACTCCTAAATAAAAACTTGTACTTGACATCCCAGCAAGTAAAATACTTTTCATATTAAATAGTTGTGTCTTCTATGAGAACTTCACTAAAACGAAACTAGAATGTTCACTAAAAATGTATCTAGATTTCACGGTTATCACAAACCCACTGACATATATATATATAAACACAGATGTATGAACAGCGTGTAAAAAATTAATGAAGCTTTAAAACAAGCTCATATCAAAATCAGAAATACATATTAGCTGTGATTGTTTCAGTCCAGCTATTTATATTTACAGCACTATAGTTGAGCATTCTCAATACTTGTAGCAAATGATATCTCCGTCACCGTTTTACAACAAATATATAGTTCACACCCAAACAGTTTCTTTTTTACACCAAACCACACAGTACTATTTTTTGCTTTAGCATGACTCGATGCAAGCTTCTTATGACTTATGCTTAGAATCTTGCCCCGTTTAGAAGTTTTTATTTCGATAAATGACAGAATATCAACACTCGTTTTGATTTGATGAAAGGTTTGAACAGATTACAGGCTAAAATATTTATAAGTGCAACAACTGTTTTAGTCTAAGCTTATTACAAAGTAAATATCTTTTCACCGATAATTCTCTGTCTATTAAAACATCTCATACTCGTTTAAAAGAGGCTTTTACCCAACAGAGGAATAAATAATTTTCTGATTACTTTCTGAGTTGCTATGAAATTTTATTAATATTTGTACAAGACAAGCGATTGGTATTGTATAATAGAATGTAATTTACGTTCATTATGAAACATAAAAAAGAAAGTGAAACAAAACCATTTGTTTAGAAAGTGTGGGAATTCTGGAAACCAATTTCGAAAACGTAGTTCAAATTTTCCTCTATTCATTGGGAATTTTTGTATGAATTTCGTTTTATCTTTGTAAATTTAATTAAGGTTTTATAATTATTTCTTAATTTTATGAAATTTGAACAATATTAAGAGATGAGAAATATGTTGCATCTTGACAAATAACTGAATGTAACATAAATAGTCTTTCAGAAAGCTGATATTTTATGTCCCTTTTATCCACAGTCAGTTACATGTTCACATACAGCATGAAACATTAACACGTGACATTTAACTTTTATAACAATCATTTCACTGTGCATGGATTTCATTTGAAAGAAATCTTATTTCATCTGATTTTTTTCTTTTCTAAAATCAATTATCAATATTTTGTAGCGTGCATTCATTATACTCTTACGCCGGGGCAATTTTTTGAACATGCAACTCCAATCTGAACAGCTTTGTACACCTAAGACAGAAATCATTATCGAGTGCTCACAATCGCCGAACTAGTTCCTTCCTATACATCAAACGCTTTCACAACCTGCTTAGAACTGTAGTGGAAATATTTAGTCGCGCCATGAAACATGAAAGATGGCGCATACCAAACCGCTCTGTCTCAAGATCGTGATTCGGAACTTCCTTATACTTTAGAGAAGCAATTTAGTTCCACGTTTTTATACATCACCCAGTTAAGAAAAGTACAAAACATTGCACCTGAAATAAATTCATTTTAACTGAATGAATTAAAATGTATAAATGTAATGTCATGGTTCCCAAACTAATGGTGGCAATCCGTATGAAAATCATTTATGAAAAGAAAAAAAATGATTCTATTTATGGTTATTTTAATGTCAGTAGTAACTAAATTTTTTTCCTTCGAAATTCATTACTTTTTCTATTCGAAGTTTATGGAAACATCATGGCATACAGGTATTTCCGAAACACATTTTTCTGTCAGATAAAGATGCAGCACTGACACATTAAAGATTATACTGTACAAAATAAGATTAATTTAGGATGGACATAATATAGAATCTACAGTTTACGATTTTTCCTTAAATATATCTACTACTTAAAATGCTTTTAAGAACTTTGGCTTTTAACAATTTTCTCGTGTTAATGACTTCCCATGTTTTGAAAACAATCTCTACATAATACGGTTATTTGTAATTATATATGTATGTATTGAAAATATGCCTAATCAGTCCTGTGTCTCGAAAGTTTTGCATTTTATCTTTAGAAGTTCTCATTGATCTCCTCGTGAGAACTTCAGGGGAAAGAGCAATTTATTTTATGAATATTTTCAAATTTTGGGAATTAAAGGGTTTTTGCAATAAATTTGTGTGGAGTGGATAAGAATTTTTTACAGGTTAGGAATGTATAATTAATTAAAAATCTAATATTTCATGTTTTGCACTTTTACATTTAATTATGTTTAGCTTCTTTGAAATCATTAAAAGCTTTGGTAATCTAATTCTTCTAATACAATTCTTCTGTATTATTCTATAGTTTTAGGATATATGCATATATATACAGACATTTTATAAACTTTCGCTAGGGTAAAATTTGGTGTGTTAATTAATTTTTTTTTTCGTTAGCTATAAACTTATTTTCCTGTGTGAAAATAACATTTTTTTCCATAAATTGAAGTTTTATTGACGGAAAAGATAAATTTAGTTTAGTCTTTAAATTTTAAAATGTTTATTACTATCGAAATGTTTATTACTATTTAAGTTTATTACTATCGAATAAATTTTCCATAACAAAGCTTTTGAGTAGAAAAATAGTCTTTGCGAAATAGAGACTTTGTAAACTAAATTGAGACATAAACATAGGCGTATCGTGCTTCCAACTTTTTTTTAAGGGGGAGGGGCATTAATTGAATTCAGTTAGGGCCCTCCTCAGCACATTGACTGCCGGACGGTCCTTAAAATATGAATATTATGATTTTTTTAAATTGAAGATCAATAGAATTGATGTTTGAGTAGTATTCAAAAGTTATACAGTGAGAAAAGCAAATATAATATAAATAAAATGAGAAAAAAGATATAGCGTCGAATTTTTGTTATGGATCCTATTATTGTTAAAAACTATATTAAGGCTACCGACGTAATCGGAATCTCCAGTTTCACAGTTTCAAAAAGCGGGAAAACAAATTTTTTTCTTCGAAGTTTTGTACAATTTTCCGATTTTAACTGAACTTCTCATAACGTTTCAATTTTTTCCAAGTTAATCTGGGGGGGGGGGAGAGCCCGATGCTACGCCTATGGACACAAAATCAGACTTTTTAAATTTCAAGCTCAGAAACACTCTTCTGTCTGTCAGAGAAGGATTAAAAGTTTAATAATCAAGCTTCTAACTAATTTATTCTTCATTGTTACATTGAAGATTTCCAGGCAAATATTTATTGTAAATGTACAGAAATAATGCCTTTTTGAAATTCGTTGGTTCACGCTTACATTTTGACTGTTTTTACATTTTTATGTAAATTAAGAGGATTAAGGATCCTACAAAAGCGTTACTTACAATTGCATTTTTTTTCCATATTTCAGAAAAAAAAATTCCTCAGCTTTACCGTAATAGATTGTGTTTAAAAGTACTTAGAATTTTATTCTTTGACCCTTAGATGTAAGCCCAATCAATGTAATCGTAACGTATTTAGAATTTTAATAGTTTTGTGTCATAGAATGGCAATTCGTAGTAATGTTTTGACTTTCTCTAGAATTAAGTTTGGAATCAACTAAGATAGTTGCGTCTGTTTTAGTGTCTTGCTAAGAATATCATTCTGATGCTGTTCTGATCGTTTGAACTGTCTATGTGTGTGTGGAAATAAAGTACCTTGTCTTTTATGTCGTCACGCCTTGGATGATTATTTACAAACTTTTTTTTTATTTCCCTCTATATTAATCCGAAGATAAGAATATTGGCTTCCGCCAGTTTGAGTCATTTTTTAGATCGCCACCAAAAGATCGGGAAATACCAATGTAATACTTTGACGAAGGATCTTAAGGAACATCTTTTAACCAGATTATCGTATGTGAAATATAAAATATTCTAAATTTAATGCGTTTTATTGATTATGCGTTTCAGAAACTAACTTATATTTTATTACTGAAAATATAATTTGTCATTTGCTACATGTTACATTCACATAACTCGAAAGATATAAATTAATAGTACTTTGTGAATCTCAATTAAACAGTTTAGAATAGAAATAAGTTTAGAAATTGCACAGAATTTTGATTTTGACCCCTTGAAGATTCGTTTTTTGAGATAAGAAATTGTAGCGTTAGATTGGTCTTATTTTAGACATTAGTAAATTGACAAACACTTGGTATAGCAATATAAAGAATTAAAAGTGTAAAATATTTAAACTAAATGAGATATGATACTATATAATGATTACCTTTTGTCACTTTAATTTTCAACTCATAATTGGATGAATATATATTACGTTTTTATGGTGTACCAAAAAAATCTGGTACAAACACATGTTATAAAATAATGACCAAATTAAATATAAAAAATTACTTGTGAGAAGAGAATTTTTTTGTTTCTAACAATTGAATATGGATTATAATTTCCTGTAGCTGTTTGCGATTCTAGAAATAATAAATTAAGTCTTGCGTGTATTTTTCTAGGTGCCATAAAGTTATAGCTCTAATTTATATGATTATATAGTTTTAATCAAATGAATTTCATGATGAAACAGGAATGCGTTTTATAATCCTATCTCAAACAGAAATGCACTGTGAATTACTCATATAAATCTCGGTTTTTCATTTAGGAATTTAGTTTTTGCCTGAGAATGATAGCAAGGTTTGTTTTCAATACTATTAAATTCCAGGTATATTTCTTCGATAACACTGGAAATATTTAATTGTTCTCCAATTTCCCCAATTTATCTTAAACCGGAATTCATTACCTCGTGTTTTAGAAGACTCATTGATTTTTTTTATATATTCCGTTATGTTTGCATTTTTTATTAAAAAATTATGCATTTCTTACTTTATGTATTTAAACTTAATCTTTATTGTCAGCGCATCTATCAAAGTGGAACATAATCTATGAATCTCCAAGTAGTATGGATCATATCCAAAATACAACCATACTTGCTGATTATTGAAAGACGCCTTCAAGATTAAGTTGTGGGAATTATGAAGGAAATAACTAAAGCACTTAGAAGGCATTATTTAATTATGGGTGAACGCAGGTTTATAATCTCCTTGCTCATTAGAATTAAAATAGAAGGCTTCTGAAAGAGCGTAACACTAAGATTATTCCATTATTTCCTAGAGAAGACATTTCGCTAATTTACATTAAACTATTTTTCTCCATTAGCTGAAAATCCATGCATAATTTAAATGTAATAAAAATATAAGACTACATAAAAAGATAAAATTTAAAATGCATTGTGCTGGTTTGAAACATTAGAAAACAGCCATCAAAGAATACAAACACATATATCTTTGACAGCTAATTTTTTAAAAACGTTTTGAAATAATTTCATTTTTGAAAAATCAATCTTTGCAATTTAGGAAAATGGCAGGAAAAATACAATGTTATCACACTCTGGATGACTTAAATTTATGTGAGATTAAAATTTATTACAATCAAAACTTGAAATATGTTTCGACAAAAAATGATAGTACTAATAAAAACTTCCTTGTTTTATGAGCCAATATATTTTGCATTGCCTGGAAAAAATAAGATATTCACCTAACATTTCGAATTACAACTGAACCCACACATCCCAAGCTAAAATTTTGGAAACGGAGATGCAGTTCATTTCTATAATACTTGAATACCGGAATGAGTTATCAGGGAAATTAGCATTCACTCTGCCAATAAAAAATAAGAATCTTCAAGAGGGCCAAAGAAACAGTGCGTTATGAAATATTCACCCACGAAGAATATCACTCTTCAGTAAGCAACACTTTCATATCACTTTTCTTTACAGGAAATTCACGAACAACTTCTAATCACTGTATAATGCATGCTGAATCTGTCCTCCAACATGTATTTTCAGAAACACCAAATATCCTCCTTTGGAGTTTCCTCATATTGTCTAAGAGGACCTGAGGAGAAGAATCCAACTTGTAAGCTTCTTGGTAATGCAGTTTGGCTAATGTGTAGTTTCCCTGAAACATTAAGTTGATAATTATTAAATAAAAAGCTAAAGGAGAAATAATAAAAAAAGGTATAAAGAATGATTTTTTGTATTGGAAACATCTTTGGAAATGTGTTTTATTTTTTAATATTGCAGTTAACGTGGTATATAATTAGAATTCAAATATCGAGAAGTCAATGTTAGTTGAGTTCCTGAAAAAGGTATTGAGATACAACTAAATTATAATTAGTTCCATGTAACAAATGTTCCCTTGATTATGAAAGTGGTCTAAGTCATTTTACAGGTGATTATAAAAGTGGTGTAGGTCATATATTTTTCGCTTGGAGTATTTTAAGGTTTGAGTTTGAACAAACTATAAAAATATTTTTATACTATATAATAAAATATTTAAGAAAATATTTATGGTTCAATTTTTAAATATTTCCAAAGGCTGTTTCCTACTACGGTAATGTAAAAGAATGCAAAGTGAAAACGCGAATATATATATATATATATATATATATAGAATATAAAATATATATATATATACACGCATTTTTCATTTTTTTAAATTTTTTTCATTCTTGACTTACATCAATTTTGTAATCCCTGGTACAATGACAGACCATTTTCATAATCAAAAACACATATATTTATCTAAACTCAGATCAAATATCGAAATTAAATTCTATATATAAAATACTTGGGATAATAATTTAAAGTTATTAATAAAGTTTATAGAAACCCATATGAGTATTTTCATATTCAGACCAAAAATAATCTGGGATTGAATAATGTATTAATAAAATCTTATACGTTTGAATGTTATGACTTTATATGAAGTTTCAGTATTAAAAAAACAACTAATTAAGGGTATCAGAAGTTCTTCGCAAAACTTAGAAATTTCTAATGCATCGGAAAGGGAGCTATTCCCATATATATAAGAAATTTTTTTAAATATATCGACAGTAATTTCTCGAATAAGGACTTCTGTTTCTTAATTATAAATAGATTATAAAATTATAGAAAAAGGCTTTGATTATTTATATATTTAAATAAATAAGTTTAGAACTAGAACTAAATGATTCGTTTAATAAATAATGCATGTATGAGTCCCAAAGCTACGCCCTCGGTAAAAAGGGCGTTTTAAGAATTTATGTGAAATTTCAGTCTTTAATAAATATCTAATACGGAACGCAAAAAACCCTTCGTGATTCTTGAAGTTAATAAATTACTCGTAAAGTGTCTTTCGCATGCATGTGAATTATTTTTGAAACGCGTTTGAAGCTAATTTACAGAATAAATTACTATACTTGTAAATTATAAATAGCTACTTTTCAATATACATTGCTGCTGTTTCGGGAAAAATATACTCGATTTCTCAAGTATATAATATTTTTAGTCCTTTTGAAAATTCCTGCTTAAAATTTTCTAAATTACCTATAGGTCTTAACTGAAAAATCCTGTTTCGTCAAATAATTTCTTTTGAAAAACGTATTCATAGTAATACTTTAAAAGCAACAAAAAACGCGGACTCAGTATAATCCTGACTTTCACCTATATGAAAACAGTAATTTTATATTTTCAAGTTGCGTAGATTAATTTTATATATTCTGTTTGATGTTCTTTTTTTATTGATTTACTTTTTTCTTGGATATTTGGAACTTCTCGTTGATTGTACTGATTACCGTAATTTGCCACGAATACAAAAGATAAACCTTATTTAAAAGATATACCTTATTATAAAGATATACCTCATTATAAAGAATTCTTATTTATTGATACCTGCCTTCCGTTTGTTATTGTTATAAAGCGAATCCCTACGGGACAATCGTTGTTATCAACATAGAGGGTTTTTCACCATACATTAATGTTTGAAATGAACTGCATTGTTAAATTTTAAATTACTTTGGTGAATTATTGGCTTTGAGGCCGTAAGACCCATCACTGAGATTCCCTGAAACATTGAGCCTAGATGAAGTTTTGTTATGCGAACTACGTCGGGCCTAAAGTCCTTCAGTGATATTAGGTAGAATTCCGGAATCTGGATTAACTATTGTTATGAAAAAGGACGAAAATATACTTAATGGTTAAAATATTCACTCCATCTTCAGTTGGGGTGGTCTAAGCATACAAATGTAAAAATGTTCATTGGCTTCATTTTATGTTTATAATAGAAATTTTGTGGCCCATTATGTAAATACTCTCGGATCTATAAATATTTATTAAATTGACTTACTTTAATGTGGTATATAACAGCTAGATTTAAATGGGCTTTTGCTAGTTTAGGATCCAGCATCAGGGCTAGCTTGTAACTCTGGAAAAAAAAGAAACATTTGCAGGAATATATATCGACGCTATACTGTATTATATAAGCAAAAAATAAATAAACACGAAAATAGGGCTAACTAATCATAGAAGCCGTATTCTCTATAGGAGTTAGATATGCATTATTTGAATTGTTTTATCCAAATTAAAGACTTTCCCAAATATGTTCTTTAACCATAAGGTTTTACGCATGTATAATATGTAAAAATGTTAAAGAAAATTTAATTTAAATATACTTTGTTACAATCATGGGTGACATGCCAATGAATAAGAACTATCCTGAAAAAAAAAAAGATTATTTAAGTTTAGGTTCTACTGACTTCCTTTTCGGGGTTTAAAACTTGGTGTAAAAAATTGCAGACAGCTGTATTAAAATCTTTCTTCATTACTTTTCTATATCTACCTAGCTTTACTACATCTAACATCAGCTAAAGTAACATCACTTTATCAATGCAACGTTATGAAGTCGTCTCGACCTTTGCAACTATAACAGCTGAAACTTTTACGTACATGTACTGGTAATAAAAAGACGAACATTGTAATTGCCCATGGTAAGGGCTCGTCGATAATGGTTACAGACTTATTCATGTTATATTTGTCATAAATAAAAGGTCTGACTGATAGACTCTCCTCTATAAGTATGGATACTTGTAGCCGTTCGGATTCGGCTGTAAATTGTAGATCTATGTCTATCTTATCTTCATGTAGCAAAAGTCGACCATAGCGCTCTAAACAAAATTGCCTCGAATAAAATACCTAAATATATTTAAAAATACGACAAAATGCATAGAACCGCACTGGTATCGGCAAGGTACAAGTAGCCTTATACCTAGACTGCACAGTGTCGCAATTATACAGGGACAGTCACTAGTAAAAATTTGGAGGAATTACGCAATTGGAATTATTTTTCCTCCAACGTACCTAACGTTTTACCTTGCCGAGTAGTTTATAACAAGAGCCAAATCTACCTCGAATGTTACTTAAACACTGGAGGTGTATATTTTAAAAGTTTAAAAGGAAACATTTTGGAATACTTAAAAAAAAACTTGAATGCTATAATGCTTATTAAATTTCACAAGGCTCTTCATCATTTTTGAGAAGCTTGAACTTTTCATGCCCATATATATATATATATATATATATATATATATATATAGGGGGATTTTTTTTAACTGACACTACTCAGACCCACATGTAGGGCAATCTATCAGCCGAAATCCCAACAAAATTGAAAGAGGGACTAAGGACGACATGGGAAAGAGTTTCCATGAAAACAAAATGTTCCAAAAGTCACGGGAATATATGGCACTGTTGTTGTCGGCGCACCCGATAATTTGCATAAAACGCAATTAAAACATCAAAATGCAAATTCATGACTACGCAATCGACAGTAGCTCTAGTATTGTGGGCTATAAAGATCGGTGTGGAATCTGTTGCACCATCGCTTTACAGAAGAAAGGATCATCAGTTACTTTTTTTCAATTGCATGACCCCCTAGCTCCCCGGACCTAACCCATGTACTTCTTTCTGTGGGGTAATTTAAAGTCCAAGGTGTATTTTGGTGGAGTCTCGAATTTGGAGGCCTTAAAGGACAACAAATCCCGGACTGTGATGAACATTCCTGGTGACATGTCATTCACGGCCTTTGAAAACGTAGTGTTCAGGATGCAATGTGTCGTCCACCAGGATGGTGGTCACATTGAAAAAGGGAGAAGTGAATTTGCAGCATAAAGCGGTGTGGCAGAGAATTTTTTCTTTGTTATTCATTTGTCTGCTTATTACAACTTTTTCGGTATTAACACCTTATCTTTATAGCCCGAAATACTGGTGCTGTTGTGGACTACTCAGTCGTGAATTTGCATTTTGATATTTTACTTGCTTTTTGTGCAAATTATCGTGTACGCCGACAACAGCGCCATATATTCCCCTGCCGGCGACTTTCGGAACTTTTTTTACCGAAACTTTTTCGCATGCGTCCTTAGTCCCTCTATTAATTTTGGTGGAATTCCGGTTGATAGATCGCGCTAAAGATTGTTTTGGGTAGTGTCAGATTAATAAAAATCCCTCTGTGTATATATGACTAATGTTGCATTATTTATTTCATATGCATAAAAAAATTATAGATAGAAAGGAAACTGATAAACCATCAGGGAATGTATCGAATAGACAAATGAAATTAACGTAATGAAACTTTTTATTTTGGAAGCAGAAAATAAAACTACTGACAACATTTCAAAATAAATATTAACAAGCAACCCAATTTAAGTTAATAAGAATTTAAAGTTCCACAGAAATAAATATTAATAATTTGTATACAAAGGAAGTGTAAGCCTCTGTAACTTCTTTGAAAAGACTTGTGTTTCTGCATCCATAGAAAAAAAAAACTCTATTGCGCTTTCCATAAAGATTTATATGAAACGAGCGCATAAGCACACACACACACACACGCGAATAGTCACGAAAACAAATTTTATTACACGCAGTAGTCTTTAGATCCTTCTCTCAGATCGTGGCCACAATTAATCTGAGAAGAAGGAAACTACCTCACCTCTTACGTGATTTGATTTCGTATTTTACAGCTTAAGTGCTGTGAGGTAGTCTATGGTATTTTATAATACAAGTACATTAACCATGCTTATTATTTATAAATGTTACCTCATAAATGCAGATATATAGAAATGGCATGTCTTGAATATATTTCATAAACGAGTTGATGTTTTATCAAAAATGCACCCTACTCCCTACTAAACTATTGCACACACATACATAAACACACACACACACACACACACACACACACACACACACACACACATATATATATATATATATATATATATATATATATATATATCTATAAATGAATATTTTTTCAAACTGGGAACATAAATTAACAAAGCATAGCTTACTTCTTCTGCATTTTCATAGTCTTCCATATCTTTGAGAATATCCCCATGTTCCTCATGATATTTGGCACAAATGGCTTCCGAGGTGGAGCACAAACTGAGAGCTTTGAGTATTGTGTCGAGAGCCTATTAGGGCATAAGAACAAGGGAATAAGCATAATTCGATACTTATTTATTTTAGTTTACCTCACTCAAAGGATATGCGGAACAAGACAAAAATGGCTTTCTGACAATATTCCATTTTTTAAAAATTAATACAATATATTCCTTTTCAAAAGTGAACTTCTAAGACACTTAGCACAATGTAATTCGTAACGTATGTGTATTAAGTATTTAAAGCTCAATTAGCATTTTCAATTATAACTAGGATAGGTAACATACAGATGGTGGACAAAATAATACGAACACCTGTGAAATAATGGAAAATCTTTATTAATAGGGGGTTGGACCACCCTTTGACTGAAGTACAGATTTAATGCGACGTGGGATAGATGCATAAAGGTCATGGACAATATTTAAAGGAATATTAAGCCATTCCTCCTGCAGAGCGGTCTATAATTCCGAAAGTCCGAATGGAGGTGGAAATCGGGAACGAAGTTTGGACTCCAAATATTGCCATAAATGTTCAATAATATTAAAGTCCGGAGACTGAGGGGGACAGGCGAGATGTTCAACTGCATCGTCTTGCTCTTCGAACCATTCTTGAACACACCTAGCAGTGTGGATAGGGGCGTTGTCGTCTTGAAAAAGCGGTCGCTCTCCAGGGAATACAGTCTGGACAAAAGGATGGACATGATCCCCTAGAACGCTTAGATAGTGATTGGATTTGATCCTCCCATGCAGAATAACAAGTGGCCCAAGACCGCGCCAAGATATCGCACCCCATACCATAATGGAGCCACCCCCATGCTTCACAGTCAGCAAGAGGCATTCAGGATGAAACGCTTCTTTGGGCGTTCTCCAGACATAAACGCGTCCGGTCATCTGAAATAGGGTGGATGACGATTCATCTGAACATATTAACTGTTGCCACTGCTGTGGGGACCAGCCTTTGTGATCCCTGTACCATTGGCGTCGCTTGAAAGCATTAGTTGCTGTCACCAAGGGTTTACGAATTGCCACTCTGCCATAAATGTTCGCAGCATGAAGTTCCCTTTTGACAGTTTTTGTTGAAACGGGGTCCTGGAGATGACTGCTCATTTTGGATGTTATCTCGGATAACGATTGCTTGTGCTTTCGAGCTACTATGCGCTTCAAGACCCGTCTATCCCTATCAGTAAGCTTGGACTTTCGGCCACTGTTGTGCTTTGAAGACGTCGTCTTACCCTCTTTCGTGTACGCTGTCATAACGGCTGATACCGTACTCCTTGCAAACCCCAAAAGGTTTGCTGCTTCCGTAACCGATGCTCCACTTAAACGCGCTCCAACTATCATTCCTCTTTGGAACTCTGACAGGTCTGACATTTCAACTTATCACAGACAGTTCGATAGAAGCATGAAACGTAGGTGACTGCTGTTGAGAGACTGATACCTTCCTCTTCACGCTCACTAGGTGGCAGACTTCTGTTGCAGGTGGCGCGGCTGTACTGCAGGTGTGAAATACGTCATACTTTTTCACAGGTGTTCGTATTATTTTGTACTCCATCTGTATATCATGTAAATACAGCAAAGTAGCATTTGAATACTGCTATGATAATAAGAAATAAGCAAAGAATCATACAAACCATTGTTAGTTTATAGGTATGTGATTGATATTTGCTTGAAACATTGTGACGTATAAGTTCATTATATGCCTATTAACAGGATAAAAAATTTAGAAATTCAACACGTTTTGATACCTATATTAAACACTCTTCCACCAAACCTCTGATAAACGCTATGTGTGAAATAAATCTTAAGAAAAGCACATCTTCATTTCCGAAGGTCGACTTTTAATACAAGTTAACGCAACTGGCGATACATAAAATGCTGAAAGACTAAGAAATCCCCCATTATTTGAGTTAGATTTTGGCTTTCCAATCTTGATTTTAGTACTAGGGTCATTTGGAGAAACACTAGTGTAGCTATAATTTAAAATTAATTCCTAGTGTTCATAAAAAAACCTTCTAGTAGTCGAGAACTTGTATATTTAAGTGTAGGCATAAGTGTGTGTTGTGGTAGGCTTGTATTGTCATTACAATTAAATTCTTTCAATTATACAAAATGCTTTTAGACTTTTAAAGATCGTAGCTCTGAGTTTTAAAATTATAAAATTATACAATGGAAAACTCTTTAATATCTTAATCGAAATTTACTGAAAATTAATATCGAATCTCCTAACCAGTGTTCTACACATACCTTTGATGTGAGGAACCGATAAAGTTAGGGTGTTACCGATAAATAAGGTGACAGAAATGATCACAGAAATGTTACGGTATTATATATTTGCAAAAAAAAGAACCTTATTGTCTTTCGAAGTACTCTCCGCCGGATGTAATGCATTTCTGACAACGTTCTTACAAGAATTGGAAACTTCTGGAACAGTCCTCCTTCGCTACTACTTTAAATTCCCTGGTAACAGCAGCGTGGGTATGCGAAATGCTTACAAATTTGTGTCCTTTCAGTTCCGATTTCAGTCTTGGAAACAGGAAAAATTCTGGTAGCGAATGATCAAGGGGGTACGGAGGGTGAGTCAACTCAGTAATCTGATGCTAAGCTATTATTCGTTTTACACCCATAGCAGTACGGGGCCGTGCATTATAGTGCAAAAGGTACCACTTGCATGATCCCGCAGCAGTGAATTACGGCCGCACACGACGACCAGGCGCCAAGAGGCACTTGAGAACATGGCAGTAAAAATCAGCATTACCCGTTTGTCCTTCCGGTATGAATTCTTTATGGATTAATCCCTGTGCGTCGAAAAATGTAATCAGTATTCTTAACCTTTGATTTTTCTTAACGGATTATTTGATTAATTTTAAAGAAAATTTCATATTGACTCTCTGCTCCATGACGCAATGAACTAGCAACTGTCACGTTACAGCTACCGTATGAACCCACACCTACAGAGAAATTTTGAAATCGAAGTGCAAAGTTTACGTAAGACAGGGAAGAACTCAATGCGCATGTATCAGCTCGTCGGGCGGTTTCTTTAATTTTCGAAAGGATGGGGGAGTCACCTTATTTATCGGTCTCACCTTGTATAAATTTTTTTATCCATTTAATCAGAACTGTTTCTAGGAAGAATAAACTCCCAAGAGAGTTGAGTTTTTATAATAACTTGTTACATACTGTGCTCACAGAGGTTGAATACAGAAAAGTTCATCCTTATTTGCTCATCCTTTTTCTTTGTGCAGTGCTTTAGCAGGACTCAAAGGGAGAATAACGCCAAATGGTGCGATTCATGGATTAACACTGGTAGTCATCTCAATTTCCTTAAAAGAACATAATTATATTCTGTTTTTCGAAAGAGTTCTCACGCGTATTACCATTTTCGCTGCCAAAGACAGAATTGGCCATGTTGCCACGGAGTCTTACCCCGCTTTCACCTTGCATCTACTGATACTTGTCTAGTATGCTCTAAATGTCGTGAGACTCTTGAACATATTCTGCTTTTCTGTACCGGAGAGAACTGTTTTAATAATTTACTGACTGGTATCCGTGTCTCTCAGTCTATATTTACAATTTTATTTCAGATTTTTTAATATGTTTGTTGTTTTTAATAAATACAGAAGACATAGTGAAATCGGTGTTTTTGCTCCAGGCTCATGAGTTAAGTTTTATTGCATTGCAATGTATCCTTTTTCTTTGTACCTCTATGTTATAATACGGTTTTAAATAAACACATACAGTCAGTTAAGTACTTTTTTTTTCTCATACCTCTGATGTTCTGTTCGTTAGATTGTAGAGAGATGCTAGATGGAAAAGCGACTCCCTCCTGTTAGGAGAATAAGCGATCGAGAGAAGTAAGGCTTCCGCTTGTTGGTAGCTCCTATCTTGTATCAGAAGCTGTGCCTGTAAGATGCAGAGAAGACTTAAAATTAAGCCCTCAGAAGGTTATATTAATAAAGTCAAAGATATACAACAATTTCATTTCTTTTACAAAATTAAACGGAAATAGTTTACCACTTTTCAGGGTGTAATGTAATCAATCTTACTTGAGTCCTTATAAAATTAAAACTATTAGATTAGTCTTTCTTTAGATAACAATCATGCTATCAATAGCTTCATATTACTACGAATTTTCCGAGCCTATAGTAATCTCGCCAAATATAAGAGTTATCGCCAAATTGGCGATGGATTTGGTGACTTATTTTGGTCGCCAAATTTGGCGATATGGTGCCAAAGGGTGGCCAACCTTCTGGACATTTCCAGGATGTTCTGGAAATTTTAGCTGGCTGGCCGATAGAGAGCGCTTTGGAAGTCTATATATATACCTGACATTGGCATTGGAACTCAGTGTTTTTTTCTGATGAGAATTGAATGTATTGAAAGTATGTTGGCGTGTATTGTATTGAAGACTCTGTTATCCTATTTTTTTTAGAGTTTTCTGTTGCATAGAAGACAATTGTTACGTGTTTTTTGTTGAATTTGTGTATGCGCCTGAAGAATTTACAGAATAATAAATTTTATTTTGTGTGAACTTTCTGAAGAGATTTTTATTCTATCCTATCGAACCCTGGAAAATGGAACAATATTGTTTTCACTAAATAAAAAGGTTAAAAATCTATTTTGGTTTTAAAAGTTTAATTTAATATAATCCTGGATAGTTTATTTAACGACATGTAGTAAAAGAGATTTTCGACTGATGAGGTTTTTAAAAAAAATGTTAACCCGCGAGAACTCGCACCGAGTATGACATACCCAATCCATTTTCATTCAATGTTTTTGTTATCTTCTTCTATTCGGATTAGGCCAAAATTTCGTGTAGCTGTATTCAAGGTCACATTCTTTCAGCGAGGTAAAAACTAGCTCTGCTCTAAAAATAGATTTTGAGAAAAATATTTTAGGGGGTATGTCATACCCGTGCGAGTCCTCGCGTCAGTTAGATCTTTCCCTTTTTCTCTCAGTTGAGTGCATCATGGCGCACTTTTTGAATTACGATGAGGAAATTAAACAATTGCGACACCTTTTAGAGACTGCTTCTAGTGATGATGAACCTTTATCCAAAGATAATGATGCCTCTGAGGATTGAGAATACTGTAGCATTCACGATTCTTCTACTGAAATTGAGACAGAAACCAAAGATAAAAGTTCACGGTCAACAGCCGAATTTTATATTGGAAAAGATAAAATTACAAAATGGCTAAAGAAAAAATGCCAGCAAAATGTAAGGAAGCCTTCAAGGAACGTAATTATCAAGCTTCCAGGTAATACACATTATTCGAGAGATATCGCTTCTCCCGTAGATACATCGAATGTTCTCTTGGATAGCAACATGCTAAATATGATGGTGCCTCAAACAAAAACAACTTATTCAAGCACTTCAATGGAATTGGAAATCACTAATAGTGCACCGCCTGCAAAAAATCTCAAGACAAAATATAAACGATGTTAAATTTGCCCAAGTAATAAGGACAGAAAAACAAAGTTTATGTGCCAAAAATGGGAAAAATGTCTCTGTGTTGAACATCAGTATGTAGTTTGTAAAAATTGTCTATAAAAATGTAAGTAGTATTAAAATTCACTAAAAATCTTTAATTTATTATTTTATGTTCTTTAGTTACGTAAGGTTTGGATATAAACAATATTAATTGATATTTAAATAGCAGAAATGAACTAGGGTATGAGATACCCGGCGCGAGTTCTCGTGTTCGAAATTGGGTGCGAGTGCTCCCGGGTTAATATATTACTCCACGAATGATGGACTATTACCCAACTTTCCATTCTGTCTTTCACAATATACTTTTTAGAAACAAAAATATTGGTTAATTCAGTACAAAATATCAATGTTCAACTGTATATTAAATATTGTACTCACATAATGCAACTTTGTTTCATTTCTCTCTGGATAATGAATTAAAAGATGCTGGTACATTTTCCTGGCTTCATGATACCGGCCAGAAACAAAATACAGCATGCCGAGGTTATCCATAATTTGTGGATCTTCCTCTATGTCTAAAGCTCTGTAAAATAATAAAAGATTTTACAGCACCTGAATTCTTTAGCATCATTAGTTATTGAATAAAATATTAATTTTAATTGAAAGACGAGATGAGACTCGCTTCCGCTTTAAAAATATTTTAACATCTTAAATTTAAATTAAAGAAATTGAGACGCATGTTGTTGTGAATCAAATACATGGCTCTGTATCTCCCAGAAATATTTCTATGTTGAATATCAAATCTGAAAAGAATAATTTTTTAAATTCAGTTCAGCACGTATTTTTATCTTTTAGAATTTGAATCAAAACGGCAAGATTACTTAAAATCCATTTCAACATTTTAATTATTTCTCTTAAAATTAAATCCTGGGATTTCGTTGTTTTGGTTGAGATGGATTTCAACTCGTATTTTCTCTCATTTCCTCATATTTTATCAATTCTCGTATTTGATCATAGATTCCAATGAGTTCAATTATTCTAAAGAGTTTAGAGGAAACTGCTTTACTGATAAAAGCTATAAATTTATTTTACCCTATAGAAGCCAATTATAATCAAGGGTATGTATATATGTATGCATGTGAATATATATATATATATATATATATAATATAGGGGCCATGGCGGCCTTGTGGTACAGCGCTGGCTTTCAGTGCTGAGAGTGCTCGGATCGAAACCCGGCGAAGCGCCTCTAAAATGCCTCCATTCGTGTCGTCCCTTCATAGGAGGTAATACTGTTCCGCCAGTATGGTGCCTCCATAATATAATGCCTAGCAAAACTGCGAGGAATTATAAGCGAATGTCTTCACGACAAGTGCCTCCGCATTGGTAATATGTATTCAAATTTAAGCCTATACATAAAATCATAATTTACTAGATTACCATATTTACTAGTATATTATCATATCTCAGGGTTTTAAACATTTTAATTTAGAAGAGAAAAAATATGTGAGAGCGTGTGTAAGATTATTAATGTTATTCCTGTTTGTTGTTATTAACTTCCCTGCCTGTTGAGAAAGATTTTAAGGCTAATAAAATCAATATTACATAACATTTTACTAAATAACTGTTTCCAAATGTCTTACGAAGATATCATTATATATAGAATTTTAAAGGACGTTTTTGTTGTTTATATTCCTGGGCACAAGATGCGAAATCATCCGCTTTTTTCATTTGTTTGCATGACAAAATATTGGAAATATATCATAGAAGCTATTTAAAACTACAGTGACAGCTTACCTTTTATACAACTCCTCTGCTCTCCGACTGTGGTCTAGGCTTCTAAGAGATCGGGCAGCGTTTAAAATGGCTACAGTGTGATTCGGTTGAGCCGTCATAGCACGTTCATACAATGACATGGCCTCGAAAGTGCGCCCTATTTGCAAATGAACTATCAAATTTTGACAAACAGTTTTTACAAGATACTTATTAAAATTTTCAAAAGTCATTTCGAAAAGGCTTAAAATTTTGAAACAAATGAGTATTAATTGTGAAATGGTGTACAAAATTACACAATTAAGTACAACATTATAGGAAGACCTAAAAATTCAACATTACTTGTGGTGTATAAAAAGAAATTTTATTAAATAGTATAGTAGATTACCTTTCAAAGATACATCGTACGCAATTAACATTATCCAGAATTCTCTCCTATAATTTGTATAGAAAATATTTTGGCAGCAACATACATATCAAAACTGTTATATTTATTTTCCTTGATAAAAAAATATGTGTAGTGTTTAATCCTTCAAATTTATATGCAGGTATTACATCGTTTGTGCATGGAATTAACCTGTGAAATCTTGCATTAAGAATTAACATCCATTCTTCCATAGGGTCATATCATAGTTCCTGTTGTCTACCTCACCATAAGGAAGACATTTAACAGATACCAGTTAAATCTGTATCAAATCCGGTGACTATGCAGGTCATTCCATTCGAGCGAAATCTTCAGTTTCAAGGCGTTCATCTAAGAGATAGGCTCGATAAGGTAGGACATTATTGTCCACCAGAAGAAACTTTTAGCGAATAGCATCCGTAAAAGTTCCTTACTTGTGGAGTCGTATGTACATACCTTCACCCAGTTACAAAACTTCTAAAATTATAATGATTATTGTTGCGGAGATTTGTCATAACTTCTACTGAAACAATCAACTAATGTTGTGAAAATTGTTCGTCGCGATTACTAGATTAAAAGTTCTGTGCTTCAGTTTTTTTCACTCAGACGTGCTTTACGAATCGCTGTTCCTTGGTTCATTCTCTTCTGTTGGTTGGTTGGTTGGAAAAGAGCGCTGCAGTCATTTTTTGGCTACACGAGGGCTATTAGATCAGGATCTACTGCTTAAAGCCGATTCCGAATGGCTACAAGCATTCATGCCAATAGTGGGACTCGAACCCACAGACACTGGTACCCACGGACACTGGTACCCACGGAGACTCGAACCCATGGACACCGTCAGTATCCTGACGGTTTCTTGTGGTTCCGTCTTGCAAAAGAGGTAGCGGTCTTTGAAAGCAATGGTAACCTTTTGGAGTGCTTTCATCTTTCCCAATGGCAAACATTTCCTGAGCTAAGGAATTACCTCCACATTTTTGAGATCATATTTCACAAAGTAGATCTCTGCAGAAGCTCTATTGTTGTTCAGCTCAAAGTCTGCCGACGACTGCATGAATAATAATCTAAATGATGAGTATGATACATAATAAACAAAATCCAAATTATTCCTAATGCATGGCAAATGGATGTATATATCTTCATTTTCCGTGGTTTCAAATTAGTAAATAAATTATCTTTTAAATGATAATCTTTTAGAATAAAAATAATTTTTTAATAATAAAATATTTTAATTAATAATAAATACATTAAATTTTTTGCATGTAATTTGCAAGCTGGAATAATCCCACCAAAGTCCTAAAATTTAGTGCTCTTTATACACATTTGTAAGTATTTAATCAATATAGAAAGCATTCACGCAATATACTTGAAATATACAGTCTTTGTATGGCTACTTAATGTGAAATAGATGTTTTATTATCTTTTCAGAAGAATGCAAAGTAAATAGGGGACAGTAATTATGTAC
Organism: Dolomedes plantarius; assembly: GCA_907164885.2. Lineage (NCBI taxonomy): Eukaryota > Metazoa > Arthropoda > Arachnida > Araneae > Dolomedidae > Dolomedes > Dolomedes plantarius. Next base: position 106,268,973 of record OU015491.1, read on the forward strand.
TGATTATTAAATAAACGTATTTTCTCTAATTAGCAAAGCAAATAATTTCAACATATTTTTTTTAAACTTAACATCTGTCGTTTGTAGAAAAGATATATTTAAGAATATCATAAGCGTTCATTGATGCGAAATTCTACAAGACTTTATCCCTTATTTTATAAACCTGAACAACTACGAAGTTTGACACTTTTCTAAGATGCCTTAAATTATAATGAAGATGCTCTCTAAGACATTCAATTGGAAATTTCTTTTACAGAGGATTCCTTTAGGGATATTAGAAAGGTATTGGGATTTTTCTAACAATTACCTGATTTTTCCAGAAACGTCCCGTAATTGTTGAGTGCATCTGCATTGTCGGGATCTAGGGTTATTGCCCAAATGTGGAGTCTTTCAGCCTCTTCGTCACGCCCTCCAACTTCTCCGTAGAGGGAAGCGAGGGCAGATATAGCTGACACGAATTCCGGATCGAGCTGGATCGCCCTCAGTAAGAGCTTTTCCGAGATGTCAGGCTGGCCCTTCTTGCTGAAATGAGCGAAAACTTAAAATGAGAAGGGAAATCCATGGAGTGGCTTTGATAAAATTGTACGAATGTGCGAAAATCATACTTTAACATCAGAGCACTTAGATCTCCATAAGCACAAAAATTGCGAAACATTCATAGGAAAAAGGATTGCAGTAGATAAGCACTGTGTGCAGTCTCAGTAACTTCTAGAGAAGTATTCCTTAGGGCTTATACAAAAACCTACTTTTTGAAAAACCGGTTTTCGAATTCCAGATTTCCAAAAAACCGGTTTTAGCCGGTTTTCGAATTTTTGTCAAAAAATAAATAAAATAGGGGAAAATATTTTATTTAATTTATATAAAATAACAAAAAAATGAAATCAATGACAAAGTCAAAATATAAAAAAAATTTAAGGATTACACATTACTTACACAAAATAACGAAAACTCAAACAAAAATTTCAAATTTCAAATAATTTTTATATTTATTTCCCTAATTTTGATTTCTCCTAAGGAAATAGGATTTTAAAAAACATAAAATATCCACTGAACGGTCTCTAAGTCTTGTTCTTATTTTGGACACAATATTGCCTGAAATTGAAAATACTCGTTCACTAGCTACTGAGCTTGGTTTTATAGTTTTTAGGGTATCAAATAACAAATCTAAGTTTTTGGTTCTTTTATTCATTGCCTCAAATAATGAAAATTCAGCTTTCAGTGTCTTTGAATTTGTAAGTTTTTCTTCAGGGTCTTCAAGAAATCAAATAAGTTAAAAAATAATTTTTACATAATAATTTGAATTCTTTTAAGCCGGTTTTCTTAATTTAAAAACCGGTTTTCAAATGTGCCAAATTTATTTTAAAAACCGTCAAACCCTAGTATTCCTATTGGAAGACACTTTCATAACGAGTTGATATATTCTAGGTTCTTAGCGTAAACGAATGTTTTCCCTCTCATCACCAACATTGGTTCAATGCACATGTAAATGATGGAGACTGTCCCATTACAGGGGATTTGTAATATCCAGAATTAAAAGTTTAAGATCTTAGAATTTTATAATACAGTGAACTATTTACTATATATTTTAGATAATTCATCAATATCTCAATAGAGTGAAGGAGGTATTTGAGGGTAAAATCATCCAATTAACCATTGTGGGTCTTCATATGCAACGATATGAAGTTTTACGAAACTTTTAATGGCTTAATATTAAATCTATGGTGCCCGGTATAAAGGGCTTAAGTCAAAAACAGTGATTTAAATATACCAAGTTATTGGCTTTTATACCAATCCTAGAACAATAATTTCGACTTGAGTCTTTTCTACAAAGAAATGTACTTTTGTATACAAAATTGATAGAATTAAGCCTTTTATACAACTCAATTTTTTTAAAATCAGTACTAACATATATCTAAATATCACTTTTTTGACTTAAGCCCTTATATAGGGCACCATAGAAATATTAGGGAAAATTTAAAATTTTGAATAAATTTTTATTTGCCACTTTAGAGTTTGCATATAAAAGCTCAAAACTGCACTTGCATTTTTGATGGAAATGAATAACTAATCTTTGTGTACGTTTCAGACTGAAAGTTAATGGTACGCTGAATATAATGCTCGAGAGACATGCTTAAAATTCAAGGTCTCAAACTTATTTGGCTTGGATGTGGGGTGGAGGGCGGATAACAGTTATTCTAAGATTATGATACGGGCCAAGAGTAAAATTATAAAGCATATTGAAGTAAACCTAATTTATTACGTGACGATACATTTTTTTTACAAATTTTTTAAGTTCATTATTGTGTCGGTTTTGGACCTAATACCTGGAACCTTTCATCTCACCCTAAACACGTAAATATTTGAAGATGCAATTACGTAATGCGATATCAAAGACCGAATCGAAAACCGAATCGAGGAGTTGGGAAACACTGTTTACTTTTACTCAATTTCAAAATCGAAAATAACTCCTCCCACACATATGCAAACCATGTTTGATGGGACGGGGACCGTTATTGCCCCGGGGAGTACAGTGATGGAGGTGGTAGTAGAGATGGGACGCCCACACTCCGCTGCGAACAATAAGTGGAACAGAGTGGGAAGGGAAGGAACAAGCCTCCCGCTTGTGTGAAAAATTTACAGCAGAAATTCATAGATTTCCATCAAATGTTCTTTGACTGGAGTTCGCCAGTGGGAAGATATCATAAAATAATGGGACAACAGAGCGATGTGCGTAGTGGGGAAAATTAGGAGGGAGCTGGAAGATTTCAAAATGGGTTTAGAACAGAGTTGGATGGTTATGTATTATATAGCAGCACCTATATATAAATATACAGTCGGACCTCTATTTGACAAACCTCTATTTTATTAATTTTTTCGTAAAATAACCTCCAAATAGCGAAGTGCATTCTCTATTTAACAAACTTTTTCTTGTGATCCAATATTTTTTCTTCCATATTTCTCAAAATATTTCTGAACATTTCAAACTTATTCTTTCTTTTAACACATTTAACACATTAACTCTCTTTTAACACATTCCGACTCGAATTAAGAGTTTGAAGAAAATACGCCAGAAGGGCTTTTTAGTACATTGCAAAGATGCGAGACGTATTATGAGAGAAAACATTTTTTCAAACGAAAAACTTAGATTGACAAACTTAGATAGACAAAATTAAGAGACTTTATGAGTAATTAAATTTAAGGACACATGAGGTAATGTATGCTTAAAATTACTTGTTATAATAAATCCGATAATGTCATACTTTTATTAATAATATTTAGTGTTTATGAATTTAAAATCTGTTTTGTGTAGTTTAAAGTACACTGCTGGCCACTGTAAATGCAACACCCTGAAGGAAACATGCAAATAACATGAAATTTACAACATGCATTAGCGGAGGTGAGATATGCAAATGATTAGAATTTCAGCGCAGACGCACATAACGCGCGCCTGTGGCGCCACTTCAAAGCGCTATTTAAGGCTTGGAGATTTCGACGATTTCAAGTTCGGCAATTGTGTTTTTCTTGTGGTTTTTTCAAAAAAACGATCAATTATGCCTCGTCGAAAACCGCGATTATCTTTTGATCAAGTATCCGAGTTCGACAGAGGAAGGATAGTGGCCTACCGAGATTGTGGATTATCTTTCAGGGAAATCGGTAGTCGTGTTGGACGAAACCAAACAACTGTAATGCGGATATGTGATCGTTGGATGCAGGAGGGTACGACGGACCGGCGTGTTCGATCGCATCCACCTCAGCGCACCACTTCACGTGATGACAGGCAAATTGTGCGCATGGCAGTGACGGATCGCTCAGTCACATCACGAACCATAGCACAGCACATGCAGTCTGTAACGCATCACCCAGTGTCTGCGCGTACCATTCGACGCCGTTTACAGCAGAGTGGTCTGTCCGCAAGACGTCCATTGCTTTGTCTACCCTTGACGCAGAACCACAGACGTCTTCGCCGCCAATGGTGCGATGACAGAAGGATGTGGACGGCATAATGAAATGAAATTGTCTTTACTGACGAGTCACGCTTCTGTCTGCAACACCACGATGGTCGCATTCGAGTCTGGAGACACCGTGAAGAGAGGATGCTGAACAGCTGCGTTATGCACCGCCACACTGGTCCTGCACCGGGTATTATGGTATGGGGCGGTATTGGATATCACTCTCGCACACCTCTAGTACGCATTGCCGGTACTTTAAACAGCCAGCGCTACATCTCCGAGGTGTTGGAGTCAGTTGTCCTTCCTTACCTTCAGGGCTTTCCCACAGCCATATTTCAACAGGATAATGCGCGACCACACGTGGCACGCATTGTCCAACGGTTCTTCGTCAATCGCCAGATTGAATTGCTTCCCTGGCCGCCTCGCTCTCCAGATCTTTCGCCGATAGAAAACATGTGGTCCATGGTTGCTCTACGATTGACCCAGATTCCATCCCCAGCTGCCACAGCAGATCAACTTTGGCAACGAGTGGAAGCTGCTTGGTCTGCTGTACCCCAAGAACTCATCCAAAGTCTCTTTGAATCAATGCCGAGGCGTGTGGCAGCGTTGATCTCCAACAATGGCGGCTACTCTGGCTACAGATTTTGGCAGGAACCACACTTCACAGAAGTCTATAAATTTAATCATTTGATACTTGGTCAACATGTTATCTACAAAATAAATTTTGTTGTGATATCTCTTGTCTTTCTTGGTGTTGCAATTTCGGTGGCCAGCAGTGTATTTTAAAAGGTGAATCTCTATTTAGCAAATTTTCCATATAACGAACTTTTTTTCGAGATTTTTCGACTTCGTTAAATAGAGGCCGGACTGTATATATATATATAGTCAAACCTGTTTTTGTGCGGCTTTTTATTATGAGATTTGTGCAATTTTTATGCGGTATAGGAATATGTATCGAAAAAAGATTGAAATTACATATTTGAAATTGTTTATTTCAAATTCTAAAAAGAGCTTCGATCATGTATATCTGGCTACCTCGACGTTTACAAACAACTAATCAAATGACCGTTGCCACAAAAACTTATCACCGAATACACGGTAACAAAAATTAAATCAACTCTAATACGTATCTTCAAGTGATTACGAACCAGTTCATCAGAAGAATATGCTCGCTTTGAACTACGACGAGTAGTATCGAATTATGTAAATTTTGAAAATTTCTGCATGTTAAAAATGAGAAATTGAAATTTTTAAAAATGTTCCCATGTCTAATTTAATTATTTACTTTGTTTGGAAAGCACTTTCTAGCTATTTCGTAAAGCTTGGACATATTTTCTAAGTGAGACTTTTTTATGCGGTCTCTCTTCACCGCATATTTTTTTTCTTTAGTATTTTGTGAAAAATTATATGTTATAGCTATTTATGAAGTCTCTGAATATTTTATTTTGTGCGGTCCCTATCTACCACACAAAAACAGGTTTGACTATATATATATATATATATATCGATTATATATATATATATCAATCGATTATATATATATATATATATATATATATATATATATATATATATATATATATATATATATATATATATATATATATATATATATATATATATATATATATATATATATATATATATATCAATCGATTATATATATATATATATATATATATATCAATCGATTATATATATATATATATATATATATATATATATATATATATAATCGATTGAGCTAGAGATAGAACTTCTGTTTGATTTACTACTTCATAATATAGATGCTCTTCACTGGTAATCAAAGGCAAACATGTCCATTAGGAATAGGTGTTAAGTAGAAACAGCTATGCCAAATATTCTTCAATACACTTTAGGTTACAGTCGAAGCCTGTTGATAACATTAAGGGAAGATAATTCTGAAGAGTTAGTTGTGTGACTTGTTCTTTTGGATATAGTCTCTATTAACAAATTACAGAAGTACTATCTTCCTCGTAACGAATGTATTAACGTAAAAGAATGTATTTGAATATGAAGTTATGCAGTACTCGTGAAATCATTTAAAATAATGCCGATGTCATATCCCTCTTTGTATTTAATGCACTTAAGACGAAAGTGCTGTACCTAGTTATGGCGAAATGGTGTTTCATAAAAGGAAAAAAAAATTGGGACATCTTTTAGAATTTTAAGATCTTAAAAAACAAATGATTTAAAGGAAGCAAATGCTTGTATTAGCACAGCAAAATATAATACCTATTTCTTAATGCAGAAAACTGTATAGATGTGGCCAGTTAAGCTAAAATAGTGACCATTGGTTTCAAGACCTCAAATCAATATCTAGATTATAACCGGAAAAGTTCCATTATATTTTCCACGAATAATTTCAAAATTGCACAGTTAAAACTAAACAATATTCAGGTTGCTTATAAGCTTGAAGGAACAATATTCTGGTATTTTCCATAAATATCATTTTAAATTTCCCCATATTTGCAAAGCACACCATTGTGTCACTCAACCTTATGTACTTTTAGTAGAATTTTTTTTTTATCAAAAAGAAAAAAAAAATAGTACAGTAAAAAATCTAATTTGTGTGGTTCAAAATTTTTAATTTTGCTTTGGACAATGAGTTTTCCCTTATAATCGTTCTCAAATCATGCACATTAAAGTACGAGAGCACACACTTAAGTACGCAGAGTGCAATATGAAATTTAATATAACAATAAACTTTAACTTTTTTTTAGATCCTGAAGATTTTTAAACGAATACAGTTATAAAACAAACATATGATCTAAAACATTGCCAAAGATGATCTTTACGCATACTGAAAAGCGACTTAATGAAAAAGACATCCTTTTAAACACAAAACATTTTGAGGCAATCAAATAAATGCCCTTACCTATAGATACTTGCCAAATTGTAGTAGGCCTTCGAGTGACAAGGATTTATTGCTATAGCCTGTCGAAAATGCTTCTCTGCTTCATTCATATCCTCTAGCAAAGTCCCTAGATTGTTGTGCGAGCTCGAATGATTTGGCCACAACCTAAGTGTAGAGAACGAAATTTTGCAAAAGATATAGCCTTGTTTTAACCTTAAAAATGCAGTACACTATAATCTTCTTTCGAAGTCCAGGGGATTGGACTGCATTATAAGGGTGTTAAAACTGTTATTTTATAAATGCTTATGCCACTACTTATTCATAAATTTAAACAAACTTATGGGCATGGGCTTAAACTTCCAAATACTATAGATTATTAAAAAAAGACCCAAATTTTATGTTTAAAGAGAATTAAACTATTGTTTTATAACATATTTTCCAAATATTATTCTTTTTTTATTTATCTAAAAATTTGTATGACAAAATATTCTACTTTCAAAATGTCAATGTACTTTTGCTTATCTAGTAAAATTAGCAGTAAATACAGATTAATCAACAACTTGGAATATCAGAACAATGCTTCCTTTAAGTGTATGAACTATTTCAAGTAGTAACCGACTAGACAGTGAAATCAGGATCGCAAAATTGCCTAATTTCGAAACAATAAATCGTCATTTTAATACTGAAAAATGTTACTCCCAATTTCTCGGTGGAAATTCATAAAAAAAAAACCTGTGATAACTTAATTTAAGCATTCCATTAATTTTGATGTTTTATTTCTGCATTTTTCATGACATTCCATTCGATTAATCTGAGATAAAACGTGATTCAGGGGAGGGTATCATGTAATTATGGCTAAAAAGCCCGATGCTACTTCTAGACGCAAACTGAATTCTCGCAATACTTTACCCCTTTGAACCATAAAAGATTGCTCAAAGTAGAAAGAGAAAGTATTAATGTCCCTCAGCAAGAATTACGGCTTGTAAAAGCCTTTTAACGTCCGATCTAACTCAAAGTTAGAGGGCCATAAAAAGTAAAACTAATGCGTTACCCAAACGTCCGTAAAATTCAACTTCCTCTGAAACAGCCTCGGGAGGCTAGAAAAAAAATCGGACGAATTGCTTAATGTGTCGTTTCTGCCACTTCAGAGGCGGTGTACCCTAAAACCAAGCGAAACGATTTCATTTGACGAAAAGCTTTTGTGTAACAAAAATTTCTTTAACGATATAAATCACTTGGACAATGTTTAAAGAAAGTGATTGGTTTTTATAAGGGCACACTCGTGGGCTAATTGTATTGTCCCTTTATAAAATTCTTTCATAAATCAAACATCAAATATCCCTTATATCAACCAAGCTAACATTGAGTTAGAATCAACCGCGTATCCACTGTTCCATAAAGCATTTCAAAAAGAGAAAAATTGATAAGATATATTTTGTTCTACTTTGCTCCGTAACTCCCCAAAACTATGAAAAGTTAATTCGAGAAGGCTGGTGTTTCCTTTTTAAATGTTGTATTCATTATACCAGAAAATAACCACTCAATTCTTTCAGTTTAAGCAGGGCATCTAAGTTGAAAAAAATATCCCGATAAATTTTAATATACATTTGACTTAGAGGGATTATTCAAGTAACTGCTCCAGGATGAGAGAGAATATATTTATACGCGAGTACTTTTTTTTGTCCTTGAAATTTCTTTTAATTTCTGTAAAAAAAATCTTATCTAGTTTGTGTAGTGTGAAAATCTCTGTCAGGAATAAGGTGATTTGTTTTCAGATTACGTGATTTTTCTTAAAATTGGTTAATATAATTAACCACGAACATTCTTAAGCCAAATGTAAGAAGATCCAATAAAAAACAATCCTTCTAAAATACAATTCGTGGAATAGTCATACTTATCAATGATTCTTTCCATTCTACATATTTTAGTTATTGGTTTATGCAAATGAGATGCCCTATTATAGTATTTTTAAAATTTCCTCGTCAAATATACATTTGGAGTTTATTTTCAAACGAAATATATCTTTAAAAAATCAAAGGGAATGAATTTCTCTTCTATTCGTCTTATCGGAAGGAGAATTTCCTTCTCAGTTGTAGTGTAAAATTATTTCACATTCCATGTTTACTGTTATTTATTTTTTTCTTCAAATGCGGAATCACTTTGTCATGAGATATTCGTCTTTTATTATTCACCCCTTGTTTTGCTGGCTACTTTATTATGGAAGCACCATTTAGGTTAGCCTGCGTTACTTCCTATGAGGGGGGATGATACGTTAACAACCAAGACTTATTCGGGATTTGAAGCCGAGCCCACTGTGTAGCAGCTCACGACGATAACCACTATACAATGTGGGCACTATGCATGTTTATTGCCATAAACGTTACTAATGAAATATTTACTTTTCATATTAAGCACTGTCTTTTACACAAGATTGACTTAGTTATACAATATGAACAAGTACTCATTCATTGGTGATGTGTAATCTCTTGACTTTTGCATCCTTTGGGGAATCTTATGAACACAACTCTCTGTACATACCCATTTTGTAGATTTAATGAGTTATATTTGACGGACGATGGAAAATATATTTTTCAAATTATATTTCTTTCGAATATTTTTTGAGTAAAATCTTTTCCCGTGAGTATGCTAACGTATATTTTTTTTAAAAGATAGTTTTACTGTATTCTCTAACGCTTTAATTATCACTTACTGTTTTTATGGTGTGCAATTAATTGTTTTAGCGCTTGTGCACGTAAAAAAAGTCCTTTATTGTTTACAATAAAAATGGACTAATACTCGTTTCCAAGAAATTAAATTTTGAATCAGCCCTGCATACGAAAACCGCTCCTCGTTAACTATTTCGTATGCATTTTTAATCAAAGTTAAATGAGAGAAGAAAAAAATATTTTACATAGTTACAGCGTAACACAAAAGAATTTTCACACATTGCTGGGAAGTATTTGCCATAAAGCTTTCCGTATGGGATTAGGCTTGATGAATGTACTTTATGGAACCACATACAAAGCAGGGCTCGTGTGCATCATGACATACAAAAAAAACATTTAATTGGTTTTATCTGCTCGGAAGCTAACAAGAATTAAGAAACCGAGAACTTCTGCATATAAAATCTAATTACTCGATTAAAATATCAGAGGCTTTTAAAGAATGTCCCATAAAAGGACCCATAACGTTAAGTCTAAATTGTTGTTTATAGCGAAAAACGTGCAATTTTGTGGCTGCTCCGGAAAAATCGAAGCTGTTTGTGATCATTTTATCGTTTAGTTTTACGCACGTGTTAAAAGGAATAAAAATTAAGATTTATGTAGGTTTTTCTTCTGAGGTACTTTTAGTGGTTTTTCCAGGCAATAAAATATCTTTATGTTCGTATTTGTACCAGATTTAAATTAAACCGAAAAGCATAAATTCACGGAAATTGCAAAATCATGATTATTTATGGATTTTCCGAATCCTTGTTTATCTTCATGCTCTAAAAATATTTGCTGCACATATTTTCATTCTATATTTTATGTAGATCGTTAATTTATTGATATATATATATACATATATATATATATATATATATATATATATATATATATATATATATATATATATATATATATATATATATATATATCATTATACAATAACATTGTGATAACACCGTGAACTGTAAATTCTTCACAAAATGTGTGGTACTGAATAATTTTGGAATTTTATGCTTCAATATGTAACTGGTTCAGAAAAAGATATTCTTGTCTTAAGAGTTATTGTTATGATGAAATTCCTTGAAATGAAAATTCGTACTTAGTTTGAATTTTAGATTTCTCAGTTATCTTATTGCACTTTAGATGAGAAGAAACTATACATTATCATGCAATAAAACACAAGATGAATACTAACATTAGTATGTGGTTAAGTTTAAAATTGAAGTATCACTTAAAAATACAAAGCTTAATAATTTCAAAATATGATGACATTTAAAACTTCAGTTATTAATTTTTTCTTACTTCCAGAAACATGAGTGTTTCATTTAACTCAGAAATTACTAACAATATTTCACAGCATCTCACATTGATTAAAACTAAATGAAAGCTAATCTAAGTCTTAAAGAAATATAATTAAAAATAAACACTTACCTTAACGCAATTTTATAGTGATGAATAGCCGAAGATTTATCTCCAATATCTTTTTTGTAGTTGGCATAGTTGTAATGTACTTTAGCATTATTTGGTACAGACTGAAGCCCTGACCTAAAAATTTAAAAAAAAGCATACAAGTATACTTCCGTGATTATGTGCAGAAACATTATCATTTGGTGAGTTGTAGAAAACTTTTCAGATGACTTCCAGCTAAAGCCATTATTTAATATTGTTGTTCTGATACTTTGTCCTTTCCCTATTTTAACTGAAGATCAGTTAAATGAGTTTCTTAAAAAATGGGAGTGGGAATTATATACGCTGGACCCCCAATTACACATTTTAATGGAAATTGCCCAACAGACTGTCAGAATAGCTCGTAAAATAATGTAACATAACATATTTTACACGAAAGGATAAAGTAAAAAATGACGTGTATTTCATTTTAATTTTTATTAAGCTCTATTTAATTACAGTATCATGCCACCTGTATCTCCTCCACTCACAGAATACATTGATTATAGCAGATGACCTTTTGCACTATAGCCTTTGATCACAAAGTCCAACCGCGTTGCTCGGTTAATGTGGGGCAAATCACGTCGAAAGTGGACCGTAGATCAGTGGGAACTGGTTCTTTGGAGTGACGAATCAAGGTTCACCCGCCACCGATCAGGGACTGGGTCTGGCGTCTGGCTGGAGAACGCCTTCTGCTAGAATGCACTGTTCCTACAGTAAAGTTCGGCGGAGGTGGAATTATGGTATGGATTTTTTCTCCTGGTATGGACTGGGACCCTTGGTCTCAATTCATGGTTAGCTCATCGCCGACGTCTACTGCCCTATTTTGAAGGACAGTGTGTTTCCTATGGTGGGGCAGTTTTACGGGTTGGACCTATGTTACTTCCAGGACGACAACGCTAGCTGTCATGTTGCCAGGTCCACCATGGATGGTCCATGCCAGGTCCACCTTGGTATGGGGACAATAGGGTTAACCGAATGGACTGGTCTGCCCACAGCCCAGACCTAAACCATAGCTAGAACCTCTGAGACGAATTTGATCGCCGAATTTAGGGGGTGCAACAACCGTCCAAAATCGGTGAAGGAACTTGCAGGTCTTCTCCAAGCCGAGTGGAAGAAAATACCACTATCCATCATACAAGGACTTGTGGGAAGCATACCCCGGAGGGTTCAGGCTGTAATTGCATCTCGTGGAGGCTCCGCAAACTATTGAATATGAATAAATTTTGTTTTTATTTTCTATTACAGGTGCCCAAATACTCATTTATAGATAGCGTATAATGCGTATCATTTATAAGATTTTTGGCGTTTCTTAATATGTTATTTGTTACACTATCCCAAGTATGATACTAATCTCAACGAATAAATTATATATGTGAGGAGACGCATTTGAATTCTTGACAAGTATTTTCGAAGATTTTCTTCTAAAATCATAAGTTCTGATTTTTAGCGGCCATCTAAAGCAAATTTGTAGAAGAATTATCTATTATTGGATTCATTACTTCTACGCAGAATTAATAAAAGGAAAATATATCTGAAACCAAAGTTTACTGCTTTACGAACACCATAATCTAAATAATTTTATGGATATATATAATGTTTCAGAAAAACTTTTAACTTTGTTATATACTTACGTAAATAAGGATTCTCTGGAAGCCCACACGTTATTTCTGGCCATGGTCTTTAACACAAATAGAAGAATCACCAACAGGGCACCTGCTCTACACAGCCAAGCAATAAGAGGTCCTCTCTGCATCAATCGCTGTAACCCATGGCTCACAAGCAAACAAAACCCGAGACTATTAAAAGAAGAAATAATAATACTTAATAGTATAAAAATTTAAATGCAGCCCTTAAACAGTGCGATGTAATGGAAAATTATATCCAATGTACAAATATCGTTCTATACGTTTTATACTGATACTGTTTGTACCATACCAAAAAAAAACATGAATCGATATACAAAGTACTCGTACATAAAAATTGAATTTTTTTTTTACTGATAGTACATTTTTAAACTCATCGCATGTATGAGCGAGAAATTTATATCCAATAATGTAGCTAGTCTTAGTGTCAGAATTTCAAAAGTTCAACTTCAGACGAGACTACCGGACACGAAATCATGAATTTCTACTTTGATGTTTTATGTTCACAGTTGCATAATTGCCTGGGTCATCAAATGACCCAATATTAGATGCAAGTCAAATAAATATTGGTTTAATTTCTCATGACCTTATTTTTTTATTTTTAATCCTAAACCAAAAAAAACTACTTTTTTAGAGATTTTTGTAAAGGGCGAGACACAGTTCATTGGGAATTTTATTTTTCTTATCGTGTTTTATCGTCTTCCTAAAATAATAAAATTTTTTGAGTTGTCAAATTTTAAAAGTGAGTCTGTTAGTTACGACCCAAGCCTATTTTATTTATTACAACAGAAAGTGGTTTAGCTGTCGTCAACGATTTTCGACCCGTTGTAAGAAAGAGTTAATCAAAGCGTGTAACAGAGGAGGTTTTAAGTATTTATTATTAAATAGAATAAAATGTTGCAGGGGTTAGAAGTTAACAAAGAAGAACAAACTCTAAAATGTTTTGAGAAGTCCATGATGAAAGTTTAACATTACCGCTTTCTTAAAGCTAGAGTTTTTCGTGACTTTTTTTTCATTAATCATATTAAGGAAGGAGTTGTTGTTGCTGTTCCTAATGGCCCCAGGTGGGAAGTTCTAGATAAGGTCCGTATAGGTTTCGGGTGGCTCTGATTTTATAATAGCACCACAAAAGTTGGAGTCCGACTTGGCTAGGTGCCATGACAATTAGCCTACATGGCTAGGTCCTGACAACGGCGCCTGTCAGGATTCGATCCGGGCACCTTCAGTACCGAAAGCCGATGCGCTACAGTTAGGCTACCTCGGGTCGGAAGGAGAATAAAAGCAAAGTTAGTAAAATCGACTCATTTTGTAGAAAAGTTTTGATTATTATAACTTCCATTTTTCTTTGCTGCTATTTTACGAGAAATAAAATGCTTACCTGGGAATGTATAATACTCGCTCAGCGACCACAAATCCAACCGTCACAAGCAAATTCGTTGCCGGGAGAAACGAGAAGACCATCAGCGATAAAGAAAGTAAGATTCGCCTTCTCTCCATACCCTGTAATGAACGACAATGTCAGCCCCTTATTTGAAATGGAAAATAAAATCAGTTAAACACAGCAAGAATAAAAAGTATTTGTCTAAAGGGAACGAAATCATAAGTCTATTTTTTTACAAACACCTTACGCGTCAATTTACACATTTTTCCTCGAAATTCATAATCTAGAAGTTAGCAGCACTTAATTAAAGCTAATTTATATCCTTCTGCTTAACAAAAATTATTTTTTAATGAGTATGTTTTTTTACTAAATATTAAAAAACGTCGGAATGTAATATTTTTATTTGTTAAAGCTATTAAATCATATTTTTATTAATGAGTGGGAATCCTAGAACAAATATTTTAATTCACATTATATCAAGAAATCCCGACTGTTGGTATTAGATCACACTGTAGTACCCTAAAAACTTTCATTTGTTTGTTGTCATTTCGTGGAAATTAATTTGGATTTACCAACTAAAGTGCGTAAAATATTTTAATAATTTTAATTAGTTCAACTGATCTGTAATTATAATTGAAATTTATCTCTCAAGCTTGCTATTCAGCGAAAGTTCTGTACATCTGTGTGTTCGTTTGTATGAATAAAAACATCCTTTTCCCAAAATATAAGATCCCGATTACTTAGCGGAAAATATTTAATCACACATTTCCGATCAAGTTTATAAATATAAAAAGTATTGTCAAGGGAAACATTCCGGAATTAAATGACCCACACTTTAATTATATTATGTAGCCAAACAGACATTTCGCGATGTACGAAAAAAAAAATATGGAACAATCACTTTTAATCTAAATCCGCACTTGAAATAATAGTAAAGTCTACGTAGGAACAAAAATATTCACAATATAATCGAGTGTTTAGTTTATATTCTATGTCAGCAACAAGGAAATAATAGTTAAATCCTTCCTTATAAAGATATTTTCCTCTTTAGGTGGAAATTATGATGTATGTTTCCATTACTGAAAGGGGAAAAAAATGAAGCATTCACTTTTGGAATACTTCTAATGAATCATTTTTGCCTTTCTTTCTTATCATTTTTTTAATAAGCACATCTTATATCCGAGTGAAGCATTTCTCTTTCTATAATATCTAATTAGTTCCTTTTAATCTGACGATCCATTCAGATTCTCTATTTAATGATGAAGACCTTTAAATACTATCTTTTTTTTCTCACTGGAATGAATTAAAGCTACTATGCGTGCATTGTAACATTTATGTGGAAAAGATTGTACAAAAAAACCCGGAAAATTTCCTTTTCAAATGTGATATTATGATTGCTAAGATAGATTGAAAGGCCCGAAAAATAAATTATATATATATATATATATATATATATATATATATATACTGTTGTCACAAAAAATATATGCACGAAGAAGAAATCCGGCTACTATCACGAAACTTGGCAGAAATGTAGTCTGGTAAGAGATATGCAAATGATTAAAATTTCGACGCCAGTGAGACAAGGGAAGTGCGCTATCCGCATATGGGATGCGCAGCTGGGAGAGTTTAAATGCATGATTGCTCGTGCCATAGGGTTATTCAAACAAATCCATCGACTTGGATGGACTGTATTGTGAGTAGAGATGCCTCTGAGATGTCCCCGGCGAAAGTACTTACAATTGACGGACTTTGAGAGGGGGTGTATCGTTGGCCTCAGAGAAGCAGGTTGGTCGAACAGGCTTATCGGCCGCCACCTCTGTCGGAGCTATATGGTAGTTGCTCGGTGTTGGCAACAATGAATCACGGAAGGGATAGTCTACCGTCGCGGAGGGTGAAGGCGTCCCAGGAACAAAAATGCGCGCTAGGATCGCTCAATCATAAGAGTGGCCACGTCCGCATCAACAACGTCTCTAGAATCAGTTCGATGTCATGTACCACCTTTCAGACATCCAGTGGTATCAAGGGAAATCATTCGCAGACGACTGGCCGACGCAGGTATAAGGAGCCGACGTCCATTAAGACGCCTACCACTGACCCCACATCATAGGCAGTGTTGATTGGATTTTTGCCGACTTCGGGCAAGCTGGAGTGTGACCGACTGGAGACGTGTTATCTTCAGCGATGAATCCTGATTCAGTCTCAATGCTGATGACCAGCGCATACGAGTGTGGGGGCGGCCAGGCCACCGGTCAGATCCGGTATTTGTTGTCGTGAGGCATACGGCGATTACACAAGTTATGACAGTGTGGGGGGTCGATTTGTTGGGCCACACGATCACGTCTGGTCTTCTTTCAACGCACTTAGACGACACGCAGTTACGTGGACGAGATTTTAACGCCAGTTGTACTGCCTATGCTATCAAGTCGCCCACGTGTCATTTATCAGTAAGACAAAGCTCGTCCACACACTGCACGACTCTCCCAAGAATGTCTTCAAGGATATGGCGTACTCCCATGGCCTGCCAGGTCACCAGACAACTCGCCAATAGAACACGTCTGGGACGTGCTTGGAAGGCAACTGCAGTCGTCCTGAAATACTGGTAAATTAACTGCTCAGTTGCAAAGATTATGGCATGATCTTCCGCAGGAGGTCATAGGTGTCCTCATTGAATCGATGACACGCCGTTTTCGGCTTGTATAGCTGCCAGAAGTGGATTTACTACTCACTGATTTTTAACCTTTTTCATGGCATATCTTTTTAATAAAACGGTCTGTTCTTCTGAATTTTTAATCATTTGCTTAGCTCCCCATACACTACATACATGTTAAGATTCGTGATAGTTACTCTTTCCTTCTGTGTGCAAATATTTTTTTGTGAAAGAGTGTATATATATATATATATATATATATATATATATATATATATATATATATATATATATATATATATATATATATATATATATATATATATATATATTTATTTATTTATTTATATATTTGTGTGTCTGTGTGTGTGCATGTAAGTTTTTGAAGGTTATTATACTTAAGGGAACTATAAAAGGTGTTTCCACAGAAAATCTGATTAAAACGTTAAACTCCAGAATTATTCACATTTAATAAGATAGCGCGGGAATGAGAATGAAGAATAGCGGAGGTGATGACGTAAAAACAATTAACAGAACTTGAGTAGGTGTTCAAGCAAAGTAGCCTTAGAGGTGTTTTGGCGGGAAGGATTACGTCAGAAAGTGCTTAGACAAACCGAGAAAGCTGTCGGACATTCGGAGCACGGGTTTTAGCGTGCGTTGTTCGAGATAGCGGAGAAAGGAATTGAGCAGACCGGATATGTACTCGATGATGAAAGAAGCGGAGCGAGCTGCTCCGTTTTTTAAGATGGCCGGCGCCCATGTTAAAGAGGTTAGATCGGGCAGTGGTTTCTAAGTCATTTTGGATTAATAAATACTTGCTCGAGTTATAGTGTTGTTTTCCTTGGTTAACGACAGCCTTCGAATGGATTACTTCAAAGAAAAGGATTAATGACTGAAAAGTGAAATTTGCAAATAATATGGCTTAAGAAGTTTGTCATATATATATATATATGTGTGTGTGTGTGTGTGTCTGTGTGTGAATATGTACATAATGATACTATGCTTAATTTTTGGTATTAGCGAATTCTAATTTATGAGTTGTTTTCGATAATACCGTCGAAAGAAATCATGTAAAATGTGATGTATTTCTAAATTCGGTTGACATTTCAATGTGACTCACAAGTAGTTTTTTAATTCATTTTCCTTTTAAACAAAAAAAATCCTTCTGCTCAATTTCTATTAAGTACAGATTTATGGGTCAAAATTAATATGCCAACTATTATTAAAAAGGTTTGCAACCTACTATTAGATAGATTTTTCTTTTCACATGAAGCTCACTGAAAGTTTCTTCGTTTTAATTGAGTTTGTAAAATATAAAGTTGTGTTCTTTATTTTCCCCTACAAAATATTTTCCAGAATGTATACTTTGCCATAAATTTACTTATACCGGAATACATACCTAACATTGTATTTTCATTGCACCTAAGATAGAATAGAAAAATTGGAATAATATTGAATAACCGAAATATTTAACTTTCCCTTTTCAATGTATAAGATGTTCTTATTATATCTGGCAAATTGAATTCTATATAAAGAGGGTGGAAATTATCAAATAACGTGATACTGTGTGGTTTTATCCGGTTTCATCTAACTGAAGACAAACTTTAGACATCGTAACTTAAGAGGATATCTTTTCATAACTGTGATCCAGTCATAGTTTGGTTGCAAATTATAACTGGCATAATTTATCCCTATTTTTTACTGTCTGAAAGAATTTCCTTATTCATTATTAATGCTCTAAAGCACTGTTTTTAATTGCATTATGTAAAGTTCAAATGTCTTCCTATAACGTAACGTGTGATAACAACATGGGTATTTTCACTTTTCTGTCTTATCGACTAAATTTTTTGACTGGAAAAGTACTTGGGGCATTATCACGCAAAGAACATGAATGCGGTACAACAGTTTGTGTTTGTACGATCAGAAACCTACCTCATCTTACCTGCAGGCCAGGCTTCGCCAAAGCTTTCAGGCTCAAGCCTCCGAGAGTTGCGAGGTACAGGAGGGTTGCTGCGTTCCTCAGTTCCCATGGACTCTCTATGAGTGGTATACTTCCCATCTGCCAATCGTAGGAAAGGTTGACAGGACACAGTAGAAGCCATATATTAAAGGCGGGCAGGTACATATATGTCAAGAACCTGGGATATGGAAATAAGCAATCGGAGGTCATTTCCTTCCAAAATGGAGATACGTGAGAGAAAAGAGATACATACAGCGTGTCCAGCGAAGGAGTCCCTGAATTCAAAATTCAAAATCTCGAAAACAAAGATCTGTATAAGAATGCAACAAACGGTATGTTTACCGTGACAGCTGTAAGAATTTTATACGCTAATTTTCGAAAGCAGTTACAAAAGCTGCTAAAAGAGGGCGCTGTTAGCCAAATTTTAATGGCGCAGGCATGGATTGGCTTCCCTATTCGCCGGACCTGAGTCCTTGTGACTATTTTTTGTGAGGCACATTAAAAGGTACTGTCCACAGGAACCATACTACCACGAGCTTCAATCGGCGATCGAATCGATTGCAGCTGAATTGATTTCTGTTGAGACACTACAGGGTGTGATGGCAAATTTTATTGTTCGTTTGCGCCACCACCGTACAGCGGATGGTGGGAATTTTGAAAAGATTGTGATGTAGTGATTGCAAAGACTGCTTGCAAAGACTACGAGTTTAATTATGCATGTTGATACGAGTTGTAGAGCGCCATCTGTTAGCAGCCTTAGTAACTATTTCGAAAACTAGTGTATACAATTCTTATAACTTTCCCGATAAACATACCGTTTGTTGCATTTTTCTACAGATCTTTGTCTTCTAGATTTTTAATTTTGAAATCAGGGAATCCTTCGCTGGACACGCTGTAAGAAAATAATTACAATTTAGAAAAGTTCTTAATTAAAATAGAGGGTTTCAGACCAAAGAAATTTGAGAAGAAAATAATGATTCATTTATCTTCCTATAATTTGACCTATAATGAGGCACAATTAGCTTTTATTTGTAGTGTGACATGGTACACTCAAATATAATTCAAAACGTTTCGTTCTTGAAAAAAACTTTTCTCTGAATCAAAATGTTCTTTTACAGTTGATGTTGTTTAAAACGTGCGTTATTTTTTCAAATCTTTATAGTTGACAGGCAGGTACTGAGTTCTAAGGAACAATGACTAATGTTTAAAATGGGCAACCCTCATACGACGAGCATAATTTTTTTTTTAATTCCTTTCACGATTGAGTCAGTTATAGAGTTCCTATGCCTAGATTTTAAGATAAAATTTCTCGCCTAGAAACAGACTGTAGGTGTGTTTCACATTATTATTCTACGCCACAACGCACTAGTAGTTAAGAAATAGGTTTAATAAATATATAGACATATAAGAAATAAAATCTAGTGTATTAAATTATTATCCTTAGCTATCAAAATACCAATCAAAAGAAACCAGGTTGGTAGAAATAACTGAAACAGATTTAAGATATGTCATAAACAACGAAATTGCAGAGTTTGAACATATGTTCTTTAAATCTTATGAAAATTCAATTCTTTAAATATTATATTTTCAATTAAACTAATATACAGGGTTCCCACCTGTATCCATTACACCACCCCCTTAACTTCTACACGGTGACAGCTTAGGCTATAAAGTTGGTGTCTAGGTAAAAAGGCTATGCGCTACTCGATAAGACAACTTATAACGCCATATGTCAGCAAATTTTGGAATTATCGTTTTTATCTCAAAAATGGTACGAGATAGGGAAAAAAGTGAATTGCAATGTTGTTAAGCATCATCGATTTAGTAAGAAAAGACACCTTGCGAACATAAATACTCAAAACAGAATGCAAAAAATGGATTTTCGACGACGCATTACTCATGCTTGTGCCTCCTTAACACCTGCCATGTTGCACAATGTGCAGCGAGAAATCCAATCCAGAGTGGAAATGTATATAGTGGCTAATGGAGAGCATTTTCAGAAACATAAATAAATGATCCTGAAGATATCGAAGTGTCTCCGTTTCTTTCTCCCACTCTTTATGACATGACAATTTTCGAAATCGTGACCAAACCGATGTTTATTTTCTACATTCTGTTTTAAGTATTAATGTGCCCAAGGTGTCTTTTCTTACTAACTCTATGATGTTGAACAACTTTGTAATTGACTTTTTTCACGTATCTCGTACCGTTTTCGAGATAAAAACGCTAAGTCCAAAAGTTGCCGATAGATGGCGTTGTAACTTGTCTCATCGAGTAGCGCATAACTTTTTTACTGTACCTAGACACCAACTTTATGGCCTAAGCTGTCACCGTTTAGAAGATAAGGGGGTGTAATGGATATAGGTGGGAACCCTGTATTATTGAAAGCATTACTCATTTTCATTTTTTTACAAATTATGGTTTTTAAGAATTATTTGAAAACATCAGTTAATGTGAACGAATCTAAGTGTTAGCTCATATTCTATTGACTCTACGAAATTCCTCAGATAAGATGGTGAAATGTTTGCCTCTTTTCTCCCATATTATTTTACTCAAACTTAAAAGGAAGAGGATGTGTCCCGTTGAAATATAATTTCCTCCAGGAATATCATATATCTTTACTGTAGTTAAGGAATCATAAGTACTAGTTGCTTAAGTATGGTTTAATTAATATCTGCGACCTTCTTCGCAGAGGTTTCCATAATGTTAAAAAAGTTAAATGTGCTCTAATCTTAGCTAAAAAATGAGTTTTACTTTTTTCGCAAATTTATTGAACCATAATACGATTGGTTAGCATAAATACAAGAAAAAGAATTCAGTAATACTATTCACTTTCTATTAGTAAAATAAACCACAAATCAACAAAATGTATAACGTACGAGTTATATATTCTTAGTCATAAAAAATTATTACTTTTGATAAATAAAGGAAAAACTATAAATTGTGACATTATATCTATATGTCACCCCTTGTACAAGTTTTTTTCGAGGTTATAGACCTAAGAATAAAGATATTTTTGATATGAAATACACGAAGAGATTTTTATACTTCAATTTGTTAGTGAAGTTCAGTAAAGAAAAATAAAGCGTAAGGAAATATATAATTTCAATTCATGAATGGAAAACACTGTTGACTTACTATGGTAGTGTAAAATGTGATCCCACAATTAATTCCGTAACATAACCTAGCCAGCATACATTACGTGATTCCTGGTACTCTGCGGGAAGTAATTTATCTATACTCTCAAAAGCACGATCTTACACAAAAATGTTAATGTATTGAACTACTTACTTTGTTAGCCATGACTTAGAAAATGCAGCTGGGTTGTCTTGCTCTCCAAATTGAGGGAAAGTGCCATTTAGCATCCAATTCCTCACATAGACGAGCGTACTCATCTGAAATAAAATTAACACATCTATTTATATTTGTTTAAAGGGATGGTGAAAACTCAGAAACAAGATAGTTGGAATTTTTATTGATATCAATTTACTCTGAAAAAATTAAGTAGCGGAAGTTGAATTGAGATTTTTTTCTGTTTGTAGGGGAAGAGAGTACTCTCAGAGAAAATTTCTCCAAGTGTCGGAATCTAGTTAGCAATTAGCAAGCGTCATCAGAATTTTCCTCACAAAACAAATGATTTTGAATTTTGATAGTTTGGTACTTATAAAGTTTTCGTTCTTTAGGCGAAGACAGGGGGTCACAATCCCTAGGTACTCCAGTTATCTCTCCCTTCCTACTTTCCTTTTTAACCCCTTCTTCTATTTTTGTCTTGTGTCTTGTATGGTCTACCCTCTCGTTGTGGTTCCTCTTCGGACGTGAGGGATTCGTGCAACAATATAACGTCTCCCTGACAACCGAACTTAACACAGCGATTAAACTGACAATGTGTTTTCCAAGCGTGGATACTCGTACCCTGGAAAAGAGTGTTCATGTAACTGAGGAAAAACAAACTCTATACATTGCCTTGCTTTCAATTAAACGGGTGGCTCACCTACATGCACCTGTTACCATATGAATCAATCGACTGGTCTGAATGGCTTTCATCACTGGCTTGGAATAAAAAATAAATTTTTTGAATATAATATAACCTATTCCTTTAGTTTGCAAAAGAGTGCACCATATGTTGATGTACCACAAGCAAGGTTTTTTTATTATACAGGGCAAATAATCAAACCTTTGAGCTACGTCTTCGTTTATAATTGTTAAATATTTCCTTGCATATTATACATTTTGTGTACATATGCTTTGTATAAGTGCTTATTGAAACAAGGACAACCGTATGAAAATTTTCTGTTAAAAAGTTTGTATCTACGCAAATGGCAACGCCATAGCGAACCCTATATGGTAGAATGTCAGCCAGATGTCAGGTTTTTACTCTGCGGTTGTGTTATTCGTTTCCATTTAGTTTTTACTTCAATATCGTTTATGGGTCAAGGAGAGTGTCCCAAAGTGTACATGAATTTAAAACAATCTGTTTACCAGTGACGAGTTTCAAGTATCAGGCCGTAAAAAGTTCAAGTTTGTGAAATTAACGTTTAAAAAAGAAAAAGATGGCTGACCCGGTATATTCAAATACCTTTTTGATTAGCTCGCTGAAGTTGTGCTCCCCAACTTGGAATAATTATATGAAAATATTTTTAATTGATAGAAACTCTCGGGAATTTATTGAAGGTAAATCAGTATTTCTGGTAGATACATCCGAAAGAGAAAAGCAGTCTTATAATTTAAGAAAGGCGAGATCGTACACTACTATATATCAGGGTATCGAAAAACAATTTCAACCTTAAATTACAAATACGATGGACGGCAAGAAGGCCTGAAAAATTTTAAAGGAAAGCTTTGAACTAGTGACAAGGACAAGATTGGCCGGACTTGTTGATGCATTTCCCGGTTTACGTTTTGAACCCTAGGAAGAATCTATGTTGATTTGTTTTACAGGCGACTTAACGAAAACAGTTTACAAGTGCTGGATATTGGTTTTGAAATTCCGGATTTGTTATTGTGTTTAAAGCTGATACGTCGATTACCAAATGAATATGAAAATATAGTTCAAACGTTGTATCGCCTTAAAGATTAAAAGAAATTCATTCGACTATATTAAAACATAGTTGATTATTAAAAGGGGAAAAATACAACAGAAGAGAAAGGGTGAAGGCTCGTATTTCATTGATAATGCGTACGTCATGTTCTTTTCAAAGCCAAGATTTAACCGACGAAATTTAAGTAAGATGCAGTCTACAATTTCAAGCACTGAAAATAGTGAGGCAGTGCTATATTAGAAAATTTCGCTTAGAAAACAACTGGAAGAAATAAGATTCTGCATTAATTCCTGCAATAAAATAGGCCATGTTGTCAGAAACGATTATGCATGAATTAAAAGTAACTAACGAAATCTCGTAAAGTCGTTTAATGCGAGTTTTATAAAATCACTAAGTGAGTTCTATACAGAGGAAAAAGAAGTTCGAGACAAAAATTAGAAGCTCAATCTGAAAGTGAAAGTGTTGACAATTATTTGTGTAGACTAAATGAGTTGTTAATGGATGAGAGCAACCATTTCCCAATTTCGTAAAGAAAGTACTTTGTTCAAAATCTACACAGGCATTCCCTCAACAAAGCTCTAGAGATGTTAACAGCGGAATGGAGGTTTAAGCGGTAAGTGATATGAACTTTTATGTTATGATAAAAATGAATTCGTATAATTAACTTTAATTAATGCATTTAATGAATGGTGCAAATTTAGTTATTGTGGGTCATACAGTAAAAAGGGAAGTAATAAAATGAGAGATTTTGATAGGTATAATGAATATTTTTTAGCTGTAAATAGAAATAACAATTTCTATGTTGTTTATGGTTTAACTGAAATTCAAAAGTATGAAATCATGGAAAAGGAAAGGCTATATTATAATAAGTTGAATTTAAATTTAGTTCGTAAATGGTTTGGACACAAATGTTCCTTTGTTGAAGTTAATAGCGCCCTTTACACGTACGCTCTTTCCCGCGTGAAACCACGATCCCGCGCGATTGAGTACACGTGTGAACGTGTCGGAGAGGAAGGGAAAGCTGCTTTGGAGTGAACTGCAAGTTTTCCCGGGCGCAATCCCATAAGATCCAAGCACACGTGAAATAACGTACGTGTAAAGGGCGCTATTGAGTAATAATGATTATTTTAAAATATTGAAAATATAATAGGAAATCAAAGTCTTGTCAAACTTGCAATGTATCTAAATCAGCTCTTAAGTCTTTAAAGAAAAATAAAGTTGATTAGCTAAACTAATTCTTATCAGGATTTATATGGATCCTGGCTCTGGTAAGTTCGCTTGGAGGTTGTAGATATTTTTTTTTGTCTTCGATAGGTGATTTTGACTGATTCACAACTGTATATACAATTTAAAACTAAGATGGAATTTTTTAAATGCTTTAAATTTTACTTATGCAAAGTAGAAAGGGAACGGGTTAATAAACTTAAATGTGGAAGTACCGACAACAGGCTAACGTTTGTTCACAGTAAGTCCACGGCTATCCCAAATGATTGAGTTATTAAAGTAGAAAGAAGTTCAGCAAATATTCCCGAGCCGATGGGCGTAGCTAAGAGGTTCAATAAAACTGTATTAGATGGTGTACGGTCTATGTTATGTGACAGTGACCTACAAGAGATTTTGAGCAATAGCACTAAAAGCATTTGCGCATATTTCAAATCAATTTAAACATGAAAAAATAAGAAAACAGCTGTAGAGATTCGAACTGGCTAGAAGATATTTTCGAATAGTTCAATCACTAGCTTATATTCATGTTCCTAAGATTATAAGAAATAAATTGAAACCAAGAGCAAAAATTGGAAATTCGATCGGGTATGCTAAAAAGCGAGACTAAAGAGTTTGGATTCCCAATGAAAGGAAAGTTATCGAAACAATATATATGAAAATAAATAAAAATAAGAATGATGTTTATGCTCTGTTTGTGACTAAAAAGCAGTGTAAATATGTAGTTTACAAGAACTGTGATAAATGCCCAGAAGTATTGAAGGCATCAACAAGTAAAGAAATACAACCCGAGCAGCAGAAACACAATTTAGAAGATGGAACTTCGAGAATATAACCTAAGAAAGTTGGTTTTGATCCAACATACTGAGGGAAAGAAGAAATATCAAGAAATTACTGATTGAGCCTGTCTACTACTTTACACCTTCTGTAGTATCGTTAATTTCTCAAAACGATGTTACAAAAATGTTGTTAACAGGAACTTTTTTGATCCAAGAAATTTGGACTTAGAATTAAATTAGGACTTTGGAAGTCAAGAACTAAGGAAAGTACTTTTGAAAAGGAAAAATAAAATACGTAAATTTTTCTTCTAATGATTTTCAAGTGTTCTATATTAAGGAATTTATAGGTGATGTTTTTCAGAGGGATTTCAACCGTATCGAGCTGCCAAAGACTTTTGATGACGCTGAACGATTTCATGAAAAAGATAGCTTGAATGGGTTTGGAGAGTTAAAAGTTATGTAAGAACGAAAAGTGTGGGTGATTGTAAACCAACCGAAGGAAGGTAAAATTTCCTTCTCACACATGATACATATGACAGTTATCTTCAAAATACCCTATAATCTAAGGGAAATTTTAAAATGCAAAATTTATACAGACAATTTTATGATCCAATATTAAAATTTTCCCCGATTTGTCATTCCTTTCCTTATAAAAACAGCCCCAAATAAAAAACTATTTATTATGCATCAAGTATTGTGTGTCATTTCATTAATAATAGCATCTAAAACATTTCCTGAAAATTTTTATCAAATTATATGCATTATTATGTTAGACATCATGATAACGGTAGAGATTTGTTCTAAAAACACATAATTCTGAGAAAAACGCATTTAAAGTTGTTTGTCACTTCAATATTGTAGAAGACAATTTTTTAAAATAGCTCTAACTCTGCTCCTAATTGTTGTAGAAGGAAAACCAAAATAATTTTGAAAAGAGAAAAGATTGAATTACACGATTCTTACAAAAAATAAATTGACCAAAATAGCCAAAAAATGACATTTTCAACGTAGACAGTCACCTTAAAAAATCCATTTACCACACCAAAATGGGAGGTATTGAAACTTGACAATACAACTTGACATTATCAAGTATCTAGTATATTGTCAATATCTAGTTATATAGAACTTGACAATATACTAGAATCTTCAAGATGTACGAAATTAAAATAGGTCAATTTTATTTACATGTCGAAAGGTGATGCAGTACTGACAGTGTAAGTTAACAGGGTTATTTTTTGGAAAACAAATAATGTGATTACATATGCAGTCAATCGTTAAAATCAAAATTAGATATTAAAGAACTAGTAAATGTTAAATTTTTATTGAGAGAACATTTTGAAACTGCTCAAATTGAATTTTATTTCCATCAGCATACTTACATGAACAAACGTCTTGAAAAATTTTGGGAATTGCCAAGAAATTTTGTACATTTACCTCTAAAGCCAGGAACCAGGAAAATTAAATGTACTGTAAGATATCAATATCGAAAATTAATTGGCTGTTTATCGCTTTTGTCTAGTAGGACAAGACACGATATTTTTTTCGCAATCAACTTAATGCCTTAGTTTTCTAACGGTTATAACTACCATCATTGGTGAATAGCTGTCGATATTTTGAATTACATTTTAAAACTAGGGAGTATAAAATTAATTTTTCTAATGAAAGAAATTTTAGATAGATTGTTATTCAGATGAAAATTGAGGATATATTTTAACAAATAGGTATTCAACTGGTGAATGCATAACATTTTTTGATAACGTGCCTTTTATGTAGAAGTCTTTTAAGCAAGAAAATAATTGCACTAAGTTTTATGGAGTGGTTTACAAATACATTAAGATAATTAAATTTAGTATTAGGTCATTTTAAAACTTTTCAGTATTGGGATAACAAAGCGGCAATATTACAGCTATACAGCTATTCACACATATATATATACAGTGATTGTGATTCCCTAAAGTTGGTAGGGCAGTGTTTTAATATTTTTCATTCATTTTTTAACTTAATTTTATACATTTCCCTACAAAAACTCTCAAAATTGGTATATTTAAAAAATTTAAATAAATGTTTAAAAATTATAAATTAAAAATTAAGCCAGTGTAATGAGTGATCCTTTCACCGTAGCGTAATACCAACACAAACGCAATAGAAAAAATACTTTATGAGTATGAGCTAGAAATGTATTCTGTCCTATATTTAGGACGATAGTCAAATATAGGTTAAAAAAACAATTATTTTTGAGATTTGTAACAACGGAACATACAAAATGAAGATGCTTAAATGTCAGTATTAAAATTTTCTATGGTTTTCCGGCAGGATTTCTTGAAAGATCAAGTTTGTATAATACAATAATCAATATGTTTCAAAGTAAACCACGTTATATTCGGAAACTTTATAAATAACCATTGAAGTTTAAAAATAACGACTGAATTATTTAAATGTTCTCACCACGGACAGCAGAATAACTATTCTGGCCTGGATGTGTATAGAAGAGTCATTTCTAGAGGATCTAAATCTTCTGTTTTTATACTTGTAGTTTTCGGTTTCATTGGCTTTCAAGCTGCAAAAGAGAGAGAAGTATTTTCATATAACATCAAAATGACATATGGGATACTTTGGCACTTGGTATAAAAAGCAAGTGAAATTTTTTTCCTTATATTATAACAGTATAAAGGGCTTTAAACTATAAGCCTTGCTAAACGATGCTAAAATCTAGACGACAATTTTCTCATTTAATGAGGATTATATAAGGCACTTTTTTTCCTTAAAAAATGATAAATGTGCGCATTGCTAAAGTATAACTATTAAATCATGCACACAATTAGATGATGAAGTTAAAAAAATATCTTCGACAATATAGTTATCGATGATATAGAGTTACCGATGATTTGTATCATCATCATCACATTAGAATACAACGCTTAAAAGGTTCATCTTGAAGGACTATTTAAAAATCGGTTTTTTGGAATCCTCGGATGACATCTGAAAATTACCCTAAAATCTCAAGTGTAATATGAACTTTTTTTTCCCATTTTATTTCGCAAAAATGAGGGTAGATATTACACTTGCGTACAAAAAAAAACGTAGTTTTAAACATTGGATAAACGAACGTACAGCAGCTGTAAGACATTGTTGCAAGACGGGTGCGTGGGCATCTGTACTCCATAATTCATACACCCGTTTACTAAGCAGGTATTCCTTTTAAACAAACGGAACTCACAGTTTGTATCGTCAAGTGAGGATGATAATGGCGATATATATTACGACAGAAACAATATTTATGACATGGACAACAATAGATGAGCTGTATTCTATTGAAAGTGATTAAGACTGATAATGTGATACTATTGTCGCGTAGATGGTAGTCGTATGGATTGAACACACACGTAGAGGGAATACAACGCTGTTTATTAGCACACAACACTTAGCTGATAGAACTCAGAACTGAACTCACAGGTTGAGCTACTTGCTCTTTTATCCATCAACAGAATATTCTGGAACGCCGTTCCAGGAAATTAAAGAATGTTCTAGCAACTTCTAGAACTAACAGAAATAGAATTAGAATTAAATTAAATTAAATTAAATTAAAATAATGTAGAGCTTCGAACCGGGGACCTCTTGCTCAGCAGTCCGGTGCGTTGACCATTCAGCAACAGAGTCTTTGACGGGAAAGGCTTTAAGCGGCATTGCTCCCTCCTTAGAAGAACAGCGTCCCGCTGTCCTAGGTTGCCTAACTGCTAGCAACTTTTGATCTGGAACGTGTCTGTGGTCCGGTGTAATCATTCTTTACATTGGTAGGCGGATCCTCTTCACAATGGCCGTCTTCAGATGTTGAGGAATCACCATTCGGATGTTGTGCTTGTAATTCAGGGTCGTAGTAAGGCTTCATTCTAAGAACATGGACGGTGTCTATCGTTTTCCGGCGTCTTGATGTTGGCTCATAGTCTTGGACTTCGTAGGTTACGTCAGATAATCGTCGTAACACCTGGTATGGTCCGAAGTATTTTTTAAGCAGTTTCTCGGACAAGCCTACTTTTCGAACAGGCGTGAAAATCCATACTAAATCTCCAGGTGAATTGGACACCACCCTGTGCTTGGAATTATAACGCCGACGGTCCTTTTCTTGCGCCTCTAGGGTTCGTAGTCGGGCTAACTGCCTTGCCTCTTCGGTTCTCACGACAAGATGCTTAGTATAGTCGTTCTCCACGTCAGGGCAGAAGGGGAAAAGAGTGTCGAGCGTTGTTTCGGCTTCTCGGCCATGAAGTAAATAGAAAGGTGTGAATCCGGTTACATCCTGTTTAGCGGTGTTGTAAGCGAAGGTCACAAACGGCAGTATCTCGTCCCAGTTTCTCTGTTCTACGTCTACGTACATGGATAACATGTCGCCTAGTGTTTTGTTGAATCTCTCAGTAAGGCCATTGGTCTGGGGATGGTAGGCTGTCGTCATTCGATGACTAATGTTACACAACCGGATGATATCTGAAACAAGTCTTGATTGAAACACTTGCCCTCGATCGGTGATGATAACTCGGGGCGCTCCATGTTTTAGAAGTATATCTTCGACGAGGAACCTCGCTAATTCCGCAGCTTCAGCAGTTTTCAGGGCTTTTGTAATAGCATAGCGACTCAAATAGTCGGTGCAGACTACGATCCATTTATTTCCAGTGGTCGAATTTGGAAAACGCCCAAGGAGATCTATCCCAATGCGATGAAATGGCGCAACAGCAGGCGGTATAGGCATTAGATGACCCGGTGGCTTCTGTGGAACGGCTTTCCTACGCTGGCATTCCCGGCAGTGCATGACATATCGTCGCACATTTCGGTAGAGCCCTGGCCAGTGAAACCGCTTCCTTATTCTGTCGTACGTTTTGACGAATCCTAGATGTCCGGCCGTGGGTGCGTCATGGAAACATTGAAGAATGTATTCACGTAGATGCTTTGGAATGACAGGAAGCCATTTCTTGCCGGTTGGATCGAAACTCTTTTTACATAGTACGTCTTCAATCAGCTCAAATTATCCTTTCACTGTTTCGCCATTTCCTAGAGTCCGTATTAACTCCGCAAGTCTTGGATCTTTTCTTTGTTCGTCAGCAACGTTAGCAAAATCTATAGCGGCGATGACTTCCGATGGTATATTGTCTTCTTCCAATGGATTTCGGGACAAACTATCAGCGTCCTTGTGTTTCTTTCCGCTCTTGTAAGCAATCGAGATGTCATACTCTTGTAGTCGCAATGCCCACCTCGCAAGTCTTCCTGAGGGATCCTTTAGATTAGTTAGCCAACACAGCGAATGGTGGTCTGTTACGATTGAAAAGTGTTTGCCGAAGAGGTATGGTCTAAACTTGTGAACAGCCCATACGGCGGCAAGGCATTCTCTTTCAGTCGTGGAATAATTTTTCTCTGCTTTGGTTAGTGTCCGCGAAGCATAGGCAACAACTGTTTCTTTTCCATGATGTATTTGAACCAAGACTGCTCCAATACCATAGCCGCTGGCGTCCGTTCGCAATTCTGTTTCGGCGTTTTCATCGTAAAGTCCCAGTATAGGGTCAGAGATCAGTGCTTCCTTTAGCCGGTCGAAAGCATCCGACTGCTCACGTCCCCAACGAAATTTAGAGTCACCTTTCAGCAACATTTGTAAGGGTTGAGCTTGATGACAAAAATCCTTGATGAAGCGGCGGTAATAAGAAGAGTCCTAGGAAACATCTGACATCGTGCACACTTTTGGGTGTGGGAAAACACTTCACGGCCTTTACTTTATCTGGATCGAGGCGGACACCTCCTTCCGATACTAGATGTCCCAAAATCTTAATTTGTTCAGCCCCAAAGAGACATTTTTTTGGATTTAGGACAAGCCCAGCTTCTTGGATGCATTTAAGTACGACATTCAGACGTTTAAGATGGTCGTCGAAGGTCTCAGAAAACACGACAATGTCGTCTAGATAACAGAGAGACGACAATGTCGTCTAGGAACGCCGTTCCAGGAAATTAAAGAATGTTCTAGCAACTTCTAGAACTAACAGAAATAGAATTAGAATTAAATTAAATTAAATTAAATTAAAATAATGTAGAGCTTCGAACCGGGGACCTCTTGCTCAGCAGTCCGGTGCGTTGACCATTCAGCAACAGAGTCTTTGACAGGAAAGGCTTTAAGCGGCACTATTGTTTGTTTTGAATTAGCAGCTTTAAGTTTTTTCCTACCGAATTTGATGTTTTCGTTTCCTTTTATTATGAATTTTATTTATGTTAATAAATATTTGTGTAGATTTCAAATAAAATATTGAAAAGTTATGGGTGCGTATTATAGTCGAATTTAAATTTTTTTCCGAAAATTTCGCGCAAAATCAAGCATGCGTATTATACTCGGGTGCGTATTATAGTCGTGATTTTACGGTATTTTATAAATTTGTACGGCACTCAAGAGAAAATAAACTGCCACATTTTGGTTTATGATCCACAGTTATTCCCTGTTTGGTATTTATACATTTTAGATTTGTACCAACAATGGTACTCAAAGATAAAAAATAATCTAAGTCAGTGTTTTATGGTTTGTTGAAATGTTTCAATGAACTCAAAACATCAATTTATTTTTTAAGTCTTTTTGGAGAAAAATCTTTAAATCTCGCATCAAATACCGTGAAGGGTCAGTTCAAGAATATAATCATGACCTTTTTTTAAAGTTTTATTCTAAAGCCCGTTTTATTTCTTTTCCATTGTGACATCCAATTCAAGACTGAATTGTAAAATGTTTCATGAAGAAATGAATTTATACAGGTAGGAGGAAACAAACTGAAATGGGACGTTTTCTTTACGTTATATATCTTGGAGAGCACGTTTGAAACATTTTCTGGCTTTTGTCACGATTTTGACATCATTGTGTATCCTGACATTTGAATGCGAAATGGATGTTTTCAGGAAAAGAGAAGAAAAAGAGAAAATACCAACTTAAGATATAGCTTCAAACAATTTTAGATTGCCGAATATTTTTTCTCCTTACTCTTTTAATATCTCATCGTACCTCCTGATATTTTTTGGACATTTTTTTTCTTATTTTTTATTTAGTATTTCCTCTAATGTTAGAAATTAATTACGCCTCTAATTTATTATTTTTCCATTTGTAAGTGGAAAATGTGAATTTGATTCTTTCAATTTAAATTCGCATTTTGGTTTGTTTTCTTCCAGGTTTGCCCCAACCTGTAGCCATTTAAAAATAAGAAAACGCTCATATATAAGGTATTTATGTTTGAAAACTTATTATCTAATCGTAGAATTAAAAAGATAAGAGATTTATAAGGACAAGTTTGCTCTCTAAATGATCATACATCCAACATCAAATTTTTCTTCAGTTAAATTTTGTTGGTAGTGTTACTGCATCAAAAATTGGAATAAGTTGGATCACTCTATGAATATTAACAAATGTCACATGTTTCTTATTCGTTAAATACACTAGTTTCACTTAAATAAGGAGTCCTAAGAATCCCTTTGTCTACTGGTATATATTTAGATAAAATAAATAGTTCCCTCTTGCGTGAAAATTATTTATTACAATTTACCATAAAATAATATTTCTCTCCGTGCATTTTATATTTGCATCATATTGTAATGCTTCCGTATATAGTTAAAAAGGTTAGGTTAGGTTTGGTGAAAAAAAGAATATTTTTTATCTGGTGTAGAAAATCATAAAATAAGGGAAACTTTATAATCAAATATTTCTAAAATTTCATCAAAATCAAACTTAACATTAGTTAGTGTTCATTATTTTACGCATATCCATATGCTAACATTGTTTTTTCAATCGAAAAAGTAATTTATTCTAAGAAATGAGCGGATCATTAAAATCAGTTCTCGAAAAGCTTTCTCAAAGTTTTTCTAATTGTATAGACGTAGAAAGTTTTCTTCAGATGTTATAATTATACAAGTTCTAGTTTATCTTTCTCTTTTGATGCCGTAATCCAAAGCTGCTTACCTCTATCATCTCTTACATGACAGGCTGATGTGTAGATTTACTAAATATAGATTATTTCCTTTTATTTATCTTGATTATTTCTTATAATTGACATCGGATAGTATTGTTCATTTAATGCGTATAAATACATTTTTTAGCCATAAGTCTATAGATGATATCCATTTACTTCGGTAAACAATTCATAATAGTTTACCTATGAATTCAATGTGCTAGAATAAATGATTGTGTTTAGCAAATCTGATGGAAAACTACAATGTAAAGTGTTTGTGAGAAACTAAATGAACGTGATCAGTTCACGTTATACACAAATCTAAATTAAAATACTATAAGATGTATTTGATGTGAAAATATTATTAAGGTTTAACTAAATGTAAGAAAAGGAACACCTTTTGCAATAGTTATTATATGGAAGAGTGAGAATGCGTATTTTTATAATATTGA
Organism: Dolomedes plantarius; assembly: GCA_907164885.2. Classification (NCBI taxonomy): domain Eukaryota; kingdom Metazoa; phylum Arthropoda; class Arachnida; order Araneae; family Dolomedidae; genus Dolomedes; species Dolomedes plantarius. The sequence continues at coordinate 106,303,032 of OU015491.1, forward strand.
AATCTCTATATTTCCAATATTTTTCATTTTATAGAGACAAAAATTAGTCCAGGAAACTAATACAGAGTACTAAACAGTATTACCTAAAATTTAATGGGCTTATTTAAAAAGCTTTCCATCAAGCATATCACCATTGCTTCACCGAAATAGTAATTCAATAAATGACATCTATAGAATGAGGTATTCGGTTCTCTGAAGATATAGATACATGCGTTGGCAAGATATATTTTAACTTCCTATAGTTATTCGCCATCTTAATTTTACTGCAGAAATTTTACACTCGAGACAACTATTAGGAGCACACTTAACTACCTTCAATTAATAACATTGCTCCATTTTTTTTTACCCGCTTACCATATATTTTCTCACTATACGCAAACTGAGATAAAATTTACTCACAATCCCCTACCCTGTTATTAACTCTTTCAGAGAACAAAGCAGAAGCGAAAAATGTGTTAACTTAACAGCTCATAATGTATGTTTGCTGATGTCGATTGGACCATTGCCAGGACGTTTAGAAACCAAGAACACAGATCTACAATTGATTACCAGCTGTCTCTCCTTTTGTATATCTCAATGATTTAACTCTAAACTACGTTTTACACATGTCCCACGATTTTATTAAAAACTCTTTCAAGAATATTTCTGGTTGTGTACATAGTTTTGGAAAGACTTTTCTGCAAACATAATCAATCTAATAACACATTTATCTATTACACTATGACCCTCCATATCTCTTCTTCTCTTTTAAGCTTAAATCACTTTCACGCAAAGAATATTTCTGAGCCGTAAACCCTTTAAATATTCAGCGAAGAGTTTCATCGAGATATTTCTACCTCTCCAATTTTCATATGCTGCGTGGCTGCCCGTTTTAATTAAAGCAAATGTTTGGGGTATGATAAACATTATGATTCACATCACCTGTCGTATGAGCTTCAACTTCTTTTTCCCTTAGCATTAACGCAAGGCATGAAGTGTTACAAGCAGATACGTCCATTGACTGCGAAGTTCTGGATATACGTATATGTTAACACCAATCTGGTGGAAGAATGTAAGTAGAGTGTACTTCGCCACTTTCGATGGTCTTATCAAGAGTGCGGTCACGATTAAACCTAAGCACGTTCCTCATAGATATTCCCCGTTAATAAAATGGATTTCAAATAAAAAGATAAACTTTATAAATTTTTTCTGGAGTTAAAGAAAAAAATTTTTTAAATATTTTGTCCATATACGAGTATTTCTACTAAAGCGAGAATTTCAAACACCGTTTATGGTTGATTTGGAAGTGAACGATTATCTTTTTGAAATACAATTATGCTTTAGAGTTTCTCAAAATTATCCAAATTATTATCTTCAAAGACAAAAAAGAATAATTAATAAATATTTTCTAATACATCTTCCATTATCTGATAATTTTTATAGCTGTTCTTCAGTACAAACAATTTGAATACAAGGAAAACTTGTGTATCCCGATATCAATATGATTTAAGTATGATTAAGCTTTATGAATCTCAGAATAAAATAAAAATTGGTGACAGTTAAAAAAATAAGAATGTATCTTCCCAGCTGTGATTCAGATTTTGTAGAGTCCTCTACCATAATTTAGAGGTGAATTGTAATAAAACACGAAGAAAATACACTGACTGTAAAATAGTCTATATTATTGATGAAGTCTAAGAGGGGGAGCACCTTTAAGACAATTGAAATCTACCAACATTTTTTACATAATCCTGAATTTTCATAATGTACACTGAGTAACCACTTTCTATGAATACCTACTGAGTACATTGATGGGTTACCCTTTGCTCTCAATTCTGCAGCGATTCTCCTTGGTATGGACTCTGATATGTTGGTAAGCCGCTTAAGGAATCGGAGACCATATCCGATAAGCTGCCATTTCCATTTCTCTAATATTTGATGGTTCTGGATCCAGTTGCCTGGTGTCCCTTTCGACTTCCTCCCACAAAGGGTAAATTGGAATGAGATATTGTTACTGTGAAGACCAACTAAGCAAGGTGAAGTCTCTTATAATCTTCAAACCATTCGTGGATAATATTAGCTTCATGGCATGAAACACTGCCCTGTTGACAGTATACAGCTCCATTGTGGTATATCATTAGCATAACTGGATGTATTTGGTCAACGACACCTTTGGCCCGCCTTTTAGAATTCCTTCATCGACACGAATTGAAGGTTTCTAAACTATGCCAGAAAAACAAACTCAAAACCAAAATATATTCCCCACTAGCTTGAAGTGCTGTAACAATGTTTTTAAGATCCAGGCTTTCGTACCGTTTTCACTATATATTTGAACTCTGCCTTCTACACGGTATGATTGAAAACGTGATCAACGGTATACTTTGCTAATTTCTATTTGCATACTTTCAAATTTTCGTGATTCTGTGGAAACTGGAGATGTTCGATATTGTCAGCTGCAGACAGCAAATGATTTCGACAAGCCATAGATTTCCATATCCAGCACGGTATCATGTGCAGAGAACAGTACGTTGACAGGCCATTGAAATTGATTTCCGAATAAGATTAGCTGTAATTTACCGTACTTTTACCTTCTTTTGGACCGGACAAATCTGGAAACTCTTTCAGATTGAGCATCCAATAGCCAGTGATGACCACCTGCCTTTCGTTAAAATCCTGTTTTTTTGGTTTGGTAGCCAACTCTTTGTTGTTACAGTCACTACCGAAAATTTTACAAGCGAAGCAGTTTCGCTAATACTTGCTCCACTACTATTCCTTATTTAGATTCCATTAAATCGAGTATTTTACCCATTCCTTTACAGGAGATACTCTTCAACTGTCTTTAGAACCACCCAGTGATCCCTTTTTATATCATTCGCATCTTATGGTAGCAATAGCTTGGTTCATAGCTAATTTGCATAAAAATGTAATGTGGTCGTAATAATTTGGCTACTTAGTGTATTTTAGAGATAAAAAGTTAACATTTTTTAGGTTTTTTTTTTAAATTAAACACAGTAAATTATTATTATATTAACACATTTTTCTTACATGGGGATATTTTATGTTTACCAAAGATCTATGAATATTTATATTTAAATGTTAAATAATATTTCTTAAATATTTATTTTTATTTATTCTAGTTTAAGGTATTCGGCCGTGTTCAAAAGGTGATTTTCGATAAAATTTTCAATTTCTTATTTTAATTTTATACTTTAAAGACCAAATATTTAGCTTGTTGAATCGAATTTATTTTGTTGATGTGAATTAGTACTGGAATTATAAGAATTTTTGTGAACTTTAATAATCCGGAAGTGATCGCATTATTTAACCGGAAATGGGTGTTTAAAAGGATTTGTTTACTTCTCGATATTAATTTTCATTCCGTACTTTGGGTTTCATACTAATTTGTGATGTTTTGAAGTAATACATAGATGCCTGTCAACAAGTTTTTGCTATTGTCGTATGTGATATTCATACTATTATCAAACAAAAGAAATAATGGTGTTTTGTGGCAAATTTTGCAAGAGGCTTCTTTTGTGATACCCCAATCCTTAGTTTTGGGGGCTTAAGTCAAAGTTGTTTTATTAAATGATAAAACAATGCTGATTTTCCCTCGGCGTAGAATAAATCCTACATATTATACTGTGGAAGGATTAAGAAAGCTGGACAAATTGCGAATCATGGATTCACGGCTGCATTCCACAATCTGGGCAAAAGTAAGAGGGGAAAAATACGGGCTATTCGAAAGAAAGCAATTGATGATGTGAATGAAAGATGGGAGGATGTAACTTACACATCAGGGGAGTTTTATGCAGATGAAAGAAATATTTTATTGAAAATCATGATAAGGAAACTCTTTCTGCAAGATACATTTTGTATAAAACTGAATTTTTTCTCCGAGGGACTTTTCGCACACGTAAGAGAAAAACTTATCCATAGAATTTTAAGTGCTTTATGCCATATGTTTTATATTGTCTCATGAATGAAACGAATTGCTACTTTTGAAGTATATGAATTAGAAGTTGAGTTATAGTCATTTTTATTGGAAAGTATGTGTTTTATATGTATTTTTTATCCCTGCACTTGACCTGTTATGATATATCTAAGTATTTTTACACTATCCTACTTCATCGTATGCATAAAATATACATCTCTAATAAGAAACTAAACGCAATATAAATTTAATAATATTTATTGAAATATAGTGTTTTCGTAAAGGTAAAATTCATACAAATTTTACCCTACTTCCCTATTTATGAAAAATTTTTAAAATTTTATTTTCACTTCTTGTTTAACCCTTTGAGGGGCGCCGTTTGCACTGTGCAAACGCCTAAATCTAGACATTTTTTTCACTTGCATTTATTGTATTCCAGTTAAATGAGCAGAAAAATGGCTAGTTCTGCCATCTGTTATCAGTTTAAAGAACTAAAAACATTTTCCAACATTTAATTGGAACAAATTTCAAGATTCTTTAGGTTAAAAAAATCGGGAAAAAATCTGCACCTTGCAAACGGTGGAGTTTCTTGTCCTTGAAAGAGTTAAGTTGTTTATAACATTATTTTTCTGGATATGCAAGCTGTTATTAAATAGCTGTTTTCTTAAAAAGAGTTCCTAAGGACCCCGGGTTGCCGAATTGTCGGCGGATCTGTACCGTCCGACCGGCTCCCAGGCCCATAATAATGACATTTCACCGAATTTAGGAAATTAACCTTCGTCTGCGTATACAGGAATTGCTACGTAGCGGCCGTTCTTCGGTGAATCATGAGCGGATACGAGAAAGCGGAGGGAGCCGAGGAGT